>JBBBDQ010002326.1:332500-537253 GCA_037127315.1 Ascarosepion bandense
GAAGATTATCACGCAGTAGGTTACCATTGCTTTCTGCGGTAGACTGGTTGCCGACCAAGGCTATAGAAACCAATCTGTCCTGTTATTTAACCTATAACTGGAGGAAAGTGCCGGATTAATCCCTTTCCCAAATGTATTTGTGAATAAAAGGATTTCTACTGGAAATTGAACTCAGCTCTCCAATTTCTGGTTCCGAGCTCCAGGACCATGTTTTAGTTGCAGACGATATCCATTGCACTACAACGGACATCCGAAATGAGTGACCGAATTTAGTGCTGATGAATGAAAAAAATGGATGTGCATTGTAGTGCAGTGAATATCGGCTCGGAACGAGAAATCGGGGAGCCGAGTTCGAATTCCAGTAGAATTCACTGCATTCACTTACTCGCAAATACCCTTGGGAAAGATATTAATCCGTCTCTTCCTTCAGGTTATGGGTTAAATAACAGGACAGATTGGGTTCTGTAGCCTTGGCTGACAACCAGTCTACCGCAGAAAGCAATAGCAACCTACTGCGGCATAATCCTCTCCCCAGTCAGTCATGTCTCTTTCGAGACATGCACGCCCAAGCGTGTTTCACGTATGGCACTTAACTGACTGACTGAATGAAAAAAAGACGTCGTACTTGAATTTGAATCCTTAGCTCTTATCAAATTCTTTAAAAGTGTGGCTCATAATTACAAAATGAAAAAGTAAATTTGAAGATTAAAAGATTTATTAATTTTTTTAATACTTCTTTTATAAATTGCAAATACTGTATCAAAAAAGAAGTATTAAAAAATTTAATAAATCCTTAATCTTAAAATTTACTTTTTCATTTTGTAATAAAGTCGATCTCAAACTGGGTTTGATGGTTTAAAGTAACCGAAAAAATTAGTATTTGTTTTCTATCTTTTATATACAATCTCAATTTACCTTGATATTCCTGTTCAAATCTCCAGAACTTTAATTCAGAATCACTTTTACTCGTTGCATCAATAATAAAAAAGGTATTTATCGGGTATCACTTTCTTTCTTCCAAGCTTTGGTGAAATATTTGCTTCCATTTCAAATGACGGAGTTTAAAAAACTGAAAAAAATTAAAAATCAACATAATTTAAATTCTATCCAAATTAATAACTTTGGGCAAATCGGAATATTTGACAAGTAAAACTATTACGAATAGACTAATTTGACTATTAAATATCGGGAAAAGAATTAATGACAACAAGCCAAGCAAGATGATTTCTTAGTTACTAATCCGATGCTAAAATATCCCTTAAAGGAAATAAAATTCCTGCTGAAATGGCTAAGCTGAATGAGCTACATCAAAACGCCTGAATCCTATTATATCATAATACTAGCAGTATAGCCCGGGTAATGAAAGCTTTAAAACTAATCCATGGTCCTGGAGCTCAGACTCTTTCGACGTTGGCACGAAAAAGCAACAGTTGTTTCCAGTTAAAGCGAAACCTTAGACTGAAAGAAAAATGAATGGATGTAAGTCAAATTCTGATTTCCTGTTATCGATATCAAAAAAGGTTTTTTCGTCGAAACTGGATTTTGAAGGCAAAATAAATCCTCTGAGTAAATGGTATTATAGCTGAGACTAAGAACTACAATTATACCTATTTAGAGATAAACCCGAAGCAAAAACTAGAATAAAAGGTCTGAAACAAATACAGATAAACATACACACACAGAAACATCTTACCTTATATATATATATATATATATATATATATATATATTATCGATTTTCTGCACTCCTTCTATAAGCCGATTGTTCCGATTATCGATTTTCGATATTTAACGGGGGTACCTCGACACAAAACCTAGCTAAGAACACTCACAGACGCTTATAGTACAACTGTGTAAATTTCCAAGAAAATCGGTTCAGCCGTTTCAAATTCTATAGGTAACAGACACACACACAGACACATACACACACATACACACATATAAACAAAGTTCCATTTATAAATAAGTTTAGATATCTAAACAGTTCAGCATATTTTCCGTTTGAATTAAATGGATGTCTTATTTCAGGGCACAATTATTTAGTTATAACGTGCAAATTTTCAACCATGCATTTTATCCATATACCATTTGTAACACTTCAGAAAATTACAAATTTTAGAGGTATGTGCTGTTATTTTTTTTCTCAATTAGAGTAGATAGACAGAACTATCGCCCGGTTCACACTCCAACCACGTCTATTGAACAGGTATATAGGATCATCCCTTGTTCCCTGCTTAGGATGTGGTTTCCGGCTTTCTCTTTTCCAATCTTTTCACTTTTCCTTATTTTTTTTTAATTGGAGTAGATAGACAGAACTATCGCCCGGTTCACAATCCAACCACGTCTATTGAACAGGTGAAGAGGCTCATCCCTTGTTCCCTGTTTAGGATGTGGTTTCCGGCTTTCTCTTTTCCATTCTTTTCACTTTTCCTTATTTTTTTTTCAATTGGAGTAGATAGACTGAACTATCCCCCGGTTCACACTCCACCCACGTCTATTGAACAGGTGTATAGGCTCATCCCTTGTTCCCTGTTTAGGATGTGGTTTCCGGCTTTCTCTTTTCCAATCTTTTCACTTTTCCTTATTTTTTTTTTCAATTGGAGTAGATAGACTGAACTCTCGCCCGGTTCACACTCCACACACGTCTATTGAACAGGTGTAGAGGCTCCTCCCTTGTTCCCTGTTTAGGATGTGGTTTCCGGCTTTCTCTTTTTCAATCTTTTCACTCTTACGTAGCCCCCTGCACACCAGTGGCCTTACCGCCTTGCCCGGTGTGATATGATTAAAACAAAAACCTATGCATCGACTGACGAGATTAGTTATTATTCGTTGATAAAAAGTTATTAGCTGTAATGTGACGCAATCTTAAAAACTGATTCCAACTCTGGCTTAAGCTTAAACGTTTTACCATTTAAAAATGAGCTTTAAAAATGATAATCAGTGGGTGAATGATAAGGAAAATATGGAGGTTTTGTTAAACTCGTATCTCAAGTGTGTGAAGTTTTTAAACATCATGCTTGCAACATGTGACCACGCATTATCGTACAGCCGAAATAGACTATGTCAATTCAAAAAAGCAGGTCTTATTTATCCTGGCGTGCTTGCAATTCAGCAAGTTGATTAACGTAAATCCCTGCTTTAATTCTATGAATGTCTTCCAGTAAGCTGTAGTGAATACCAACAATTGCAGACCACCAGAAAGTACCCATAATCTTTCGTTGATGCAATTTTTGGTTCAGGAAATATTTGGAGGACTCGTCATTATCAAGCCATTGACATGATCGTTTACAATTATCATAAAAGATCCACTTTTCATCAGAAGTAAGTAGTCGGTCAAGAAAGTGATCATCGCTGTTACGTAAAAAGAGTATCGACAACACTTCAAAACGTAAAAAGAGTATCGACAACACTTCAAAACGTAAAAAGAGTATCGACAACACTTCAAAACGTAAAAAGAGTATCGACAACACTTCAAAACTTAAAAAGAGTATCGACAACACTTCAAAACGCATAAATTTTTGATTTTCATGATGTCAAATGGTGGAAAATTACGAAAAACCTAATTTTGGAGGAGATCGTTAGATCATTTGTTAGAATATAATTAATAAATAAAACTAGTTAAATATATATAACACCATCATACTGAAGGGCACGAATCAAATTACACATTAAATTCGCCATTAATCATGAGGTATCCATTTATCGAGCTTTTTTCTTTACCAGTACTCTGCAAATCGTGTGAGACTGTTGCAGTTCTAACACTAAGCGTCTGGCACATTTTAATCTGACACTTTGATATGTATTGCTCTACAAGTGCTTGCAATTTTTTGTTGTCAAGACTGCATGACCATCCTATAACTTTGCCTTCTTCAAAGCTATCATCAGCAGTACGAAAATTCTAGAACCACTTTCGTACTGTCCAATCACCGTGGACCCATCTCCCCCCGCCCCCGGCTCTGTTAATATTGGCTGAAGTTTGGGAGGCACTGTACCCATGTTTGAAATCATGCAAGAAAGGTAAACGAAGATCATGTTTTGTCATATTCATAATTGTTGTAGGAACTCACCGCTTGGTATGTGATAATGGACTCGACTGAGTGTACATATACTCCTGCCATAGGGAGATTGTAGTTGCAGTCGGAATTCGTCTCTGCTACGATGACACTGTCAGCTCTCTGCCTTCGGGTGGAGAGAACTCTCTGCCTTCGAGCAGAGAGCGCTAACCCAGTCGTGGTTACGCCGAAGTGTAGAATCACGACTGGAGAAAGATAGACAGATATTTTTAGCCTGGCAATATGGCCGGGAAGACCCACATTAAAAATACCTTGTGTCACATCTCGCCTTAAGTGGGAAGGTGGGTAAATACCGTTGCAGTTGGTATTTGTCTCAGCTACTATTGACACTATCAGCTCTCTGCTTTCGGGTGGAGAGAACTCTCTGCCTTCGAGCAGAAAGCACTAACCTAGTCGTGGTTCCGCCGAAGGGTAGAATCAAGACTGGGGAAAGATAGACAGATATTTTTAGCCTGGCTCTATGGCCGTGAAGACCCACATTGAGAAGACCTTGTGTCACGTCACGCCTTACGTGGGAAGGTGGGTAAATATCGTTGCAGTTGGTAGTTGCCTCTGCTACCATTGACACTGTCAGCTCTCTGCCTTCGGGCAGAAAGAACTAACCCAGTCGTGGTTCCGCCGAATGGTAGAATCACGACTGTGGAAAGATAGACAGATATTTTTGGCCGGGTTATATGGCCCGGAAGACCTACATTAAAAAGACCATGTGTTACGTTTCGCCTTAAGTGGGAAGAAGACTGAATACCGTTGTAGTTGGCAGTGGACAGTAATCTTAGAAATCTGTTAGAGTTATCGGAGAGTTCTGACAGATACCGAAGTTACCCAGAGACCAGACTAGCTCTAAGATCCACTCAGCTAGAATAATATACCCGGATATAATATTTCCAGCGACTTCACTTCAAGACTTGTAAATATTTATTTCTTACTAATAGTATTCTTGGATTTACTAACCTGCGTTCAAGTTTGTATATTACGTTCAATATAACCTAATTATCTATCTCCATATCTGTTTTTGTTGTTCATTATTTTGTGCGTTTCCTCACCCGGAATCCACAACATCTATCTATCTATCTATCTATCTATCTATCTATCTATCTATCTATCTATCTATCTATCTATCTATCTGTTTTTGTTGTTCATTATTTTGTGCGTTTCATCACCCGGAATCCACAACATCTATCTATCTATCTATCTATCTATCTATCTATCTATCTATCTATCTATCTATCTCAGTATATTCATTATCTATCTTTCTATCTATCTATCTATCTATCTATCTATCTATCTATCTATCTATCTATCTATCTATCTATCTGTTTTTGTTGTTCATTATTTTGTGTCGTTCCTCACCTGGAATCCACAACATCTATCTATCTATCTATCTATCTATCTATCTATCTATCTATCTATCTATCTATCTATCTATCTATCTATCTGTTTTTGTTGTTCATTATTTTGTGCGGTTTCTCATCCGGAATCCACAACAATAATTATAGGATTTTCTGATTCAAGATATTTCTGTCTGAAAACAAGTTAGAAACTATTGAAGTGAACGCATTATTATTTATACTAAAATTCATCCAATGTATACTGTGAATAGTATGTTAAAATTGCTTTTCGAAATGCAACACTTCGAGCGACTATTATTTGTGTAACAACCTAGTATAAGACTTACACTAAGTATAGGTACAATCTTCCTCAAAACACGTTAACGATTTGGAGAAATATATTCTATTTCCTTATTTATCTTATCAAACTTCAACTTTCATATCGAGTGCATTAATAGGATTCTAGAACCTACCTACCATGCTGGGTTAATACATTTTTTTATCTCATCAGATCAAAATAATTATTTGACCTCCATTTTTGTCATCAACTTTGCAGGAAAAACATTCAAGTTAATTTTCTTGTTTTTAAAAAGCTATCTTTAGACCTTTAATAAAACCAGTACATGTGAACCTGAATTTAGGCATTTACAAATTTCTTTGTTATTTGAATGCGTTCAACTTTGGGAAAATATCAAATAATTAGAATTATAACAAGACATGATTTTGCTAATGGATAAAATGCTAGGAATAATTTTTAATAAAGATTTTTGGTGTACATTTTATGAAAATAAGAATGCATAATTTTAAAAGCTTTTTAAAAAATGCTTTCATAGTGATGTGTATATTTGGTTTTCCTTAATTCAAGACATCAGATCCGAGAGAAAGAAAGACGTCAGTAAAAAAAAATAAGGAAAAATTATGATTCCGTTTTCTATCACACAGATACAGAGACAGCATTTTTAACAACAGTTTTTAATATTTTTGCTCATCTTTTAGTTTGAATAATATTTTCAAAAAAGCTTCAATCTCGTTCTCAAACAGAAACTATTTTTTTAATCACTGATATTATTTCTAAGCACCAATATTTTTACCTGTACTGGAATTTACAGAAACAGTTTTAAGTTGAATTCTCTTAATACAGCAATACCTCTTTTGTTCAAATCTTATTGAAAAATATTTTTTTGCTTTGAGCCGTGTCTCTTCAGTACATTGTCGTTCAGAAATCAGCACTTGAATGTCTTTAATGAATACGATATTTTTATATCACTAAAGCCATTCTCTAAACTATTTTCCAAACGCATTCATTTACCCAGCATCGTTAATTAGATTAAGAGCTGGTTTACTTTGATTTCAATCCCTCTTATGAGTATTACGATTTCTATAACCTGTTTCCGTATTAAGGGCCCTAGACATTAAAACTATCCCTTTCTGATGTCAAGTACATGGATATTTCTTTGGTTACTGTTGTGGATTCCGGATGAGAAACCGCACCAAATAATGAACAAAAACAGATATGGAGATAGAAAAGTAGGTTATATTGAACGTAATATACAAACTTGAACGCAGGTTAGTAAATCCAGCAATACTATTAGTAAGAAATAAATATATACAAGTCTTGAAGTGAAGTCGTTGGAAATAGTATATCCGTGTATATTACTCTAGCTGAGTGGAGCTCAGAGCTAGTCTGACTTCTAATGCTGTCATCTCTGGGTAATTTCGGTATCTCTCGGTAACTTACGTATCAGTTCCGGTATTCTCCGATAACTCTCACGGATCTCTACGATTACTCCGAACTCTGTGGCAGCAACTGCTGTTCTCTCTATGGCAGGAGTATATGTATACTCAGTCGAGTCCATTATCATATATAAAGGGAGATCCCACAACAGTTATCTTTTCAAAAAAGCGAAAACTTTTCTCAAACGTACAGTGTGTGCTTCTCTCAGTATCCTTTGTCAGAAAAATATATTTATATTGCTTCAAAAATCATCGCTACCTATAAAAAGATTGATCAGCATAAATTGTTATATAGGAAAACTAGCTGGATAGCGTGGTGTTGCTCGGGTTATTTAGTGGTTATGTTGGAATGGTAAGGTCAATGGCTTATTCAAAAAGACGCAGTTTGAGGTTACCGTGACGCGTAAGTTGAAAAAATGCGAAGTAATGGTTTTTGTTGTATTTGAAAACAGGATTCATCCTTGTTCAATTTTGATAATAAACGGGGATGATGCGTGTACAATTGGAATAACGGTGGTGGGCGTTACAAGAGCCTGTAATGGAATGCGATAACGTTTTGACGCAAAAAAGTGGATGCATTGTCCCTGCAACGCCGGATGTTTTGGCACCTTGTATAAAAAATGACATTCTTATGGCATATGCTAAGGTAGAAGTTAAAAAAAAAACTTCTGATCTTTGTTGGAATGCAACTAAGCGTTTCAGAGGTAAACGATCGCAAAAAGCAATATTTTCTATAAACTTTTCCGCACCCTGTGTGTCAAGTGAAATTTTGGTTCGCATATCAAGGAATCAGATCTTGATCTACGACTGACTCGATTTTGATTGAGTTTAAGTGAAGCGTCTTAGAGAAATGCATAAAAGTGCACAAAAGACCACAGGAAATTATGTTTGTTGTTGATTTTTGACGGCCCATATACATTGTTTCGAAAGTATTTTGTGTATATCAAAGGCTCGGACCATGACCTATAAACTACCCGGTTTTGATTGAATTCGCATGAGGCGACTCGGATATTTACGCACATCAAAGTTTTGTCATGATCGACAAGTGACCCACTTTTGGTTGAAATCAGACCAAGGATTTTGGATGAGTTGAGTTTGTTATAAGAGAAACACACAAACACCTACACAGACAAACATATCCATTTGTATATATACAGATATATTCATATTAGAGTAAATGCTAAGTACATTTACCTTGTTTCTGAAGAAAATTGTCTATTTAATACAATGCTTAGCTTTTTGAAGGCCTTATTCTCTATCAAAATGAGCCTTCAAAATGTCAGTGTAGCAACCAACTTTTAAAGAACATAAGTACTCACAAATAGAAATGCACACCCACACCCACACCCACCCACACACACACACACACACACACACCCACACACACACACACACACATATATATATATATATATATTGAAATGCCTGTAATCAGATCAAGAACCACAACGCCACTATTTTGTCACTGTCTTCGGCCATCCCCCACGTTAGGGATGGACTTATATTTTCAATTTAATTCTCTTTATTGTTAATAACTTAAATGTTCTATGTTTACTGTGTGTTAATATTTACTCTTTGATAATGGCTTATGTGAGCCGAAATCTTAGACCCGATAAAAAAAATCAACAATTACTGTGATTTTTTGTTGTATTTCAACGATATCACCATCAAGTATATCAGACGGTATGAACGGATCCTACACAAAATTAATAGACAGAACTTGTCTATATTATTCAATGAAACCTGCATTAATGAAAAAATGCTGCCAAAATACACACACAATATATATATATATATATATATATATATATATATATATATATATATATATATATGATTTTCCCTGACGAGCTGTTAAGCGAAACCGTGGTAGGTTGTTGGCTCACCATTAGATTTTCGTTATCGTTTGCTCTACTTTCGTGTTGGGTACTTCTTGTACTCTGCTTTCATATTGACCTCTTTATTGTTAAGGTTTTTGTCTGGGTTTTTTTCTTTCTTTCTCACGAATGCTTGACTTTTTGTTCAAGTATTTCGTTTGTTTCTTTTTTCTTCCCCTTCTTTTCCTTGCGGGTTAGTTCCCGGTGGGTTTCAAGACGTTCTTAGTTGTAGTTTAATTATTGATAATCTTAACAGAATTAGTTTTGTCGATAATGGTATTATAACTAGAATTAATTTTAATATATATATATATATATATATATATATATATATATATATATATAAGTATATTTTCTTGCCATTCTTATGATGGAGAGCCTAAAAAAGCTCTGATGCTCGATCTGTCAAAACTTGTATACATTAATTCCAGTTCTTTATATTAATGAATGCATAGTTTCTTTCCAAATACGAGTGTGGACTAAAAAGTTCATAGGCTGAACATGAAGAAGTTATTCTAGAGATGTGATAACTTGCATGGATAATTTTCCACTCATCGGAGCTATAACTGCAATGTTTCTTTCTTTCTCGGAACGAGTTTGGGCTGAAAAGTTCATTAGCTAATATAGAAGGATCGCTTCTATTGATGTGAAATATTTCCTATATTAATATCAACTCTTCTTATTAATAACTACGTTATATCTTTCCAGGTATGAGGCTGGCCTGACAGTTACAGTGGCCGAGGAAAACAATTGCTGCATGGGCCGTTAAATATTGCATGCATTAATTTAAACCTGTCTTATTAAAAACAACATTGTTATATTCTGGATACGCGTGTGGGCTGAAAAGTTAATTGGCTGAATATAAAGAATTGTTGTTAGAGGAAAAATATGCGTTTATTAATTTCAAATCTCATTCATAACAATATTATTTATTTCATTATAAAAACTGGAGGGCAAAAGTCATAGGCTGACTATAAAGGATTGCCGGCATTGTAACATTTTGCATGCATAGAATTTTTCTCATCTAATAAAGAATTATACTTTCCGGTTACACAGAATGGCTGAAATGTTCATGAATATAAAGGAGTGACGTTAGAGCTGTAAAACCATGCATGCATTAATTTCAACTGTTCTTACGAACAATTTATTGTTGCTTTCTTGATAAGAAGCTGCGCTGAAAAGTTCATAGTCAGACTATGAAAAATTGATGCTAGAGCAGCTAAATCTTGTATATCTTAATTCAAATACTTCATATTAATAACTGCAATGTTTATTTCCGGGAACGAGTGTGGGCTGAAATGTTCATAGGCTGACTATGAAAAATTGATGCTAGAGCAGATAAATATTGTATACCTTAATTCAAATACTTCATATTAATAACTGCAGTGTTTATTCCCGGGTTCGAGATATGGGCTGAAATGTTCATAGGCTGACTATGAAAAATTGATGCTAGAACAGCTAAATCTTGTATACCTTAATTCAAATACGTCATATTACTAACTGCAGTGTTTATTTCCGGGAACGAGTGTGGGCTGAAATGTTCATGAGCTGACTATGAAACATTGATGCTAGGGCAGCTAAATCTTGTATACCTTAATTCAAATACTTCATATTAATAACTGCAGTGTTTATTTCCCGGAACGAGTGTGGGCTGAAATGTTCATAGGCTGACTATGAAAAATTGATGCTAGGGCAGCTAAATCATGTATACCTTAATTCAAATACGTCATATTAACAACTGCAGTGTTTATTCCCGGGTTCTAGTTATCGGATAAAATGTTGATAGGGTGACTATGAAACATTGATGCTAGAGCAGCTAAATCTTGTGTACCTTAATTCAAATACGTCATATTAATAACTGCAGTGTTTATTTCCGGGAACGTGTGTGGGCTGAAATGTTCATAGGCTGACTATGAAACATTGATGCAAGAGCAGCTAAATCATGTATACCTTAATTCAAATACTTCATATTAATAACTGCAGTGTTTATTTCCGGGAACGAGTGAGGGCTGAAATGTTTATAGGCAGATAAAAAAAGATGGATCCTAGTACTGTGAAAACCTGCGTGCATTTATTTAAAGTCTTGTTATTGATAACTTCATTGTTAATTTGCAGATAAGCGGGTGGGCTGAATAATCTGTCGGCTGCATATAAATGATTGCTGTTAGAGTGGAAGATCATGCCCGTATTAATTCTCTTTTTACTAGTAACATGTTTATTTTTCCATAAACAATAGTGGGATAAAAAGTTTCTAAATTGACTGCTTTGATCTGAATTTTTGCCTGTATTAATTTCAACACTTCTTACAGGATTTAAATTATTCGGACTATTGACACCATCTTTGTTGCCATTTGTACGATGTTTCGGCCGTTGTATTGACATTAAAAAAAGCAATTTAAAAATGACGGTACTAAACGTTATTTTTGAAAAAGATTAAAAAATCTCACTTCCGCTTTATATTTTGGAAAATATTACGAGGTGAAGATTGTAGAAAAGAAGGGAAAACAAAAACGGAAATCGAAAAAAGTGGGGGGTAGAACAAAAATTAAAGAGAGATACAGAGAAAATAAAGAGCGTAGGAAGACAAAAAAGAAAGAAAAAGAAGCTAAGAGGAAATAGCCGATGATAACGGCTCAGAAAGAAATAGACCCAAAATTTGGTAGGAGATGAAATATAGGTAGATACAAACAAGGGTCACTCTACATCTGGACTTAACAAAAAGGAAGTAGCGAGAAAATTCATTGAGTGAAGAAAGTGTTGCCAGAAGAGATGACAGTAGAATATGTAAAAGAAAAAGAAGTTTCAAACAATATATATATATATATATATATATATATATATATATATATAGTCATCCACAGACAGATCTATTTCGCTGAATCACAGCTCACCAGTACGGTTAGACCTCCGATTGCTTTTTTACCCAGGATGGAAACCTGACCGAATTGACATCAGTCGGCGATTCTTCCTCTGAGCTATGGGTGCACAGTAGAAGGAGGCAAACTTTTTAGCATGTATATTATCATTATACACTATGGCAATAGCTGAGAGTGTTCTAATTCATTACTGAATGAACGATGCGTAGATCCCAGAGTAGCTACTGTTTTTCAAAGCCTACAATTCTTCCAGAGTGCTCAATCCGATGGTGAGAGCATAAATAGTCATCCGCAGACAGACCTGTTTCGCTGTTTCTAAGCTCATCAGTACAGGTGGACATCAGATTGCTTTTTTACCGAGGACTGAAAGCCGACCTAATTGGCGCCTGTCGGCGATTCTATTTTGACCTATGGGCACTCGGTAGAAGGAGGATGTATAATTTTTTTTTCTAAACATATGCTGTTAAATATAAGAGATAATGAATGTCTATTATGTTTAATAATGAACCGTTCTAAACGTCGTATTTTGGCTTTAATTTCAGTTGAAAATAAAGACAAAAATTCTCCAACATTTGGATAATTATTTATTGATTTTCTTCTAAGCTTTCGGCTCACATGAGCCATCTTCAGAGACGTTGTGTAAACTGAAATGTTATAACATGCACCATCATCGACGATTTTATTTTGTGTTGACATAAAACTCTGCTTGGCAACGGCAATAGTTACCAAAAATAATAAACGCAGTTCTTAAGTTTACGATGCGGTTTTATGACGTCACACCGCAGGATAGCGCGAAATGACAACAAAACCATGTAGTCAAATGCAATGTAATATGTTATTTCCGGTTTTAAAGTTGATTTTATTGAGTGTTGGTTATTTTGATTTGATGTACATGGCCTCCAATATCTGCAGGTTCCTCTTAATGTGTGTATGAGTAAGGATCACCGTATTGTTGACCAAAATCTGTCTGATATGTTTTTCGGAGAAATGTTGTTTAATTTTACTCTGATCAGAAAGATGCCATGTAAGTCTACGGGGAGCGTGGCTGTAGTAAAACCAATATATGTACTAGGTTTTTTATTAGTATGAGAAATGCAATCTCTGAATTGGTACACTACATTGGTTTTTTGTAGAGAATTTAGTTTAGTGCTTGTTGGGTTATTATAGACTATGAGGTCAATTGTTTTAAACTTTTTATAATATATAATGAGTTTAATTTGATTATTACTTTCAACTGGTTTAATATTTCTAGGTATTATGTTTGTGAGAGTTTTTTCATCTTGTTTATTATTATTTTGTGTTTGGTTGCAATAGTATAAGTTAATAGTGTTATGTTTATTTTGATGTAAACCATTATTATTAAAATTATCATTATTGTTAGAGCTATTGTTAATTTTGTTGAGATACATTTTAATTTGTTGATCAATAACGGAGTTAGGAAATCCATTATTGACTAGTGTTTGCTTAATGTTGTGTAATTCTTTATAAAATATAGATTTGGAATAAGATATCATTTGTGTGCGTTGAAGTCAGTTTTTTATAACAGCTAACTTATATCGTTGGGGCATTCACTATTATAATTAAGAAGACACGAATTTATGCTAGTTGGTTTCCTATATAGAGAAGTAGTAAACTTATGTGTGCTAGAATCAATGAATACATTAAGGAATGGAATTTTATTATTAATATTAAGTTCTAATGTAAATTTGAGGAAGGAGTGATTTTAAATTTGTTTTTAAGATATTTAATTTGATCGATATTCTTAGCTAAAACAAAGATGTCATCTATGTATCTTACATATATAGAGGGTTTATTGTCGTCATTAATTATTTTATTTTCTAGATTTGCCATATAATAATTAGAAAAGAGGGGACATAAAGGAGATCCCATCCCATCGCAATACCATCTATTAGTGTATAAATATTGCCTAAGGGATCGTGAAAGGGTACTTGTGTGGTGCATGCTAATAATAGTTTCATTTTAATATAGTGGGCTTAATATTGATTGATGGGAGAGTGGCATGATTGTATACATCACGGATAATGATGTCAATTGTTTCGTGGACGGGAACATTTGTGAATAAGTTTTGGACATCCAAAGATGCAATTATTTGATTCTTAGGTTTTAAGAAATGGAGAATCTGTAAAAATTCGTCCGTGGAATTAATACTATATTTACCAAACACTAATGACAAGTTCATTAACCTATCGGATTACAACTTACTCCAGATGAAATAGAATTCCTTAATCTCGGACCAAATTTTCATGTCGCACAGAAACCTAATTCAATGTTTAAACAAATGGAAATTGAAACTTTATACCAACAAATACTTCAACTCGAACAAGACAACCATATTACTACACAGGTAGGCTTAAAAGAATTACTCAAAGCTGAATCAATCAAACACCGTTACCATAAAAATCCTGATGATATTATAAATACGCCTCTCATAAAAGCAGCCACACATCTCAAAAATAACAAAAATATTGTTATCCGACGTGCCGATAAAACCAATACATTTGTTATTTTAAACAGACAGGAATATCACTCCAAATTACAGGCCATTTTGAATGATCACAATAAATTTAAAAAATTAACTAGTAATACCACAACCCAACTTAAAAAAACATATTAATAAACTTATTAATTAAAATGCTGAAATAGGATCCTATAAACTTCAAAAGATTATAGGTGACTATCGGCTACCTTCATGGAAATGTAAAAATCCATAAAACATCCCCTCCGACCTATCATTTCTCAAATACCCACACCAATATATAACCTTTCCAAAACACTTAACAAACTAATTACTCCCTATCTTCCTGGTAAATATAGTGTTAATTGCACGAACGAATTTTTACAGATTCTCCACCCGTAAAACCTAAGAATCAAATAATTGCATCTTTATGATGTCCAAAACTTATTCACAAATATTCCCGTTCACGAAACAATTGACATCATTATCCGTGATGTATACAATCATGCTATTCTCCCATCAATCAATATTAAACCCACTATATTAAAAAAACTATTATTAGCATGCACCATACAAGTAGCAAAATCTACTGCTAAGAAGGTTGGGTCACTATGTCGATCCAGGATGTTTTTTCCACCTGAATCCATCCTGCATATATACAAGTCAACCATCCGTCCGTGCATGGAGTACTGCTGCCATTTATGGTCAGGTGCCCCTGCCGTTCTCCTCAGTGTTCTTGACAAGCTCCAAAGGAGAGTATGCAATGTTATAGGTACTGATCTGGCGGCTCGACTGCAGACACTTCCCCATCGTCGAAATGTAGCCTCCCTTTGTCTGTTCTATAAATATTTCATGGCTTCTGCTCAGACGAACTTAAGTCACTGATGCCTACTCAACAGGTGTTTACTCGTGCAACCAGACTGGCATCTGGGTCCCACCCATTCACAGTCAGGTTAGCCAAATGCAGACGACAATTCTACTCCTTCAGCTTCTTCTCTCGCACTTCCTGCCTGTGGAACTCACTCCCGTATTCTTGCTTTCCTGACGGCTACAACCTCCAGAAATTTAAATGCAAAGTCAATACTCATCTACTAACCACTGGGCTCTAGCTCTCTCCCCACCCCTGTATAACCCTCCCTTTCTCTCCACCAAAGTATCTGTCACCTCACCTGCTTTCTCAGCTTTCTATTGTTCCTTTCTAACTAGTTTGTACTCCTCACTCTTTTCTAATTAATCTTTTTACATTTATGTAACCCCCTGCATATCAGTGGCGTTTCCGCATTGCTCCGGGTGAAATGATTAAAAAATAAAGTACACTTTCACGATCCCTTAGGCAATATTTATACAGAAATAGATGGTATTGCGATGGGATCTCCTTTATGTCCCCTCTTTTCTATTTATTATATGGCAAATCTAGAAAATAAACTAATTAATGACAACAATAAATCCTCTATAGATGTAAGATACATAGTTGACATCTTTGTTTTAGCTAAGAATATCGATCAAATTAAATATCTTAAAAACAAATTTGAAAGTCACTCCTTCCTCAAATTTACATTAGAACTTAATATTAATAACAAAATTCCATTCCTTGATGTATTCATTGATTCTAGCAGACATAAGTTTACTACTTCTCTATATAGGAAACCAACTAGAATAAATTCGTGTCTTCTTAATTATAATAGTGAATGCCCCCAACGATATAAGTTAGCTGTTATAAAAAACTTACTTCAAGGCACACAAATGATATCTTATTCCAAATCTATATTTTATAAAGAATTACACAACATTAAGCAAACACTAGTCAATAATGGATTTCCTAACTCCGTTATTGATCAACAAATTAAAATGTATCTCAACAAAATTAACAATAGCTCTAACAATAATGATAATTTTAATAATAATGGTTTACATCAAAATAAACATAACACTATTAACTTATACTATTGCAACCAAACACAAAATAATAATAAACAAGATGAAAAAACTCTCACAAACATAATACCTAGAAATATTAAACCAGTTGAAAGTAATAATCAAATTAAACTCATTATATATTATAAAAAGTTTAAAACAATTGACCTCATAGTCTATAATAACCCAACAAGCACTAAACTAAATTCTCTACAAAAAAACAATGTAGTGTACCAATTTACATGCCTATTCAGAGATTGCATCTCTCATACTAATAAAAAACTAGTACATATATTGGTTTTACTACAACCACGCTCTCCCGTAGACTTACATGTCATCTTTCTGATCAGAGTAAAATTAAACAACATTTCTCTGAAAAACATAAACATGTAGGTAATATCAGACAGATTTTGGTCAACAATACGGTGATCCTTACTCATACACACAGTAAGAGGAACCTGCAGATATTGGAGGCCATGTACATCAAATCTAAACAACCAAGACTCAATAAAATCAACTTTAAAACCGGAAATAACATATTACATTGCATTTGAAGACATGGTTTTGTTGTCATTTCGCGCTATCACGCGGTGTGACGTCTTAAAACCGCATCGTAAACTTAAGAACTGCGTTTATTATTTTTGGTAACTATTGCCGTTGCCAAGCGGAGTTTTATGTCAACACAAAATAAAATCGTCGATGATGGTGGATGTTATAATATTTCAGTTTAAACAACATCTCTGAAGATGGCTCATGTGAGCCGAAAGCTTAGAAGAAAACCAATAATTATCCAAATGTTGGAGAATTTTTGTCTTTATTTTCAACTGAAATTAAAGCCAAAATACGACGTTTAGAACGGTTCATTATTAAACATAATAGACATTCATTGTCTCTTATATTTAACAGTATATGTTTAGAAAATTACTTGCTGCCTCGATATATTATATATATATATATATATTGTCATTCGCAGACAGATCTGTTTCGCTGTATCACAGCTCATCAATACGGTTAGACTCCGATTGCTTTTTAACCAAGTATTGAAACCCGACCGAATTCGCGTCAGTCGGCGTATCTACCTCTGGGCTATGGGCGTTTGGTGGAAAAAAGCAGACTTTTTAGCGCATATATTATCATTATACGCGTTTAATAGCTAGGGTGCTTTAATTCATTTTCCTGATGAATTTACGGGAAAAAAAAACAAAAAAAAAACATTTAATCGAAAACTAAAAAGAAGGGCCAAGGAGATCAGAAAGAAAATCCAGAGCTCTTCATCTTCTCAGTTTCAGTTTGAGTTTTGTTTAACGGCATATCAACACCTCTGTGGGTTATTTAATGTCAAAAATGTGGTGGTTTAAGGTCTTTGTTTTTTTTAATATTCGGTTATAGTGAAAAGTTTTATTTAGTCAGATTTTAATGATTTTTATGTTTTTTTTTCTTTTAGAAAACTGAGAACGTCCTCTAGTTTTGTATTAAAAGATATATTGATTAGAATTTTTTCCCTTCAAAAATGTGTTGTTAAGTATTCTTTCTTAAAATTTATCTTTTGTTGGTAATACGTTTCCTTCAAAAATGTATATTATTTTTATAAAATATAATTTTATGTATATATTTTATAACAGTGTATTTCTATATATTCATAGTGTTTTGAGCCCAGTTTATGGGTGTTAACTATTTGCCCATAGCTAGGACCCTAACAGGTGCTACCAATCCGAATCTCGGTGGACCTGGGAACAACAGCAATTAAGAGGTGGTTCCATGCTCCTCACAACCTCGCAATAAGACGCCTTGCTGCCGGATGCAATTTACCGTCATGCCCCAGCCCCCATTTTCTGATTCTTCTAAACCTTCCATGTGTAGGTATAGACGTATCTTCAGCTCGAATATAGAACACATTCACAAATAAAATAGACGAAGAGATCCAAAAGAAAAGCCAGAGTTCACTAACCCTGACCCTTCTAACCTACAACTCGACAGATGGTATCATATCTTTCGATCCAGATTCATTTACAAATAAAATAGACGAAGAGATCCAAAGGAAAAGCCAGAGCTCACTATCCCTGACGCTTCTAATCTACCAGGCGATAGCTAGTATCATATCTTTCGATCCAGATTTATTTACAAATAAAATAGACGAAGAGATCCAAAGGAAAAGCCAGAGCTCACTATCCCTGACCTATCTAATCTACCAGGCGATAGCTGGTATCATATCTTTCGATCCAGATTTATTTACAAATAAAATAGACGAAGAGATCCAAAGGAAAAGCCAGAGCTCACTATCCCTGACGCTTCTAATCTACCAGGCGATAGCTGGTATCATATCTTTCGATCCAGATTTATTTACAAATAAAATAGACGAAGAGATCCAAAGGAAAAGCCAGAGCTCACTATCCCTGACCTATCTAATCTACCAGGCGATAGCTGGTATCATATATTTCGATCCAGATTTATTTACAAATAAAATATACAAAGAGATCCAAAGGAAAAGCCATTGCTCACTATCCCTGACCCTTCTAATCTACCAGGCGATAGCTGGTATCATTTCTGTCGATCCAGATTTATTTACAAATAAAATAGACGAAGAGATCCAAAGGAAAAGCCAGAGCTCACTATCCTTGACCCTTCTAATCTACCAGGCGATAGCTGGTATCATTTCTTTCGATCCAGATTTATTTACAAATAAAATAGACGAAGAGATCCAAAGGAAAAGCCAGAGCTCACTATCCCTGACGCTTCTAATCTACCAGGCGATAGCTGGTATCCTTTCTTTCGATCCAGATTTATTTACAAATAAAATAGACGAAGAGATCCAAAGGAAAAGCCAGAGCTCACTATCCCTGACGCTTCTAATCTACCAGGCGATAGCTGGTATCATATCTTTCGATCCAGATTTATTTACAAATAAAATAGACGAAGAGATCCAAAGGAAAAGCCATTGCTCACTATCCCTGACCCTTCTAATCTACCAGGCGATAGCTGGTATGATATCTTTCGATCCAGATTTATTTACAAATAAAATAGACGAAGAGATCCAAAGGAAAAGCCAGAGCTCACTATCCCTGACGCTTCTAATCTACCAGGCGATAGCTGCTATCATATCTTTCGATCCAGATTTATTTACAAATAAAATAGACGAAGAGATCCAAAGGAAAAGCCAGAGCTCACTACCCCTGACCCTTCTAATCTACCAGGCGATAGCTGCTATCATATCTTTCGATCCAGATTTATTTACAAATAAAATAGACGAAGAGATCCAAAGGAAAAGCCAGAGCTCACTACCCCTGACCCTTCTAATCTACCAGGCGATAGCTGCTATCATATCTTTCGATCCAGATTTATTTACAAATAAAATAGACGAAGAGATCCAAAGGAAAAGCCATTGCTCACTATCCCTGACCCTTCTAATCTACCAGGCGATAGCTGGTATGATATCTTTCGATCCAGATTTATTTACAAATAAAATAGACGAAGAGATCCAAAGGAAAAGCCAGAGCTCACTATCCCTGACGCTTCTAATCTACCAGGCGATAGCTGCTATCATATCTTTCGATCCAGATTTATTTACAAATAAAATAGACGAAGAGATCCAAAGGAAAAGCCAGAGCTCACTACCCCTGACCCTTCTAATCTACCAGGCGATAGCTGCTATCATATCTTTCGATCCAGATTTATTTACAAATAAAATAGACGAAGAGATCCAAAGGAAAAGCCAGAGCTCACTACCCCTGACCCTTCTAATCTACCAGGCGATAGCTGCTATCATATCTTTCGATCCAGATTTATTTACAAATAAAATAGACGAAGAGATCCAAAGGAAAAGCCAGAGCTCACTATCCCTGACCCTTCTAATCTACCAGGCGATAGCTTCTATCATATCTTTCGATCCAGATTCATTTACAAATAAAAGAGTCAAAGAAAAGCCAGATCTTTAGAACGGTATGAAGCATGAACAACTCCATTCAACATATTCAGTTGTATTGATAAGTGTAAATATATAAATAACTTCTTTTATAAATTCACATTCAGAAAAGTATGACATCGGTATATTTAGCCAAACTAAAGCAATAATTTTAGAATACAGAACACATTAGATTTATACTCCGCCAAGAGCTGTCAATAAATCGAATCAGCAAAAATATATATAACTTTTCAATAGACAATATATCAAATACATTTTTTTACTTCCAAGAAAAAAATGTAGACATCATATTAAGAAGTCTGTGTTCGGAAATATTCGCGTAGATAATAAACACTTTACTACACTCCATTTTACGACATGGATTATTCAATGCTTACATGTAAATGCATATTCTAGACACACACAGATGCATACATATTTAGAGATAGACACATACACACATATATGTGTGTGTGTGTGTGTGTGTGTGTGTGTGTGTGTGTGTGTATGATGAAAAAAGAAAGCAATTAAGTCATACAAGCACGCGTAAATCAATGCGTATACAAACACATACTGAGCACACATTCACATATACCAATGCACATGCGTAACACATACACACAAAGATACACACACACGTATATGTACACACATTAAATTCAACCTAACATTAAATAACAGTGACATCCCACTTGGTGCATGAATTAACTACATCAAACCTACTATAAAAATAGCATTAATCTAAAAAAAAAAAACACACTTCCACTGAAACGCCCAGAGAAATTGACGAAATAATTAGGAAAAAGATCGTCTCCGAAACTCCAGTGGTATGGTGTTAAAAACGTTACTTACATTTGATTTTTCAGCATAGTGACAAATGTTAGTTCTATCTATCTATCTATCTATCTATATATATATATATATATATATATATATATATATATATAAGTAAGTAGCTAACCTAGAGCCAACGGACCTACCTAGGTTTCGCCTCATGGATCATTAGGGCTAGTGGATAATCAGGGCAAGCCAACTTGCCAATGAGGTGAAACCGAGGTAGGTCCTTTGGCTCAAAGTTTAGCTTCTTACTTATTTATTTGCTCTGCTATTTTATTGAGCGCTTTACGTGTTAGGCTCCTCGTCTCGGGGCTTTTTTTCTTTCGACTAGTACTTTGACTAATGTTCAAGTGCTTAGTTCGTTTCTTTTTTTTTTTTCTCCTCCGCGTTTATACTTGGTGGATTTTTCAAGACGTGTTTAAAGAGAAATTCACAGTTATATATATATATATATAGTGTTTGTCGAAGCAGCAGATAATTTTCTAAACATATACTGTTAAATATAAGAGACAATGAATGTCTATTAAGTTTAATCATGAACTGTTCTAAACGTCGTATTTTGGCTTTAATATCAGGTGGAAATAAAGACAAAAATTCTCCAGCATTTGGATAATTGTTTATTAAGTTGGTTTTAAGCTTTAGGCTCACATGAGTCATCTTCAAGGAAGGTTACAGAGACGTTAACATAAAAAACATCCACCATCAAAGACGATTTTATCTTGTGTTGGCATAGAACTTTGCTCAGCAACGACAACAGTCAACAAATAGCAAACTCAGCTCGTATATATATATATATATATATATATATATATATATTATAATATTCATTTAAATTTGAATGAAAGTCGTTTTCACAACTATGATCTAACTTTGCCTGATGACGAGGTAGAAATCTTGAAACATAGAAATTTCCGTGTCGCAATGTATTTTTAATTAAAAAACAATTTTAATACTAACAAATTTAATTATATATATATATATATATATATATATATATATATATATATATATATATATATATATGTAGTCAATTAATAAATTTAATATATGTGCATTCATATAATACGTTTTTCCATCAGATACGAAAATATTTCTTGACACATACATCCAAGAATTTTTTTCTTAAATGGCTCCATATCTCGTTTTCGAGGCACGACGCCGGGAACAGTGCAGATATGCATATATATTCGCTAAAAACAAATAAATGAATGTTCCTGTCTAACTTGACCGAAGGTGGATGATAGACGATTTCTGCATCTATTGTTTCATATACAAAGCGCACTATTGTTTTGTGTAAAGTGAATCTTGAATCATGTCAAAATGTCGTTTTAAAAATCGAAACACATTTGTCTCTTATATATCGCATTAAAGTTAACGTTTTGTCTCGTGTAAAAAATGAACTATATTTACCTCATGTACAAATCGATTCATAGTATTTACACTATTCGGACTATTATACTCATCTTTGCTGACATTTGTACGACGTTTCGGCCGTTGTACGATCCGGGTTTCTTCAGGTACTAAAAATTTGGAACCGAACCCATTATTACAATCACTTGAGTATATGAACTCCATTCCTTGCGTAAGGCCTCGATTGGAAGTCATGAGTTATTTCACTCTAACACTGCAAGTTACTTGTTCTCCATTGCTGTAGCCTGGTTTTGAACTCACAACTCTAAGAGTCAAGTAAGGAACTAACCAACGTCTATATCCACTAGGCCATGTCTCCTTAAGGACACATGGCCCAGTGGATATAGACAATATTTATATTATTCCGACAATATTGCAGATAATGTAAATATTGTCAATACTACTTCATCTGAGAAATATAGACACATATAATGATCTATTATTAAACGTCGTACAAATGGCAACAACGATGAGGACAATAATCCGAATAATGTAAATACTGTAAATACTACCTCATCTTAAAATATAGACGAATAGGATGATCTATTATTA
This sequence comes from Ascarosepion bandense, assembly GCA_037127315.1. Classification (NCBI taxonomy): domain Eukaryota; kingdom Metazoa; phylum Mollusca; class Cephalopoda; order Sepiida; family Sepiidae; genus Ascarosepion; species Ascarosepion bandense. Next base: position 355,476 of record JBBBDQ010002326.1, read on the forward strand.
AACGTCGTACAAATGGCAACGAAGTTGAGGGCAATAGTCCGAATAATGTGTTTACTGTAAATACTACCTCATCTTAGAAATAGAAGCAAATCAATACATTTTGAACATTTTTTATTCATAATAAACCGGACCATATTTATATCGTGTATATCAGTCAGTTAAGTGCCATACGTGATACACGCTCGGGCGATCATGTCTCGAAAGAGACATGACTGACTGGGCAGAAGATTATCCCGCAGTAGTTTGCCATTGCTTTCTGCGGTAGACTGGTTGCCGACCAAGGCTATAGAACCCAAACTGTCTTGTTATTTAACACATAACTGGAAGGAAGAGACGGATTAATACCTTTCCCAAGGGTATTTGCTCGTAAGTGAATGCAATGAATTCGGTTGGAATTCGAACTCGGCTCCCCGATTTCTCGTTGCGAGCCGATATCCAATGCACCACAACGCACATCCTCGTGTATATACTGAGTCATATTTGTTTCATGCATAAACCGGACCAAATTTGTCTCGAGTATAAAACGATCTATATTTTTCTCATTTGTAAACCGGAAAATATCTATCTTATGTATAAACCAGGTCATACATTTTTCTCATTTATGAACTGGATAATATTTATCTTCTGTTTTCCCAGACAATATTTGTCACTGGTATAAACCGAACTAATAATTACCTTTCGACTGAGCTATAATACAGAAAGCGATATTCATACTAAATAATGCATCAGGAGATGAGTTGTCATTTCATTCAATCATTTAAGTCAACTTAGAGACCCGCACTATTATCTCTTTCTGAACTAAGTTCCTAATGCGCGTCAGTCGTGTAAAGCGTTGATGATGATAAAAGGTGACAAGAGTGTTTTTGTCTTTACACAAGAAATATATTTTCCGGTTAATTTAATTTTTTTACAATGCATTTAATATTGCATTTCTTAATATAACGCAGCGAATTTTGTATATTGAATATTTCATACAAAAATTCGTCTGGTATCTTCAAAGTAGGCTGAGAATATATATTCACCTTTTTGGTTAATTGCATAAAAGTATTTTTAACGGTACAAATTAAAGAAGAAAATGTGGAGAACCATAATCTTCTACGCACTAAAGGGCATTATCCAGACCATTGTTAGTGTTATATCTAATATACAAAGCACATTATTGTTAACGTTTAATGTCTTGTATAAATCGAATGTGTTAAAGCTTTGTCTCATGTACAAAAGAACCATATTTGTCTCATGTATAAACGGTATTCAGTAAAATAACAGTGTAATTAATTTTAAAGGTGACATAGACAAGATTTGAAGACGTTTCGCTCTGTTCCTGTTATGATGAAACACACCTATTCTGCAGGTAAAGTACCCTCCCTCATATATTAATAAGAGTTAACAGGAAATTAACTCGAGAAGTTCTTGGGAAGTTAATAAGAGTTATTAGAAGTTCTAGACAATTCTTTAGAGTTCTATTAGAGTTCAGTAGAACTACTAGGCAGTTGATATTAGTCGGCAGTTAGCCGAATACTAAGGAGTCAGCTTACAGTGGAAGATAACCATGTTCCTAACATTTTGGGTGCGTTAAGTCGATTAGCAACCGACATATCACGATTATAACCTTCAGTGCGAATACTACTCCGCAACATAATTGGCGACAAAGATGAGACTTCATGGTAAAACACACCTATTCCTCAGATAAAGAACTCTCTAGAACTTCTAAGAACTCCTGTGAACTTCCCAAGAACTTCTCCAGTTAACTTCTTATTAACTCTAATTAATATAGAAGGGAGAGTCCATTATCTGAGGAATAGGTGTGTTTCCCCATCACATTAATATAGAAGGGAGAGTCCATTATCAGAGGAATATGCGTGTTTCACCATAACATTAACATAGAAGGGAGAGTCCATTATCTGTGGAATAAGTGTGTTTCACCAAAGCGTTAATATAAAAGGGAGAGTCCATTATCTGAGGAATAGGTGTGTTTAAACATAACATTAATATAGAAGGGAGATTACATTATCTGAGAAATAAGTGTGTTTCACCATAACATTAATATAAAAAAGAGAGTACATTATCTGAGAAATAGGTGTGTTTCACCATAACAGTTCCTGTATCTAAATCGCTAAGAACAGCCTCTATTTATATTTCTACATTTGTAGCGTTTCTTTTAAAAATAAATAAATAAATGAATGAATGAAACGCTCAAATAAACATCTATGCGCATTTCAGCACAAAGTGTGTACGTTAATGTGACGACGATGTACTGCAGGAAAAATATATTCTCAAATAACTGAACGCATTATATATTATTGTATTTTCTTTAAAAAAAGAGTTTGAAAAGCTCAGAATTTGTAACGTGAGCCTTACTGTTCGATTTTAATGCATTTTCACGATGTTCAAATTTTTTAGGAATAGAAATATTAATAAGAAATTAAAAGAGAAATTATTGAGATGTGAATTCTTTCCTGTTTCTATGAGGGCACACAGAAACATTTGGTTTGAGTTTTGTTTAAAATAAAATTCGAGAATAGAATTAAAGTGTTTTATTCTTGCATTCTTAACGTCCTCAATCTATGTGAACCATTTTGGTTTGGCTTGGTATGAATTCACGAAAAAAAAAAGCAAAAGTTGTTACACGAAATAGAGCCATTGCAACTACTGGGAAGGATACGTACCACACATTTGGCGTGCTCAGACGCGTGTCAGACGCCTAGCCGACCAGCACCCTCGTCGACACAGCCTACAACGAATGACATTGACCGAGTGTCACCTAGCCGGCTGTTGAGCGTACGACCACGGCAAGTGGTCATCGACCTGGCGTCTGCCTCGCGTCTGAGCACGCCAACCTGTGGTACGCATAATCTTATCGACACCTAGCCTAGAACGTGCAACTGTGCCCGGGTTCCACGTTGCCGGGTGCTGGGCGTCCGACCTCTGTGGGTTATTTAATGCCAAAGAGGTGGGGTTTTAATTTATTTTTTAATATTTGGTTATAGCGAGAAATTTGATTTAGTCAGATTTTGATGAAAATTTTAATTTTTTTTTATTTTAGAGAGCAACTTTTAGTTTGCATTAAAAATGTATTGCTGCTAAAATGTTTTTCCTTTAAAAATCTATTTGGGAAATAATAATTTCTATAACACATTTTTATTCAAATGGGCTATACTAATAATTTTTCTTTTTCCAAAATGTATTGTTGGTAATATTTTAATTCAAAAATCTATATTTTTCTATAAACGTCTATTTTTATACTTTCATAATGTTTTGATCCCAGTTTGTGGGTTAACTAGCTGGGACCCTAACAGGTGCTACCAGTCCGGGTCGGGGTGGACCCGGGAATACCGACAATTAAGAGGTGCTTTCATGCTCCTCACAACCTTCCAACCAGAGGCCTTGCTACCGGATGCAGTTTACCGTCATATTCAGGACTATGCACACTGAAAAAAGAAGATAGACATTTAATATTAATACTTGTTGTTCTATGCTTACTTTTCCTGATAATAATCGTACATAAAGCGTATAGCAAACACTGAAAGTTGCAAATATTACCGTAATTAAATGTAATATTACTGGTCCTTATACGGCATCTCTGTGTTACATTGTTTAACTATTAGTCATTGAGTTCTGTTCTGATGCATGTTTATCGATCTCTTTGATGTAAGTGGTGCTATGTTTCTCCCCAGTCTAAATTGGATAAGTTGCTCAGTGCCAGAGATTCCAGACCTGTAGAAGCACCTTCTTCATCGCAATAAGAGGTAAGGTTATTGTAATGAGGCTGTGTTATCGACCTCTGTGACGTAAGTGGTACCATGATTCTCCTTATTTCAGATGGCAAACGTTGCTCAACTGCCGGGGTTTAAATCCTGTAGAAGCAACTTCTTCATGTCACTGAAGAGGTTATGTCGGTGTAATAAGGTTTTAATGAGGTGTCATGATCACCCCTGTGCTGTAAGTCGAGTTACGATTCTCCTCAATAAAGATGGCAGAAGTTGCTCAGCTGCTGAGGTTTCGACCTTGCGGCATCACTTTCCACATTCCCTTAATCAGGATGGGGCTCCGCACTACCGATGTCAGCGTGGCAGTAGTTGCGGTGGGTGGGCAAAAATCTATTTCTGTCCGTGGCTCAAATGCATTAGTAAGTGCATGACCCCCATATGAACATTGAACAGATTCTACCATGTCGACACTTTTTCTCATAGCTCAATGGCTTTAAGATTATCGAAGAAATTCTTATTTATAAAGGGATTCTAGTTTCAAGGAAAGATTACTGCCAAGTGGCTTTGCTAAGGTTTCCAGCCAAACAAGATATCCATGATTGAAGCAAACAATTATTTTGTTTGGATTCTTTCATGATAGAAAAGAAGACTTTTCTTGCGCAGATGCGTCCAATTTGAATAATATTGCGTAAATTCTTTCTTAGATTCAATTTCTCCCGTCATGTCTATAAACTCCCGAAACAACCTCTCATCTAATGAGCGTTTTATTCATCTTCGATAGAGAGTTTGTGAATTCATAACACTGAACGCTAAATGAATGATAATGCACCATCATAGTTTTAACGTTAAACGTTAAACTATGTCCGGCAGTAAGTATTTGATCGTTAGGTTTTCGTGCTCCAGGATCTATATTTCAACTGCTGACCAAAGAGGATAGCACTTGTTAAATTCCCAACTATAGGAAAGTTGCTAAACCCCCAAAATGGGGATGGTCCTGAATACGACGAGAAATTGTATACGGTTGTATTTTGAGACGCGCGGAACTATCTCTTCATTACTAATTGTTCTCTGGTCTACCCAGACCCGGGGTGTTAACACTTGTTAGGCTCCCAGCTATGGGCAGATAGTTAACTCCTAAACTGGGGAAAATATAGAAATATATTTTATGGTAACTATTCGAGCAATACAGTTTTATTTTAATATTACATATTAGGATATTTTCAATTTTTGAATAGAAATATTACCAGTTATACATTTGACTCACAAGAAAAAAAATCTTTGTACGGCGATATTCTTTTTTTAACAACGGATGTGCGTTGTGATGCAGTGGATATCGGCTCGGAACGAGAAATCAGAGAACCGAGGTCGAATTCCAGTTATGTTTATTGCATTCACATACGCTCAAATAACGTTGGGAAAAGTGCTAATCCGTCTCTTCTCTATATGTGTAAATAGCAGGACAGAAAGTAACGGCAATCTTCTTCTTCTATGTGCCCTGTCCCTTCAGGATGTAGGCGATCATGGCTCTCCACGTCTCCCTATCCCTTCTGGCTCTTAGTATGTTTGCTCCTGTTGCTCCTGGTAACCCCCGTTCCGTCATCCACTTGATCAGGCCCTGCAAATATGTTATCCGCTGCCTTCCTCTGTCTCTCCTTCCTTCTATCTGTCCAGTCAGTATCAGGTTCTCCAGGCTCTCTTTCCTCATTGCATGTCCCAGGAACTTCAGTTGTCTCTTCCTGATGCTCAGCATCAATTTCCTTTTTGTTTCCATTCTTTCTAACACCTCGTCTTTGCTTGTATGCTTAGTCCACGATATCCGTAGCATCCTTCTGTAGAACCACATTTCGGCCGCTTCCAGTTTTGTCCTCATTTTCGATGATATTGTCCAGCATTCACAGCCGTATTGAAGAACTGACATCACGTAGCAGTCTAGTACTCTTTTCTTCGTTTCTATTGAGATTTTCCTGTGTGTTAGTATTTTGATCATCTTCTAGAACGCGTCCTTTGCCATGCCAATTCGCCTTCGGATCTCCGTGTCGCACTTTCCATCTCCTGTTAGAACACTTCCTAGGTACTTAAATTCTTGGACTTGTTTGATTCTGTTATCCTCCACCTGTATTTGGCATTTTGGGTTGTATCTTTTGCTGATGACCATGCACTCAGTTTTCTTAAAGTTTATTTGTAGTCCCTTCTTGTCACTCTCCACTGCTACTTTCTGTATGAGGTCTTGTAGTTTCCTTTCCGTGTCCGCAATCAGCACTGTATCGTCCGCATATCTTATGTTGTTCAGGTTGTGGCCTCCAATAACAAATCCTGCGTGTCATCTAGGGTCCTCAAAATATTCTCGCTGTATAGGTTGAACAAGTCCGGTGAAAAGACACATCCTTGTCTTACGCCTTTTTCTATCTTTGTGTATCTACTGAGGTCGTTACCTGTCCGTATGCAGGCCGTTTGCTGCCAGTAGAGATTCTTGATTATTCTTATGTCTTTGCCGAAAATGTTGAGGTTGCCTAGCATCTCCATCAATTCTTTGTGTCGTATTTTGTCGAATGCTTTCGCGTAATCAATGAAGCATAGGTACAAGTCTTTCTTCATTTGTAATGCCCTCTACTGAGGAAAAATTTTCTGCATGGTCAGTCATGTCTTTTTCGAAACATGATCGGCAAAACGGGTATCACGTATGGCCCATAAAAGACTGACTGTGGTAATTTAATGGGTAAATGTACGAGTGATATCTGTACTAAATTTCTTGTAAGAACTCTGTTTTAATAATAAAATACTATTATCCAATTCTTTTAAAATCTAATTATATATATATATATATATATATATATATAGAGAGAGAGAGAGAGAGAGAGAGAGAGTGAGAGAGAGGACGAATATACTATAAAATATTAATGTGCTATATGCCGTGGTGATCAGAAATCAGAGTGCTCTACATCTTGTATTTGTCTTAACAAAAACGAGACGAGAGATACAGAAGGAAAAATATACTTTTTGATTTTCTCCCTTAATAGGCATTTTTCTTTTTTCTTTTTTTTTAATCATCTCACCCCATGCAAGGCATTCCACTGCCACTATTGCGCATGGGGCTACATAGGAGAAGGTAAAGAGAAGAAGTGGTTAGACATAGGGAATGTCAGGAGGAAGGTGATAGATGAGTAAGGATACCGAGGTATTGTTATATCCGTGATGAAATAATACCGATATTTGACGGATGTAACGGAACAGAAATTAGAATTATCAGAATGCTAAAGTACGTAAAGAGAGGGAATGGGTAACAGTTGAGCGAGGATATCGCTATGTCTAAGGAAAAAAATGTGTCCACTGGTGCAGGTAATAAACCAACGCCTGGTTTCAAGTTACCCTGAGACGATTATGGATGTAGAAAATCCTAGGAGATGACACAAAATAAACAAATCGATTGTATAAGTATAAACAGGAAATTCAGGAATGTAGTTGTTTACTGGAAAACCTATCCAAGTTCCTACTGTGGAAGCGACCCACTTCCAGTCATATTTAAACTAAGGATGAAACATTGGAGACTTCTGAATGACCTCAACCTGCACAGAAAATAGACAGTGGGAAAACAAATACAAAGAAAACAACATCTTGGTATAATTTGAACTATTGTTTTCATCTTGGCTCGGAACGAGAAACCGGGGAGCCGAGTTCGAATTCCAATTGAATCCACTGTATTCACTTACGCGCAAATACCCTTGGGAAGAGTATTAATCCGTCTCTTCCTTCCATTTATGGGTTAAATAGCAAAACAGACTGGGTTCTATAGCCTTGGTCGGCAACCAGTCTTCCGCAGAAAGTAATGGCAACCCACTGCGGGATAATCTTCTGCCCAGTCAGTCATGTCTCTTTCGAGACATGATCACCCAAGCGTGTATCACGTATGGCACTTAACTGACTGACTGAATATAATAGTTGAAAACATAAAAGCTTATACTGGGCACAAAGTGGGGGATCGATTTACGATTGTTTTAAAGTAACAAACTGATCCCCCACTAATTACTACATAATAATATAGTACATCACTTCCCCCATCTAGTTATGAGTCAAATAATAGAACAGATTAGGTTCTATAGCCTTAGTCGTCAACCAGTCTACCGCAGAAAGCAATGGCAACCTACTGCGGGATAATCTTCTGCCCAGTCAGTCATGTCTCTTTCGAGACATGATCGCCCAAGCGTGTATCACGTATGGCACTTAACTGCCTGACCCTCTGGTCATCATCAGATTGCGTTTATTATAACATTTATACCAAACAAGATGAGAACAATAGTTCGAAATATATTTTTGAATTGTTTCACCCCAAGCATGGCGGTAACGCCACTGATGCGCAGGGTGCTACATAAGAGCAAAAGATTGGATAGGAGGAGAGTAAAGAAAAAGGCGAACCAGTTACGGGGAAGGTGGGTCAGAGAAAGGGGCAGGAGAAGGATGAGAATACAATTGCGGAAGTCGAGAGAAAAAAAAGATATACAGAGTGATGCAGAAAGAACTCGAGTCAAGTGGATAAGAGGTGGGTATTGACATTGCATTTAAATTCCTTGGGGTTGTAGCCATCAGGAAATGAAGAATATGGAAGGGAATTTCACAGGCGGGAAGCGCGAGAAATAAAGCTAATGGAGTAGAATTGTCGGCTGCAACTGATTGATCTAACTGTGAATGGATAGGACCCTGTTGCCAGTTTGGTTGCATGTGTGTTTTCTTTCGATTATTGAATTTGTTAATTGGTATTTAATATCTTGTAATTTAACTTTAAGATTATCTCCAATCTGCCGTATATATTTTTTGTAAAAGGCCAACACTTTTTTTTATTTAGTCCATGTAAGTAATTTGTTCTTGCATGAGGCAGTATATGTATTAGATGTAATATGTTGACCTTTCAAAGTATCTTTAATTTTTTGGATGCTGGAGGGGGAGGTTAAACTTTTTACACTTCTGAACTTTAGTGCGACATTTTCTTTTTCAGCAAAATGGTCTTGCGTTGGCACGATACGAAATTTTTACTTGTATTCCTTATTCTACGGATGATTTTATTGGCAGTGTTTATAAGTTTTCACTTGCTTCAGGGAATTTTGGCAGGTGCTCTAACTCGTTAGTGATAAAATCAAATTATTGGTGGATGATTTCAGCATTACTTGGATAACTAACTAAAGATATTTTTTCCCCTTTTCTTATACTTTTTTTGTACAGATGTATGTTGTGGTGCAGTGGATATCGGCTCGGAACGAGAGATCGTGGAGCCGAGTTCGAATTCCAGTTGAATTCCTTGCATTTACTTAAGCACATATACCCTTGAGAAAGGTATTAATCCGTCTCTTCCCTGTAGTTATGGGTTAAATAATAGGACAAACTGAGTTCTGTAGCCTTGGCTGGTAACAAATCTACCGCAGAAAGTAATGGCAACCTATTGCGGGATAATCTCTGCCCAGTCTGTTATGTCTCTTTCCAGACATGATCACCCAAGCGTGTATCACGTATGGCACTTGATTGACTGGTCTTGAGTTGGCAGAATACGAACTTTGTACCTGTCTTCCTTATTCTACGGATGATTTTAATGGCGGTGTTTATAAGTTTTCACTTGCTTCAGGGAATTTTGGCAGGTGCTCTAACACGTTAGTGATAAAATCAAATTATTGGTGAATGATTTCAGCATTACTCGAAAAACTAATTTTTTTTTCTTTTTCTTATATTTATTTTTTGTACGTAAAGCCGAGTTCAATTTCGAATTCCTAGCATTCACTTACGTGCAGAAACCTTTGGAAAAGGTATTAATCCGTCTCTTCCCTCCAGTTATGGGTTAAATATCAGGACAGATTGGGTTCTATAGCCTTGGCTGGCAACCAGTCTACCGCAGAATGTAATGGCAACCTACTGCGGGATAATCTTCTGCCCAGTCAGTCATGTCTCTTTTGAGACATGATCGCCCAAAGCGTGTATCACGTATGGCACTTAACTGACTGACTGAATATAATAGTTGAAAACATGATTAAGGCTTCTACTGGGCATAAAGTGGGGGATCGGTTTCCTATTGTTTTGAAGTAATAAACTGATCCACCACTAATTACTACATAATAATATAGTACATCATATCCCCCATCTCGTTATGAGTCAAATAATAAAACAGGTTGGGTTCTATAGCCTTGGATGGCAACCAGTCTACCGCAGAAAGCAATGGCAACCTATAGTGGGAAAATTTTCTGCCCAGTCAGTCATGTCTCTTTCGAGACATGATCGCCCAAGCGTGTATCACGTATGGTATATAACTCATTGATACTTCTTTTCCGTTTCCTCATTATACGCCTAAGAAATATTGTCTCTTTCTGACGTCATGTATAAGCATCCATTTTGTTTCCTTTTAATTTTTTTACAGATACTTTTCCACCAGTTGCTTCCACATCTGGTCGGGTGCCCCTGCTATTCTTCTCGGGTTTCTTGACAAAATACAACGGAGAATCTGTAATGTGATCGATAACAACTTGGCAGACCTCCTGCAGTCACTCTCTCACCGGCGTGACGTGGCTTCCCTGTGCCTCTTCTATAAATACTTTCACGGCTTCTGCTCCAATGAAATTAGATCACTAGTGAGCCCTAGGTACGAATTTGCACGAGATACTAGATTAGCAACTAGGTCCAACCCTTTTACAGTGAAACCGATGAAATGTAACCGCAATTTCTACTCCAATAGCTTCTTTTCTCGCACTTACCGCCTGTGGAATTCCCTTCCACATGATTGCTCCCCCGACAGCTACAATCTCCAGGAGTTTAAATGTAAGGTCAATAAACACCTCCTAACACACTAACCCGCATCCATTCTTTCAAACACTCTTCCCATCTGACCAACCCCCAGCCTAGGTATCCTTACCCGTCTATCCCTCTCCTTCTGACATTTCCTAAATCTAACCACTCTTTCTCTTCACCTTCCCCTATGTAACCCCCTGCGCAATAGTGGCAATGGAATGCCTTGCTTGGGGTGAAATGATTAAAATAGTTGTGCTGATATTGCATAACAATTCTGTTTTGGATATTCGTAACCGATTTGTTGTAGAGTGGTTTAGGCGAAACTTCATAGCAAAATTGTAGTGACCCGTTTGGTCAGAAGCAAGACACGGAACACAGGAGACAGGCTCAAAACACTGCATTAGTACAACAAGAAAATATGTACAAAGTGTTAGTAATAAGTAAATAGAAATAAGTAAGTCAGGACGGTACAGTTACGCTTCTTATTACCTGGCTAGTAGATGGCTTTAACTGCGTACTAGATGGCCTTAACTGCCGTTTTTAACAGTATTTATTTGCCTCCCCATATGAGACAAAATGGGGCACAAAGCCCTTTTAATGTGGATAATCCGAGACATATAGCCCGGGCAAAAATTATTGTCTAATTTTCCCTAGATATGATTCTACCCTTCGGCGGAGTCACGACTGGGTTATTACTCTCTGAACAAAGGCAGAGAGTTCGATAAGGAATATTCTCTTTAGGTAGAACTCACTGCTGTTAATAAAAGCCCACCGGAAGTCACGCAGGTTATTATCTAGACATATAAATGGCAATTTGTGAGTCTGTGTGAGACTGTAAGCTATGCACGCCTAAATCTTTTAAGCTACGCCATTCAAATTTTCTAGGAACACATATCTACAGGGAAGCCAGGTCGACACATACTTTTTGAGTTTAAGTTCAGCAATTTTCTCTTTTGCACTGTTTGGCTAATGGACACGATGGTTTATATTTGCTCCCTAAAACATCTAAGATCTAAGATGGTTGCTGAATTACGTCAAAGAAATCAAATCATACGTGTCAAACGAGACTAAAATATTTTTTACTAAAAATAGAGCCTTTATATTTCATTTTTATTCTGACGTATTAAAAATTCATTTGATCAACAAAAAATGTGAATATTTTCCCCGTAAATTTGAAACAAAAGAAATATTAAAAAAAAGTTTTTTTTTTCTAACCAAAAACAAAATATGTAAAATAAAAAAGCAAAAATAGTGTCTGCAATTCGTGTGGCATTAATGTAACTGTTTCCTCTAAAATTTAATGTCTACATTTTTAAATATTCTTCGAAAATTTCTGAACTGAGACCGTAATAATTTTTATATTTCTAATTTCAGTAAAACAAAATAAGCAATTTTTATTTTTCTGTTAAATTCAACAAAAAATGTAAACATTTTCACTCGTAATTTTGAAATAAAAACAAACGCAATGTTGTTTACAATGTCACACAAAACATCTAATTTCAGTAAAACAAATAAAATAATTTTATGTTCAATATAATGTAGAATTAGCAAATAAAATAATTTTTATTTGTTTGTTAAATTCATTTAGTCAACAAAAAATGTAAATATTTTCCCTCGTAATTTTGAAACAAAAACAAACGCAATGTTGTTTACAATGTCACACAAAACATCAAATCACATTTTCGCAAAACAAAAGAAAATAGATTTTTTTCTCCTACTACTAAAATCTTCTGAGTTGCGCCGGCAACGCCGGGCTATGATTCTAGTATATATTAAGAGGAAGAGTCCATTCCTCATAGAAAGGCACCTTAGCAAATGCAATACTCTAATCTTTGTTTCTAAAGATATTTTCTTGTTTTTTAATACTAGTTTAGATTTTAAAAATTATTATTCATTATAGCAATGCAGCTTCAGTTTTTTATGTCGTAAACCATTCCCACATATTTCAATTATTGCAATTGTTGGACTTTGGCATCTCCAATTCGTATATTGCATGCTGGGCTCTTTCTTCTGCTGACAACCAAGCACGCTGTCTTCTTGCAGCTCTCTACTCGCACTCTGTGTCTGTTTTCGACATTGTGTCATCTACATTGTTAAGATTGTGACCGCCAATAATACCGGTCAACATTTTCTTTTCGACCCAAATGTAGTTTGGCAATGGAATATTTCGTTAGCTTTTCTCGCATGACACATAGGACTGACTGGGTACTAAACGCTTTAGGGCTTGTGCATCTCTTATCACACTAACTCGCATCCATTCTCACAAGCTCTTTTTCCAATTACTCCACCTACATCCTCGGTATCTTCATCCGTCTATTACCCGCCTCATGACAATTCCTATAACTAACCCCTCTTTCTCATCACTTTCCCCTTTGTAACGCCCTTTGTGAGAGATGATTAAAAAATATAGCTAAGTTACGCTTAGGTAATCATTTTTGGATGTAATTGTTAACAAGCTTGTCTTGAGGTGGTGTAATATTTAGCAAGCTTATTTCCTTAGATTAAACAAGAATACTGAATGCATGATCATGGAACCTAAAATGCCAACTACAAGTCGGGGATATTGAAATCAAGAAATTTAAATACCTGGGAGTGTTGTTCGGAAAGTGACACTGAGATCCGAAGGCGTATTGGCATGGAACCTAAAATGCCAACTACAAGTCGGGGATATTAAAATCAAGAAATTTAAATACCTGGGAGTGTTGTTCGGAAAGTGACATGCGTCCGAAGGCGTATTGGCATGGAACCCAAAATGCCAACTACAAGTCGGGGATATTGAAATCAAGAAATTTAAATACCTGGGAGTGTTGTTCGGAAAGTGACACTGAGATCCGAAGGCGTATTGGCATGGAACCCAAAATGCCAACTACAAGTCAGGGATATTGAAATCAAGAAATTTAAGTACCTGGGAGTGTTGTTCGGAAAGTGACACTGAGATCCGAAGGCGTATTGGCATGGAGCCAAAATGCCAACTACAAGTCGGGGATATTGAAATCAAGAAATTTAAATACCTGGGAGTGTTGTTCGGAAAGTGACACTGAAGATCCGAAGGCGTATTGGCATGGAACCCAAAATGCCAACTGATCGGGGATATTGAAATCAAGAAATTTAAATACCTGGGAGTGTTGTTCGGAAAGTGACACTGAGATCCGAAGGCGTATTGGCATGGAACCCAAAATGCCAACTACAAGTCGGGGATATTGAAATCAAGAAATTTAAATACCTGGGAGTGTTGTTCGGAAAGTGACACTGAGATCCGAAGGCGTATTGGCATGGAACCCAAAATGCCAACTACAAGTCGGGGGATATTGAAATCAAGAAATTTAAATACCTGGGAGTGTTGTTCGGAAAGTGACACTGAGATCCGAAGGCATGTATTGGCATGGAACCCAAAATGCCAACTACAAGTCGGGGATATTGAAATCAAGAAATTTAAATACCTGGGAGTGTTGTTCGGAAAGTGACACTGAGATCCGAAGGCGTATTGGCATATACCCAAAATGCAACTACAAGGAGGATATTGAAATCAAGAAACTTAAATACCTGGGAGTGTTGTTCGGAAAGTGACACTGAGATCCGAAGGCGTATTGGCATGGAACCCAAAATGCCAACTGGAAGTCGGGGATATTGAAATCAAAATTTAATGCGGGAGTGTTGTTCGGAAAGTGACACTGAGATCGAGAAGCGTAATAACTGGAACCCAAAATGCCAACTACAAGTCGAGGATATTGAAATCAAGAAATTTAAATACCTGGGAGTGTTGTTCGGAAAGTGACACTGAGATCCGAAGGCGTATTGGCATGGAACCCAAAATGCCAACTACAAGTCGGGATATTGAAATCAAGAAATTTAAGTACCTGGGAGTGTTGTTCGGAAAGTGACACTACGAGATCCGAGAGCGTATTGGCATGGAACCCAAAATGCCAACTACAAGTCGGGGATATTGAAATCAAGAAATTTAAATACCTGGGAGTGTTGTTCGGAAAGTGACACTGAGATCCGAAGGCGTATTGTGGAACCCAAAATGCCAACTGATCAAGGATGTTTAAATCAAGAAATTTAAATACCTGGGAGTGTTGTTCCGGAAAGTGACACTGAGATCGAAGGCGTATTGGCATATGGAACCCAAAATGCCAACTACAAGTCAGGGTCTTAAATCCAAGAAATTTAAATACCTGGGAGTGTTGTTCGGAAAGTGACACTGAGATCCGAAGGCGTATTGTGGCAAATTTAAATACCTTCCAAGTCCGGGGATATTGAAATCAAGAAATTTAAATACAGGGGAGTGTTGTTCGGAAAGTGACACTGAGATCGAGAAGCGTATTGGCATGGAACCCAAAATGCCAACTGAAGTCGAGGATATTGAAATCAAGAAATTTAAATACCTGGGAGTGTTGTTCGGAAAGTGGCCTGAGATCCGAAGGCGTATTGGCATGGAACCCAAAATGCCAACTACAAGTCGGGATGTTAAAATCAAGAAACTTAAATACCTGGGAGTGTTGTTCGGAAAGTGATACTGAGATCCGAAGGCGTAATGGCATGGACAAGTACTTTGGAAGTCGGGGATATTGAAATCAAGGAATTTAAGCCTGGGAGTGTTGTTCGGAAAGTGACACTGAGATCCGAAGGCGTATTGGCATGGAACCCAAAATGCCAACTACAAGTCGAGATGGTAAAATCAAATTTAAATACCTGGGAGTGTTGTTCCGGAAAGTGACACTGAGATCCGAAGGCGTATTGGCATGGAACCAAAAATGCCAACTACAAGTCGGGGATATTGGAAATCAAGAAACTTAAATACCTGGGAGTGTTGTTCGGAAAGTGATACTGAGATCCGAAGGCGTATTGGCATGGAACCCAAAATGCCAACTACAAGTCAGGGATATTGAAATCAAGAAATTTAAATACCTGGGAGTGTGTTGTTCGGAAAGTGACACTGAGATCCGAAGGCGTATTGGCATGGAACCCAAAATGCCAACTACAAGTCGGGGATATTGAAATCAAGAAATTTAAATACCTGGGAGTGTTGTTCGGAAAGTGACACTGAGATCCGAAGGCGTATTGGCATGGAACCCAAAATGCCAACTACAAGTCGGATATTGAAATCAAGAATTTAAATACCTGGGGAGTGTTGTTCGGAAAGTGACACTGAGATCCGAAGGCGTATTGGCATGGAACCCAAAATGCCAACTACAAGTCGGGGATATTGAAATCAAGGAATTTAAATACCTGGGAGTGTTGTTCGATGACACACTGAGATCCGAAGGCGTATTGGCATGGAACCCAAAATGCCAACTGCAAGTCCAGGATATTAAATCAAAAATTTAAATACCTGGGGTGTTGTTCGGAAAGTGACACTGAGATCCGAAGGCGTATTGGCATGGAACCCAAAATGCCAACTACAAGTCGGGGATATTGAAATCAAGAAATTTAAGTACCTGGGAGTGTTGTTCGGAAAGTGACACTGAGATCCGAGCGTATTGGCATGGAACCCAAAATGCCAACTACTAGTCGGGGATATTGAAATCAAGTAATTTAAATACCTGGGAGTGTTGTTCGGAAAGTGACACTGAGATCGAAGAAGGCGTATTGGCATGGAACCCAAATGCCAACTACAAGTCGGGGATATTGTGAAATCAAGAAATTTAAATACCTGGGAGTGTTGTTCGGAAAGTGACACTGAGATCCGAAGGCGTATTGGCATGGAACCCAAAATGCCAACTACAAGTCGGGGGATATTGAAATCAAGAAACTTAAATACCTGGGAGTGTTGTTCGGAAAGTGATACTGAGATCCGAAGGCGTATTGGCATGGAACCCAAAATGCCAACTACAAGTCGAGATATTGAAATCAAGAAATTTAAATACCTGGGAGTGTTGTTCGGAAAGTGACACTGAGATCGAAGGCGTATTATTGGCATGGAACCCAAAATGCCAACTACAAGTCGGGGATATTGAAATCAAGAAATTTAAATACCTGGGAGTGTTGTTCGGAAAGTGACACTGAGATCCGAGCATATGCATGGAACCCAAAATGCCAACTACAAGTCAGGGATATTGAAATCAAGAAACTTAAATACCTGGGAGTGTTGTTCGGAAAGTGATACTGAGATCCGAAGGCGTATTGGCATGGAACCCCAAAATGCACCAACTACAAGTCGGGGATATTGGAAATCAAGAAATTTAAATACCTGGGAGTGTTGTTCGGAAAGTGACACTGAGATCCGAAGGCGTATTGGCATGGAACCCAAAATGCCAACTACAAGTCGGGGATATTGAAATCAAGAAATTTAAATACCTGGGAGTGTTGTTCGGAAAGTGACACTGAGATCCGAAGGCGTATTGGCATGGAACCCAAATGCCAACTACAAGTCGGGGATATTGAAATCAAGAAATTTAAATACCTGGGAGTGTTGTTCGGAAAAGTGACACTGAGATCGAAGGCGTATTGGCATGGAACCCAAAATACCAACTACAAGTCAGGGATATTGAAATCAAGAAATTTAAATACCTGGGAGTGTTCGGAAAGTGACACTGAGATCCGAGCGTATTGGCATGGAACCCAAAATTCCAACTGCAAGTCGGGGATATTGAAATCAAGAAATTTAAATACCTGGGAGTGTTGTTCGGAAAGTGACACTGAGATCCGAAGGCGTATTGGCATGGAACCCAAAATGCCAACTACAAGTCGGGGATATTGAAATCAAGAAATTTAAGTACCTGGGAGTGTTGTTCGGAAAGTGACACTGAGATCCGAAGGCGTATTGGCATGGAACCCAAAATGCCAACTACAAGTCGGGGATATTGAAATCAAGAAATTTAAATACCTGGGAGTGTTGTTCGGAAAGTGACACTGAGATCCGAAGGCGTATTGGCATGGAACCCAAAATGCCAACTACAAGTCGGGGATATTGAAATCAAGAAATTTAAATACCTGGGAGTGTTGTTCGGAAAGTGACACTGAGATCCGAAGGCGTATTGGCATGGAACCCAAAATGCCAACTACAAGTCGGGGATATTGAAATCAAGAAATTTAAATACCTGGGAGTGTTGTTCGGAAAGTGACACTGAGATCCGAAGGCGTATTGGCATGGAACCCAAAATGCCAACTACAAGTCGGGGATATTGAAATCAAGAAATTTAAATACCTGGGAGTGTTGTTCGGAAAGTGACACTGAGATCCGAAGGCGTATTGGCATGGCCAAGGATGCTTTCCAATTGGCTGAGTAGAGTGTTGAGAGACAGAAAAAATTTGCTGGAGAGTACTAGATTATTATGTGATGTCTGTCCATCAGTATGGCAGCAAATGCTGGACAATAGATGACGGAAAGAATATAAGCAACCGTTATATGGTTATACAGTAGGATGCTGAGGATAACCTGAACCAAACATTTTAGCAATGACTTGATTTTAGAGAAAATGGAAACGAAAATGAGACTGACATTTGCCATTAGGAAAAGACAGCTGAAGTTTCTGGAACATGCAATGAGGATGGAGGGCTCGGTGAATCTGATACTCACAGTTATGTTAGAGAGAGACAAAGATAAAGAAAAGCAACGAATCACATCTTTGATGAGCTTGAGTTAATATATATTAGAGCCGGGTTTGGGAGGTACTTAAGGGAAAGGGTGTGAAGAGCTACAAGGGATAGGCAAAGTGGTAGGTTAGGATTGCCTACATAGACACGGCACATAGAAGAAGAACAAGAGAAAGGGTGTAAAGACTTACAATATATAGGGAGGTATGGGGTGCCAAGATCACCTACGTCCTGAAGGGACACGGCACATAGAAGAAAACAACAAGAGAAAATGTGTTACGAGCTACAAGAGATCGAAAGATGTGGAAGGCCATCATCGCCTACGTCCTGAAGGGACACGGCACATAGAAGAAGAAGAACACGAGAAAGAGTGTTAAGAGCTACATGGGATAGGGAGATGTGGAAGGCCATGATCGCCTACGTCCTGAAGGGAGACGGCACATAGAAGAAGAACAACAAGAGAAAGGATGTTAAAAGTTACAAGGGATAGGGAGATGTGGAAGGCCATGATCGCCTACGTCCTGAAGGGACACGTCACACAGAAGAAGAACAAGAGAAAGGATGTTAAAAGTTACAAGGGATAGGGAGATGTGGAAGGCCATGATCGCCTAGGTCCTGAAGGGACACGGCACATAGAAGAAGAACAGCAAGAGAAAGGATGTTAAAAGTTACAAGGGATAGGGAGATGTGGAAGGCCATGATCGCCTACGTCCTGAAGGGACACGGCGCATAGAAGAAGAAGAGCAAGGGGAAGGGTGCTAAGAGCTACAAGGGATAGGGAGATGTGGAAGGCCATGATCGCCTACGTCCTGCAGTGAATCAACACATACAAGAATAAAAGAAAAAGAAGTGAGTCCTATCTTCTCTGGGTCCTCTGTACTTTTGACCTTGTGTCATATTTAAGTTAGGCTTAGAAAACCGACACTTTCTAAAATAAAAGACATTACTTTGGTATGGAACTTCGTACTTTCTGCGTGTTTTTGTTTTTGTTTTTATTTAAGACCGAACAATTATCAGTCGTCGGTTTTGAAGTCTAAGGTAGATAACCTGACACATTCATCCAGTAATTGTTGCGCGCCTTCGGGGAATTACCCTGTCAGTACCACAGTTATTAGTGTCAATATTAATTTCAATTTTATAACGTAAATAAATGACTTCTGTGTATTCAGGCAAATGGTCCGGTTTTATTTTTAAGTATTTCGTTTCTTATCATACTTTTATCTGAAAATGAAAATCGGGAAGGTAAACACCTAACAAAATAGATACATGAAATTGGCAAGTAATTTAAAGTAATAATGTATTGGGAAAGATAATATATTTTGCTGAAATTGTTTCAAATGATGAATAATTATTCTTATGCGTAAATAGTTCATACTCCATATATTCCATTTTTTTAATCGTTTCAACCTAAGCAAGACATTAACGTTCCACTGGTGCAGAGGGGCTTACAGTGAGTAAAAAGAAAAGAAGAAAAAAAACGAAAAGCTACAAGAGAAAAATGGGAATCAAGGAGATAAAATATGGCAATTGACTTAAACTTTTGGAGATTGTAGCTATTAGGAAAGCAAGTATACCGGAGAGATTTCCGCAGGCGGAAAGTGCGAGAAAAGAAGCCGTAGATGTAGAAGTTGCCGTCACATTTGACTATGTTGACGTTAAAAGGGTAGACGCTAGTTTCCAATCCAATAGCACTAGTAAAATCATGTGGTCAGGACACCAGGGGTAAAAAAACGGGCACATCAGAGCAGAAGCGGTTAAAATATTTGTAGAAAAGACAAAGGGAAGCCAGATCCCGTCGGTGAGAAAATGACTGCAGTCGAGCTGCTATATCAGGATCAATTACATTGCTTTGGATTTTGTTGAGCACCCCGAGGAGAATAGCAGGAGCACCCAACCAGATGACCATTCACAAAATAGTAGTCAAAATTATACATATTAATGCGAGCTGAAAAGGTTCACAGGCTGACTGGAAAAAAAACAAAAAACGACGCTATTAATAAAAAAAGTGCAAATAGACACAATAAAATTATAAGCAGTTATACGATATATATATATATATATATATATATATATATATATATATATATATATCCCAATCAGTCTATTTAATTTGCTGTTTCTGTCTAATTTGTTAGCCTTGTCCTGACGATCCGGCGAGTGAAAACGCGGTCGGCTTTGGCTCACTTTTAGATTTAGTTCGTATCTTTGCTCTACTTTCGTACTTTCGTACTTTCGTATTGAGCTCTTTATTATTAAGGTTTTCGTCTTGGGGCTTTTTCTTTCGAACACAGCTTTTGCTTGGTTTGTTTCTTTTTTTGATTCCCCTCTTCCCATTTGGTATTACCTTTTGAGTTTGATGACTTAATTTACCGTTTTCTTAACTGTAGGACTTAATGATTTTAGTCATTATTAGTGATACTGTTTTCTTGGTACGTTTTACAACAATAATAATAATAATAATAATAATATATATATATATATATATATATATATATATATATATATAATATTTCTTCTCATATTTTATATTTATAAATTTTTTTAAATTTTTATATTTAAAAATTTATATTTATTTATCTTATATATATAAACACGAAGCAACTGAAATGTGGTTCTACAAAAGGATGCTGCGAATATCATGGATCGAGCATGTGAGCAATGATGAGGTCTTAGAAATGATGGAAACAAAAACGGAAATGAATATTGAGCATCAGGAAGAGATACCTGAAGGTACTGGGACACGCAATGAGGAAGAAAGGCCCGGAGAACCTGATACCGACAGGCCAGATAGAGGGAAAAACAGACAGAGGAAAGCAACGGATAATATATTTGAAGGACCTAATCAGGTGGATGACGGAACGAGAGTTGCATGGTGTAACAGGAGCCACCAAGGATAGGGAAACTTGGAAAGCCATGATCGCCTACGTTCTGAAGGGACAGGGCACATAGAATAGGAAGAAGAAGTGTTTTAATGAATATTGCCTCGAGAATCTGTAATTTGCTTTTGTTGTTTTCTTCAGGATAGTTGTGTTATTGATCATTATTTTTTTATATTGTGAATGAACGGATTTTATTAAAAAATAATCAGGCATAATGTTTGCAATATGTCTTATCTGGCATGTTTGAAAGAAAATATGCTGCGTAAACACACACACACACACACACACACACACACAGATATATATATATATATATATTTAAAGTGTGCTCTATTTATAGGATAAAGTGACCAATATCGGAGTTAGAATATATGTAAATATATTAGAGTGAACATTGATATCAAAACTCAGAGCTGACAGGTTTTTTTCCGCTAGGCGTAATCATCAGGCTACATGTGTTGGGTTTATCCTCGTCTGTTTATATATACCTGTCAGTGGGGCATTATGGGTAATTTTTTTTTTTTTAATCATTTCACCCCGAGCAAGGCGGAAACGCCACTGATGTGCAGGGGGTTACGTAAATGTAAAAAGATTAATTAGAAAAGAGTGAGGAGTACAAACTAGTTAGAAAGGAACAATAGAAAGCAGGTGCGATGACAGATACATAGGTGGAGAGAAAGGGAAGGTTATACAGGGGTGGGGAGAGAGCTAGAGTCCAGTGGTTAGTAGATGAGTATTGACTTTGCATTTAAATTTCTGGAGGTTGTAGCTGTCAGGAAAGCAAGAATACGGGAGCGAGTTCCACAGGTGGGAAGTGCGAGAGAAGAAGCCGCAGGAGTAGAATTGTCGTCTGCATTTGGCTAACCTGACTGTGAATGGGTGAGACCCAGTTGCCAGTCTGTGAATGGGTGGGACCCAGTTGCCAGTCTGTGAATGGGTGGGACCCAGTTGCCAGTCTGTGAATGGGTGGGACCCACTTGCCAGTCTGGTTGCACGAGTATCTTTTTAACAGTTATTTTGGCGGTAGCGGTGTGTGTTATTTCTTTATTTGGAAAAATTTATTTTACTTGTTCTTTATTTTTATATTTGTATTTATTTATTATTTTTGGATTTCAGTGTCTAATTTGTTTATTTATTGTTTATTTAGATTTGTTATTTATTTTTGTTTATTTATGTCTTTATTATATTTTATTTTATTTTACCTGTTCTAATGGTTATTATGACAGCAGTGATTTGTTTATTATTTGGTTGGATTAAATTATTTCTTGTTTAGTATTATTTATTTATTCTTTTCAGTTTTCGATTTTTAAGTAAATTAGGAAAAATTTGTTTCCATGTCTGCATTTTGAGATGAGTTCAAATCGTTTATTTAATAGTTTGTTTTGGTATGTGAATGTAATAATAGCTATTTTTCCTCCCAAAATATCTGCAGGTTTTGGATTGGTTGGTGTATGGCCATACATACATACATATATATATATATATATATAAAGTGAGATAGATAGATAGATAGATAGATAGATAGATAGATAGATAGAGAGTCTGCCAAATTATGAATACACACTCAAGAAAAGAAAAATCTTGTCTTTTGTAGTTTTACCAAATTGAAATATCACTGTTTGCTGTAGTGCGATATTTTCTCGACAGATGGCATTACTGTTATGTCGCCAAGTATAAATGAATAACTCAACAACAGAATCAGAATATAAGTTGTATTCCGCGGAAAGACGGTTAGTATGTACAGAAGTGATTAGTAATATTTACAATAGAAAGATACAAGAGTCCAATCCGTCGTAAGACGTGTGTATACGTGATTACTTCCGGTACGCCACCAGAAGTGTGACTAACTCTTCACTGACTCGCACTGACTCTTCAGTAACTCATTAGAGACTCTCAAGTGACTCTCTACGACTCATTATTGAGTTGTCCCTCCCAGTAAGGGCAACATGTGACACATGGTCAGTTTGGACTGGGATTTCCGGGCTATATGGCCCAGCCAAAAAATATCTGTCTATTTTTGCCCAGTCGTGTCTCTACCCTTCGGTGGAAACACGAATGTGTTACTGCTCTCTGCTCGGAAGCAGAGAGCGCCCTCTACCCGAAGGCAGAGATTGACAGTGTCGTAGAGTCGTCAGTCTAGTGACTCTCTACGACTGTATTTACTAGCCTTCCCACGCAAGGCTGTATGTGACACATGGTCATTTTATAGTGGGTATTCCCGACCATATAGCCGGGCCAAAAAATGTCTGTCTATTTTTGCCCAGTCGTGGTTCTACCCTTCGTCGGAACCACGACTGGGTTATTGTTCTCTGCTCGGAAGCAGAGAGCGCCCTCTACCCGAAGGCAGAGAGCTGACAGTGTCGTAGAGTCGTCAGTCTAGTGACTCTCTACGACTGTCCTGTAGAGAATCCACCATTGCTATATATAGCAATGGGAACAGTCCATTTGTACTCAAATAGGAGCGGCGCCCTAACAATTACCCTTATTGCTCAAGCATCAGCAAGTGCTAAAGGCTATTGTGTATCGAAGAAAATGAACTACGTTAGCGGCCCTTTTACAAGAAATTGAAAATCAAAGCAGGCATTTCGATCAATTTTTTCGCAGCAGTAGTTCACTGTGATAATAAATGTCTGGAAGCTATGGGCCACAATTCTGAACATCTTTTGTGATTATACATTCAAAATGTAATTTGTATCAATATTGAGATATCTAAATAAATTTAGTATGAAAATATCTATAAAACTTTCTCTTTCCCTAATGAGATTACGCATTTTTGTTAGTCTCTGTATATGCAGGTTGTATCAAAAATACTTTCAGAAACTTTGGGAGGTCGTTTCTAACACCAAAGCAAAATTTGCCTAAAATATTTCATAAGTCAGTGTTGTTACTTTATTTAATATTACTTAGAGGCATTTTATGATAGTAGTTACGGAATTTTCATTAGTTTGTTGTTCTAGAAAAATAAAATTTGACATCACCATTTAACACAAACACACACATATATAAATGGTTAAATAAAGAAGACAATATATCAAACATCATACTTCATAATTTATTCCTGTCAGTCATTAATGCTTTCGTGAAATTATTATTTGTGAAATAAATCTCAGATGTAAATTCGACTACAATTTCGACCTAAAAATGCCGCGTTCATAAATTATTATTCAGAATAAAATATTGTCGAGAGTGCCGCCATCAAATATTAAAAGAAAAAATCAAACTTTCCCCGGTTTCTTTCTAATCTCACCTTTCCTTATAGAACCAATACATTCTCAGACACAGATGAACAAAACAAATATGAAAAAAATAAAGAAAGCACGTAATTTGAATCATTTTAACATCACATAACAGGGCATTAAACTGCACATGAAACAATTATCTTAAAATATGAAGTATGACGTTCTTTAAAAGCTTAATAAGTTGTTAATCTTATGTAGAATTTGTGAGCGTTCTTCTGGTTAGCAGCCATTTTTATAGTTACATTATTCAAAATAAAATTCATTTCATTGATTTACCTTGATAAAGTCCATCACAGAACGAAACCCCTAGTCGGGAAAACTATATATATATATATATATATATATATATATATAGTGTATCGAGGCAGCAGATAATTTTTTAAACATATACTTTTAAATATACGAGACAATGAATGTCTGTTATGTTTAATCATAATTGAATAATCAGATGTTTAGAACGGCTCATGATTAAACCTAACAGACATTCATGGTCTCTTATATTCAACAGTATATGTTTAGAATATATATATATATATATATATATATATATATATATATAAGCCATACGTTCACATCCAAAAAGACCTCTTGTATGGAGAGCTGGCCTCTTGACGAAGATCCACTAGGCACCCACAGCTGCGGTTTAGTAACATCTTAAGACGCGACACGAAGGCTACGGACATCAATCTGAGATGGGAGAGCGTGGCAGTCAACAGGTCTATCTGGAGAGGAAGCCTGGCTAAACAACTCAAATTAGGGGAGGCGCAGCTGACACAAGCCGCCATAGAGAGGTATGTTCGCAGATAGCAAAGTAATAGCTCCGACAGACCAGAAACAAAACATAAATGCAGCCTTTGCATCTGGGACTGTCACACCTGCATCGGCTTCTACAGTCACATACTCCGATGCTCCAGCCAAGTAAACAACTAGGATGCTACCCATGGTCAACCGTAACCGGCGGATGCTTACTACTATTATATATATTAGTGAACTATAGAACAATATCCAAACAAAATATAATGTTAGAGATAAATAAGAAAAACTTTTTAAAATATTAATCGATTGTGGCACTGACTCCTCAGTCGATTCAATGATGAATGTTTCTTCAAAAACAAAACTAATGCTGCCATTATTACGTGTGTTTGTTTCTGTTTACGTTTGTGTATGTAATGTGTGTGTGTGTGAGTGTGAGTGTGTGAGAGAGGAAGAGAGAGAGAAAGAAAATAAATTATATTTTTAAATGTATGAAACCATCGTATATATTTTGTCCGCTTCTATCGCCGGAACTTGCCGCTTCTATTTGGGCGGTTGGGTTGGCGGGAAAGGGGTCATGTTTATAGAAATTAATATCTCTGGTAACGGATGCTGGATTATGCTTTTTTTGTTATACATTTGAAAGTAAGCTTTCAGAAATTTTAGCCCACGATGACAATGGCTGCTCGGACAGTGAATACTCGTTATTTCTATATCAGAAAATAAGTATTTTATTATTTTCGTCACCATTCGTGTGTGTATGTTTATATATGTATGTGTGTGTTAGGGGAGGGATTGAAAGAGGACATATTATATTTACATGAATTATAGTATCGGATAAATATGATAACATTATTTGCAATATTTGTCCATGTGGTAACTTAATGTTTTGGCCAAAGACTCTCTTAAAAACAAAAGTGAAAAAAACCATTAACCTTTATTATATACGGAAGAAACAAAAAACATTCATTAAATGCCAGAAAATATCTTATATTAAACCCAAATATTTCGTATCATTTTTTCCCGGCGCAGTTAATCATTATCATACCTTTTTTGTGATATATATATATATATATATATATATATATATATATGACTTAATTTAGTATGATTTTATTGATATCTCGTTGTAATCTTTTTATGCATAATGCTTCTGAAATTTGTAATCGTTTTTTTTAAGACTAATAACAAAATTTTCGATTATGGTGAGGATTTATTTTGTTTCTTTTTCAGTTATTTCTCCAGTGATTTTTTTTTTGATTGATCAGTAGCGAGACTATTTTGAAGATCCTAGATGTTGTGCTAAAATTTGTAAACGGGGCCACAATTTGAATAATAGAAGGTACACAGGTACGGAAAGGAAACTACAAGATCTCCTACAGAAGATAGCTGAAGAGAGTGACAAAAATGGCTACAAATAAAATGCAGGAACACCGAATACAGAGTCATCAGCAAAAAGAGCAGCCAAAGACAAAAAATAGAGTCGGGAGATAATAAAAACAAGCAGGTACAAAAATTTAAATACCTGGGAATTGTTCTAACAGAAGCCGGAAAGTGTGAAACAGAGATTCGAAAGCGAATTGGCATGGCGAAGGACGCTTTCCAGAAGATGAGTAAAGTCTTAAGAGATAGGAAACTTTAACTAGAAACAAAGAAACTAGAAACAAAGAAGTTAGTACTAGATTGCTATGTGAAGACAGTTCTTCAATACGACAGTGAATGCTGGACAATATCATAAAAGATAAAGGAAAAACGTGAAGCAGTGAAATGCGGTTCTACTGAAGGATGCTGCGGATATCGTGGACCGAGCGTGTTAGCAATGATGAGGTTTTGGGAAGGATAGAAACTAAAAGAAATTAATATTGAATATCAGGAAGAGACAACTGAAGTTCCTGGGATATGCAATAAGGAAGGAGGGCTTGGAGAACCCGATACTAACAGGCCAGATAGAGGGAAAAAGAGACAGGGGGAAAGCAGCAGAAAACTTATTTAAAGGACTTGATCAGGTGAATGATAGAACGGCGTTTCTTGGTGTTTACAGGAGAGCGTTTGCTCAGAGCAACCAGGAATAGGGAGACATGGAATGCCATGATCGCCTTCGTCCTGAAGGGACAAGGTATACAGAAGCAGAAGATCAGAGAAATATCTTGGGAAATAAAACAACACTTAATTTTGCTCCAAATATATTTAATGATAGTTGGTGACGTAAAACCTCTATATTCTTTCAGCCTCTCAGAATGTCCAACAATATCAAAATGGGTAATGCGTAACTATTTAAATGAAACTCAAAGACAGGGAATAAACTTCCCGTGCACGTAATTTTATATAAGCAGAAGAAAAGAAACGAATAGAAAAACGATACATGAAATGAAGTCCCGCGATAAGTTCAGTTAAAAGACACCTGAATAAAAACCAGTTTTTATCAAATGAGATATGACAAGAACATATTCATTCATTGATGCATACAGCATTACTACACGACTACAATCCTCACTCTCTTGCAACTTTTTTTTATAATTCTTGAACATGCAACCGTGCATCATTCTTGCATCTCTATGAAGGCAGATAACCTTGCCAAGCGCTTCTACAGGTTTTCTTTCTCTTCCATATCTGTCGTTTGGCTGTCAACACGTGACATTCTGACCCCTTTCTACAGAGCTTGTCTCAATGAATCAATCACCCGAGATGGATTTTTCCTTCAAACTTTTGCTTTTCCCTAAAGGTTACACGCATGCGTGCCACGCCAATGGAGGGGCCTACCGAGAGAGGCTCATATTAAAACTATTAACGGACAGGGTCCAAACCCATCGGAGTCACGCAGTTGCCATATTCTTGCGTTCACGGGAATCGATGAGATGCCAAAAGGGATTTGAATCATTTCCCTGCTCTCCTGATCGGGAAAATGTCGGAAGGTGTTAAGGGGTATTTGTGGGTGAGGATGATAACGTTGGCGTTGAAAGACGGTGCCAACAGCCAAACACCGCTGCATGTGAAATTTGATCTGACTGCGCGCGTGGCATTACGTTTTGGCCGCCAACAGCGCTGGGTCGCACTGCTCTTGTTAATTTAAGACTGGCGTTGGCTGAGATCGTTTCAATTTTCGGTTGCGTTTAGATAGTTTTCGGGATACCAATTCAGGCGCAGATTTCAACATTGTTATTTACACGAATAACCACGAAAAAGAACTCTCAACAGCTGTTTATGTGTACAGATGTTGTCAAACAGTGATATATATATATATATATATATATATATATATATATATATATATAATTATATTCTGTTTTACATTGCGACATGGACATTTCTATGTTTCGAGATAGGTTCTCATCATCAGGCAATGTTGATGTGGTTGTGCAGATAATTTACAGATGTAAGAATTCTTTCTTCGTTCTGTATTCACTCGGATATATATATATATATATAATTATATGTCTGTTTTACATTGCGACATGGACATTTCTATGTTTCGAGATAGGTTCTCATCATCAGGCAATGTTGATGTGGTTGTGCAGATGATTTACAGATGTAAGAATTCTTTCTTCGTTCTGTATTCACTCGGATATATATATATATAATTATATGTCTGTTTTACATTGCGACATGGACATTTCTATGTTTCGAGATAGGTTCTCATCATCAGGCAATGTTGATGTGGTTGTGCAGATGATTTACAGATGTAAGAATTCTTTCTTCGTTCTGTATTCTCTCGGATATATATATATATATATATATATATATATATATATATATATATATATATATTTTAATTCAGATACTTCAATCCAAGGGTAAAAAGCAGGAAGGTAAATTCCAAAAACCCGATCCTAATTAATATTAAAAATTTTATTTTAATATTAAAAAATGATACAGGAAGAGAGCTCCATGTAATAAAATATTACAGAGCAAATATATATTAAAAAAGGATTAATTCAATGATTTTAATATATATATATATATATATATATATATATATATATATAATAATAATAATAATATTTATTAATAAATTATAACATTGATATGTTATAATATCACTACAAAAGTAGCTATTTTGTTTCGACACTTTTTGTGTCTTTTCAAGTGATGTTGTTATTTCAAATGAATGGCTTTAAATATTATTATTATTATTAGCTCTACTTTGTATTGTGCACTTTCTTAAAAATAGTGTTTCTTTGGATGGGGAATATTATTCCACCCATACTTGTATATATATATTTATAAAATATATAAAATGTTTGAAGTATCCTCATCAGGACTTACTTTTGAACTTTAGGAGGGAATTTATAAACAAGTGCCGCCATAGGGCGGATTTTAACTTCTAATTTCTAATTTTTAATTTTTAAATTCTAAATTTTTCTATAATTTTTTTAATATTTAAAAAAAATTTTTTTTTAATTTTAATTTTAATTTTTTTTTTTTTTATGTATATGTGTATGTTTGTGTGTGGATGTGCATATTTGTATATATATGTATGTATATGTATATATGTATTTATGTATGTGGGCTATATGTAATTTTGAAAAAAATTTTTTTAGCTATTTAAATGCTCCTTTTCATAATATTCATTAATATGTATGTGTGTGAGTGCATATGGAATATGTATATATATATATATATATATATATATATATATATATATGTGTGTGTGTGTGTGTGTGTGTGTGTGTGTGTGTATATGTGTGCATGTATGTGTACACATGTATATTATGTGTATATGAATTTTTTGTATATAGGTGTGTACACACATATATATGTGTGTATGCGCATGTATATGTATATAAGTGTGTAATAAATTGAATGTATGTGTGTGTATGTGTATGTATATATGTATTCTTATTCGTAGAATTGTGTGTGTATATATATGTATGTATGTGTGTACTTCTATAGGTATGTATATAATAATTGTAATTAATTTTTTTTTTTTTTTTACCTAGTGTTGTCTTTATTTAGTTTAATTTCAAATGACCTAATTTTTTAAAAATAATTTTATTTTAAATCCTATATCTTTTTATTCCCTTTTATTAATAATTATGCCTTTTTAAGTAAAGGCCTTTTTCTAATACTTCAACGTTTTGGGGAAATTAGGTTTTTGAATTTGTCCAGCGTCTGTAATATTTTAAAAAAATTTTTAGTTTCTTTCTTTTACCCTCCCTTCCTTCTTTTATCTCTCTTACCACCTTTTTTCCGTGTTGCTTAAACTGACGTCGATTTAACGCGGCTGTCTGTTAATTTTTAGTTACATTCTCCCTTTTTTTTGCGAACCCAGACGATGTCAATTTTTTTTCTTTTCTTATTTATTTGATTTTATTCTATCTTTTTCTTTTTCTTTTTCGTTTTCTTTTTCTTTTTCTTTCCCTTTATTTTTATTTTTTTATTTTATTTTATTTTATTTTATTATTTATTTTTTAATTTCTTTGCAATCTATTTAAAAAGGAAAAGTAGACTAATTTTTCTCCAGTTTCTGAAAGGTTTTTTCTGTTGCTGAGGTGATGTGTCGTCCCCCGTGGGGATCTTCATATCGAAATGGCCATTCAACATCTTTGAATTAATCCTTTTTTAATATATATGTATATATATATATATATATATAACTCAGCACATTATCTGAAGTAATTGTAAATTATAATTTTTTTCTATAGGCAAAAATATCCATTTCCTCAGCCCAGGATTTCATAAATCGTGGTCTTAAAAAAGATATGTATTTTAGGCCGTCGAAATAAATTATAATTTATAACCACTTTAGATGATTATTATATTTATTTACTTGCATCTTCGTAACTACCTGAATTTTTGTTAATTCTTATTAACCCGAGAACACTGACCATGTCTATATAGTACCCAGCGCAATTGACTCGATTTTAATTATAATTTAATTGAATTTCCAGTACCTGATTTTCTTACCTTTTTCAGTTCTTATTAATGTTGACTAAAAATACAAATTTTGAAGTCCCTGCATGTAACATATTTCAAATAAATATTTTTATTTAATATTTTTTTGATATTTTCAAAGTCGGGTATGATATACTCATGATTAGTATTGGTGTAACTTTAATTGATGGTTAGTGTTCCAGGATTAAAGTAAAAATTTGCACTCTCTGAGAGGAAACAAACTTGAGTGTCTCAAGACAGCGGAAACTTCTGTTTAGCTCGGTGCACCTATCACTAAAAACGGCCATGGCTAACCGATTGTTCTCCGGGGCTAAATTGGTAAGCCGTACCAGGATTAAAATTCTCTCTCTCTCTCTCTCTCTCTCTCTCTCTCTCTCTCTCTCTCTCTCTCTCTCTTTTTTTTATCACAGTGATGAAATCAATAGGATGTGAGTTGTGGTGCATTGGATATCGGCTCGGAACGAGAAATCGGGGAGCCGAGTTCGAATTCCAGCTGAATTCATTGCATTCACTTACGCGCAAATACCCTTGGGAAAGGTATTAATCAGCCTATTCCTTCCAGTTATGGGTTAAATAACAGGACAGATTGGGTTCTATAGCCTTGGTCGGCAACCAGTCTACCGCAGAAAGCAATGGCAACCTACTACGGGATAATCTTCTGAACAGTTAGTCAAATCTCTTTCGAGACATGATCGCCCAAGTGTGTATCACGTATGGCACTTAACTGACTGGTGAAATCAATAGGAATCTGAACGAAAATAATATTAAATAATTTAAGATGTAGAAGTCTTTGTATCTCTCATTCGGGTGTATGTGAATGTTAACCATTAGATGTGGCCCAAGACCTAAGTTATGTGGAACTAAATGCAGATCGAACAGACTATGTTTTTTGTGATAATTTGCTTCTTTATCTATCTATGAGAAGAGTTATTGTAGCTATTTACATGATAACATTGTTTAGACTGTTGTCTTGATCTTTAGTTGAAGAAGGCCGGGGCGTATAACGACCAAAACTTTATCTATCTATGAGAAGAGTTATTGTAGCTATTTACATGATAACATTGTTTAGACTGTTGTCTTGATCTTTAGTTGAAGAAGGCCGGGGCGTATAACGACCAAAACTTTATCTATCTATGAGAAGAGTTATTGTAGCTATTTACATGATAACATTGTTTAGACTGTTGTCTTGATCTTTAGTTGAAGAAGGCCGGGGCGTATAACGACCAAAACTTCGTGAATACAACAATAAAGCTTAAGAAGACAGCCGGCACAATCCAAATAGTGTAAAAATATCTGTTCGTTAATTAGTTAATTAGTTAATTATTAAAATTAGTTCGTTAATTTTTCTTATTGGGTTGTTTGTATGTTATACCTAATGCTTCTATAATTCGTAATCGTTTTTCCAGCCTACGTTATATTTTTTATATTGACAGCGTTTTTCCAGCCTACGTTATATTTTTTATATTGACAGCGTTTTTCCAGCCTACGTTATATTTTTTATATTGACAGCGTTTTTCCAGCCTACGTTATATTTTTTATATTGACAGCGTTTTTCCAGCCTACGTTATATTTTTTATATTGACAGCGTTTTTCCAGCCTACGTTATATTTTTTATATTGACAGCGTTTTTCCAGCCTACGTTATATTTTTTATATTGACAGCGTTTTTCCAGCCTACGTTATATTTTTTATATTGACAGCGTTTTTCCAGCCTACGTTATATTTTTTATATTGACAGCGTTTTTCCAGCCTACGTTATATTTTTTATATTGACAGCGTTTTTCCAGCCTACGTTATATTTTTTATATTGACAGCGATTTATTTGGTTTTATTTTAGATCGACGTGTAACATCTTGTTTTAGTCTAGGTTGTGACCTGGATGCTTCTCAGAATTAGTCAGTGACCTCAAAACATATCGCTTGTGACATGAGCTGCCTAGATTTGGTTGGAAGTAAATTCTAAGCGAATAATTAAACCGAATTCAAAACTGTGAATATAGTGACGAGAACGCAAGTCAGAATCTTTCTTAACAGAGGAGAATTCGCAAATTTTTAATAAAGGAAAAAGTGGAGAGTTATTAGCAAGTATGTCCTGAAGAGGCATGAGATTAAAAAATAGAACTAATATAATTTTAGCACTGAAACAATAGAAGTCATTAACACTCGCTAAAATTTAGACATTTTAGGAACATCTTCTTCTCTATGCGATGTCCCTTAAAAAAGTAGGCTGTCATGGTCTTCCTCATCTCCCTATCCATTATAGATCTTTTTCTTGTTTTCTCACTCAAACCCTGCTCTGCCATCCATCTACTCAGGTTACTCAAGTACGTCAAGCGTTGTTTTGTCTTGTTTCTCCTTTCCTCTATCTGTCCCCTGAACATCAGATTCTTCAAGAACTGTTTTCACACGACATGTCCCAGAAATTTTAGCTGTCATTACCTATGAATATAGTATAACTTTCCTTTTCGTGTCGATTCTCTCCAAAACCTCGTCTTTGCTCATATGTTCTTTCCATGGTATCCTCAAGATCCTTTTGTAGAACAACATACGTCGCATCAATTCTTTCCTTTATCTTTGATGATATTGTCCAGCATTCGCTGCCGTGTGGAAGGATAAAAACAACATAACAATCCATTACTCTCTTCTTTGTTTCTAGTAAATTTTTCCTGTCTCTTAATACTCTACTTAGCTTCTGGAATGCATCCTTGTGCTTTTGCATCTCAGGAATATAAATGTATAGAAACTGCTGTGAACTCAAAGTGAGGGGTAAGTTTAGATATTGATTGTGATATGGAATTGATCCCCCACTTTATACACAGTATGCTTCTGTAGAACCACCTTTCGGTTGCTTCAAGTGTTTTCTTCCTCTTTGATAATATTGTACAGCAGTCGCTGCCATATTAAAGGACAGACATATCATAGCAATCCAGTACTCTCTTCTTTGTTTCTAGCAAGATTTTACTGTCTCTTAATACTCTACTCAGTTTCTGGAATGCATCATTGGCCATGCCAATTCGCCTGCGGATCTCAGTGTCGCACTTCTCGTCCTCTATTAGGACACTTCCCAGGTATTTAAATTTCTGTACCTGCTTGATTTAAGTATCCCCAACTTGTAGTTGGCATTTTGGGCTCCTCTTTTTTACCGGTTACCATGTGTTCAGTTTCTTCTCTAGCATTTCTCACCATTGCAATCCGATTCCAGGTTCAGCTTGCCAATTAATTAGGTTCTTTGAAAAATCTGCACCATCGATTTTCATCTGTTTCTTAAAATAGGTTCTATTATTGTCCTTTCAACACGATAATATTTTTCGTTTTCTTTCCCTCTCGGTAATTCATTGAATCTTAGTAGAGATCTTGTATTGTTTGGCGTGAAATAATTTTGAAATAATGTTTTTTTTTTTTTTAACATGGAAGCATCAGAAATGGTGTAAAAAAGCCAATGTTTCTCCATTGTTTTTTTTTTCTTCCATTTTACAAACGTGTTCTTTTATATGTGTTTTTAAACTACTCGATCTATTTAGAAGGCTTATGCTGAATTCCGAATGAATAAACATGTCCATTCGTGTCCCCCCCGTTCTTATTTTGTTTGGTTTTGTTTTCTGCCTTTTTTTTAAACAACGCTCACGATATTTTCGAAAGAGAAACGGAACAAGAGAAATATTTTAAAATAATTCTTCCTGTTCGTCATCAGACACCTGCTACAGTTACTTATAGTTGAGAAAAGAATATATATATATATATATATATATATATATATATATATATATATATATATAGTAGTTTGAGTTGGCTATTGGTGAATAACAGGTGACGTATTTTTCAACACATTACACAGTTTTTCATGATTTAAGCTCCATATTTTCGAAGCTTTTTTGTCATTCAATTTGCTTGTTCATCCTTTTATTTGATGACAAAAAGTAGTTCATTGGACAGGTCCTACTGCACAGATCGGATTTTCTTTATCTTCAGACATAGCCCACTTTTATCTTCCAAACAATTTTTCAATTGAAAAAATCAAAAAAAATCTTAGCTAGTCCAATCACAAAAAAAAAAATCTATAAAAAATCTAAATTTTTATCAACTGTCTAACATTCTGCTGTTCGATAAATGACGACACTCTGCCAAATTTGAAGTTTAATCCTATGGTTTCGATGAAAATATCATTTTGTAAATCTTAAGTTGATACGGACGTCGGTCACAAAGTATTAGGTAGCTACAAAAATAATGCTCGATTTCAGAAACATTATTTTATTATTGAAACATTAACTGTAGAAATGTTGAAAATAGTCAAAATACGAGCCTCAACAAATGGAGCGGCTATAAATTTTGTAAGAACCTAATAAGTTAAAAATATTAAAGAGCTCACATTAATTATTATGGATACCAAAATTCACTTAATATATATCGTGAGTAATATGTTAAAGTGGCTTTTCAAAATGCAACACTTCGAGGGACTATTATGTTTGTAACAACATAATAAATCAGATCACACAGATTGATTAACTAATTCATTTTTGACGGCTTTTCCACCATTTACATTGTGTTGCAGTGGATATCTAGTCGGAACGAGAAATCGGGGAACTTTTCAGTTGAATTCCTTGCATTCACTCTAAATGAAACATGATCGCCCAAGCGTGTATCACGTACTGATCCACCATTTACAGGTTATTAAAAGCCAAAAAATAAAGCTAAAATAATTATATATAGTTTTTTCAATAGTAATGGTTTCGTGATACACGTCTTGTACTCCGATGTCATTGATCAACGAGATTATTTATTCGTCGTTGATAAAAAGTTATTGGCTGAGATACAACGAAATCTTTGAAAACTGATTCCGTCTTTCTGTTATGGATCTATGGATCTAAATATTTTGCCATTTACAAATGTGCTCAAGTGCTTAAAATATTGATAATCCGTGGGGTAAAGATCAGGAGATATAGATGATGTGATAAACTCGTATCATCCGAAGTCTGTGAGTTTTTGCAACGTCATTCTTGCAATGTGTTGCCGCGCAGTATTGTGGAGCCGAATTAGACAACGTCATTTCACCAATGCAGGTCTCATTTTTTTTTTTGCAGACGTGCAAGCTGATTGCAATAAAACTCTGTATTTAAAACTCTCATTGGCTTCCAGATGGCTGTAGTGTAGGTATCTCCACTCATTTTTGATAAATACCTTTTAAATTAAATTTTTAAAAATAAAAAGTTTTCTTGAAACTTTTATTTCAGTCTAATTGAAAGCTAAATTATCAAATTCACTATTTCCAGTAAGCAAATTAGTCCGGTTTATATCAAACAGAAATTTTATTGATTGGAATGTAAAAGTTTGAGATTTTTTTTAAATTTTAAAATTTTTCAGCGATCGACATATTTTTGTAAACAAAAGTTAATTCTCGGTTTTAAAAATCTTGCAAAAATAGAGTATACATCTTTGGCACATTCGTTTTGAAAAAATAGCAATTTTTATGTTAAATTAATAAAACTATTTCTTAATCACAAATTTGAAATTTTTGACCTGTACGCGTTTAAATCAAGATTTTGCTTCTTGATTAGAGATAAAAATGTATGGCGTCCATAAGGGACAAACTTGTACTCATTGTCTTTCGGGGCAGCTTTTCTGATACTGTCTGCATATTTAATATAAAAAAATAGACGATTTATATTCACCAATGAGTTCTGCGTTTAACTAATAAAAAAGTAGTTTGAACTCAATTAAAATTTATTATAATTTCATGGATTTATATGGAGTGGGTAACTGAGGACAAATAATATTTTTACCAAGATTTAAAAAAATACTAATTTAAAAAATAATTTCATTCATTAGTGAATGAGAACTAAAAGTTTCATTAAAATCCGACAATTATTTGATTTTTGCGAGAACTTTAAAAAAAAGTGATGTACTTACTACATTTTCTATTGTAAACAGTCGTAACGTTTGTCTAACTGCTAACTCAAATGAAAACAAAATTTTCTGACAACATTTCGAAAATGTTAGAAGGAATTAAAAAAATTAAAAAAATAATTAAAAATGACTTTTATCTTTCCTCTTAATAATATAAACATTTTGATAGGAAAAGTTTGTTTTATTAATTTTGGGACCTTTTTTATCCATACTATACTGTTTTTTAGCGATTTACTGGAGGTACATACTGTCGTGGATAACATCAATTGCAGACCATCAGACAAACACCATACTTTTTGATTATGCAACTTTGGCTTTGTGAAATGTTTGAGGGACTCATCACGATCAAGCCACTGACCTGATCCTTTACAGTTATCATAAAAGATTCAATTTGCATCCCAAGTAAGTATTCGGTCAAGAAAATGATCCTTCTTGTCGCGTAGAAAAAGCATCGTGCACACTTAAAAAAAAAACAGCATAGTATGAATACAAAAGGTTCCGAAATTCATAAAACAAACTTTTCCTATCAAAATATTTATATTATTACTAAAAGAAAAGATCAAATTCATTTTTAATTATTTAAAAAAAAATTTTAATCCCTTCTAACATTTTTGAAATGTTGTCAGAAAATTTTGTTTTGATTTGAGTAAACAAACGTTACGACTGTTTACAATGGAAAACGTAATGATTACATTACCCATTTTTTCCGTGACAAAGAAATTAATTTGAAGGTTCTCGCATCCATCAATCATTGAAGACAACGAGAAGCCCATTTATCGAGATTTTTTTTTTACCTTGCCAATATTCTGCGATTGGCGTGAGACTGTTGCAGTGCTGACACCAAGCACCTGAAACATTTCTCTGACACATTGACGTGGGTTTTGATTAACAACTGGTTGCAATTATTCGTTGCCAAGATTGCATGATCGTCCTTTATCTTCTTCATCTTCAAGATTCTCTTTACCTGTACGGAATTTCTAGAAGCACCTTCGTCCTCTGCGATTATTTGTGGACCAATCTCTTAATGGTCTGTTTATTTTGGCAGAAGTTTAGGACGCAATGTACCCAAGTTTGCAATTGTGTAAAAAAATAAACGAAGATCATGTTTTGTCATGTTCATAATTAAGGTTTTCTATATTTTAAGAACATTTCTGTCAAAAAAAGTAAAAATGAGCACACATTAATTAAAGAGCATCCATTAATTCTTATGCTTACCGAAATTCAATCAATATGTATTGCGAATCAATCAGTTAAGTGCCATACGTGATACACGCTTGGGCGATCATGTCTCGAAAGAGACATGACTGACTGGGCAGAAGATTATCCCGCAGTAGGTTGCCATTGCTTTCTGCGGCGGACTGGTTGCCGGCCAAGACTATAGAACCGGATCTGTCCTGTTATTTAATCCATAACTGGAAGGAATAGACGGATTAATACCTTTCCCAAGGGTATTTGCACGCAAATGAATACAATGAATTCAGTGGGAATTCGAACTCGGCTCTTCGATTTCTCGTTCCGAGCCGATATCCAATGCACCACAACGCACATCCGTTATATGGTTGGAAATAAACATATATAAATATATATTAGTCATCCACATACAAACCTGTTTCGCTGTATCACAGCCTATCAGTGTGCTAGACGCAGCCACTTGCTTCTGGCCGGGATCAAAACTAGACCGATTTGGTCGAGTTTTAAATACAACACTTCGAGTAGCTATTATTTTTGTAACAACCAAATAAATAAAAAAAATATTAAAAATTCCCAATTTAGTATTATGTGCACTGAAGGTCACCTAATATATATATATATATATATATATATATATATATATATATCATGAATAATACTTTAAAGTGGCTTTTCAAAATGCAACATTTCGAGCGGCAATTATATTCGTAACAACATCATAAATCTGATTGCACAGATTAACAGATTCGTTTTTGATTTCTTATCCACCATTTAAAGATTATTTAAAGCCACAAAATAAGGCTAAAAATAAATTTCATAATTGCAATGGTTTTATGATACACGTCTTGTTATTTAACCCACAGCTTGGAGTAAAAGATATCAATTCGCACCTTCCTAATAGTATTTTCGCGTAGCTGAATATAACGATCCCAACTGGAATTGTAACCTAGCTCTACGCTTAAGTTAACTTATCGATTGGCTTTGTTTTTACGGCTTATCAACCCTTTGTCTGTTACTTAAAGCCGAGTAATATTTCGGCATTTAAAAATGTTTGTTTGTTAAGAATAAGTATTGTATTAGTATATTTTGTAGACAATAAGGATTTTTCCAAACAAACGCAAATTTTTAACCCATTGATGAGAGAGAGGGGGCTGTTTCAAGCTTACAGTAACACAGATTTGGAGAGGTGGGCACTTTGGAAATAGCTTGTTGAAAGCAATACAGAATATATATATATATATATATATATATATATATATATATAATTTGTTGAACAAATCAAATAAAATTACTTTAAATTGTTTATTTTCTGTCTGTGAATATGCCTAATCTAATCTAATCTAATCTAATCTTATTGAAAATGGAACTTTGTGTGTGTGTGTGTGTGTGTGTCCGCTACTTATAGACTCTGAAACGGCTGAACCGATTTCCTTGAAAATTTACACAGTTGTACTATAAGCGTCTGCGAGTGTTCTTAGCTAGGTTTTGTGTCGAGGTACCCCCGATAAATATCGAAAATCGATAATCGAAAAAATCGGGTTATAGGAGTGGTCCGATTTTAATCAAATTTGATACACTCATAGACAAAGACATAACGAACGATATTCAGAAGTTTCAAGGTTGCAGTTCTTACAATAGTGCAAAAAATCGATAATATATATATATGTATATATATATATATATATATATATATATATATAAGGCAAGATGCTTGTGTATGTGTCGTTTATCTGTACGTCCTTTATACAAATCCACAATTTTTATCCGATTCTCACCAAACTTCACACAAATATTCTTTAGGCTGAGTCTGAGCTCCAGGACCATGGGTAAGTTTTAAAGCTTTCATTACTCCCGAGCAACGCCGGGCTATACTGCTAGTAAAAGATAAAATAGTTCTTGGCCTAATACTTTTGCGCAGTACTGTATATATTCCTCGTGCATCTCAGGGGAGATGGATTTTTGTTTTGTGTCTCAATGTAAAATACTCAATAGTAGGTATATCAATATATATGTTGCCATCATTTTTTGACGGCAGGGGCCTACTCGTAAGAGAAGAATTTTGGTGACATCCGGGTGGCATTAACCATTTCAACTTTTGTGGAATTCAAGTAGAGCATCACTTCGTATGTTTACTACCATTAACTGGATGAAATATATATTCACTTCACCAGTAAAGTAGTAGTATTGCTACAAATAGACTTACCTCGAAAAGACGGAAGGTATGCTCTCTCTGCTACCGGCACGTTAAAGAAAAGAAAGAAAAGGATACAAGTGTAACTGGTTTCATGGATGAGAGTGTGATAGTCCCGCGTGATGTGGTGAGACTCGATAACTATAAGAGGAACTAGCTTAAAGTTATACTTGGGTTTTAAGAAAGTAAAAAATGTGAGAAAAAAGAAATTCAGGATTTTTTAATTTCACTAGTTAACTTTGGCTATACAATTTTGAACTTAATCTCCTTTCTATATCTATATAAGTAATGCTTTTCCGTTACATACATAATTCGAAAAATACCACTTTTTTATCGTACAAGGCCGTAATGCCACTGATGTGCAGGGGGCTACATAAGAGTAAAAAGATTGATTAGAAGAGTGAAAAGAAAGACGAACCAGTAAGAAAGGAGCAAGAGAAGGATGGGAATACAGGTGTGATGACAGGTGCAAAGGTGGAGAGAAAGGAAAGGATATACGGGGTGGTGAAAGAACTAGAGTCAAAATGAGTATTCACATTGCATTTAAATTCCTGGAGGTTGTAGCCGTCAGGAAAGCAAGAATATGGAAGCGAGTTCCACAGGCGGGAAGTGCGAGAGAAGCTACAGGAATAGAATTGTCGTCTGCATTTGGTCAGTCTAACTGTGAATGGGTGGGACCCAGTTGCCAATCTGGTTGCACGAGTAAACACCTGTTGCAAAGGCAGCAGTGACTGCAGTTCGTTGGAGCAAAAGCTATGAAAGTATTTATAGAGTTGCACAATATCAAGAACTTGTGTTTTATTTTTTCTCTCTTTTCAGCTGAATATCAGAAACACCAATTTAACACAGTAGAACGTTTAAGAACACATGAAAAAAATATAATTATACATTAATAGTTCTGCAGTGACCGTATTTAAAGTCAAATTTGCTATCATGCTAGTATGTAAAGCAACCTGAAGTATTCAATTCAGGTGCTAGCTTAAAGTTATACTTGGGTTTTAAAAAAAGTAAAAAATGTGAGAAAAAATTTTCAGGATTTTTCTAATTCACTAGTTAACTTAAGCTATACAATTTTGAACTAAATCTCCTTTCTATATCTATATACTTAATGCTTTTCCGTTACATACATAACTCGAAAATTCCCACTTGTACAATATCAGTAACTTGTGCTTTATTTTTCTTACTCTAGCTGAGTATGAGAAACACCAATTTAACGCAATAAAACATTTTAGAACACATGAAAAAAATATAATTCTACATTAACAGTTTTGCAATGACCATATTTAAAGTCAAATTTGGTATCTTGCCAGTATGTAAAGCACACTTAACCATTCAATGCAGGAACTCAAATTTTAAGTAAGTAAAAAATGTGAGAAAAAAAGTTTCAGGACCTTTTTTTTATTTACCAGATAATTTAAGCTGTACAATTCTGAACCTAATATTCTTTCTTTATCTATTTACGTAATACTTTTCCGTTACTTACATAATTCGAAATATACCACTATTTTTTTAATCGTTTCGCACTAAGCAAGGCGGTAACGCCACTGATGCGCAGGGGGATACATAAAAGAAAAAGATTAGATTGGAGAAGAGCAAAGAGAAAGACGAATCAGTAACAGGGCGTGTCAGAGAATGGATTAAGAGAAGGATGGGTCTACAAGGATGATGACTGTTGCAAAGGTAGAGAGAAAGGAAAAGATATACAGGGTGATGTAGACAGAACTAGAGTCAAGTGGTTAAGAGATGGGTATTGACATTGCATTTAAATTCCTGGAGGTTGTAGCAGTTAGGAAAGCAAGAAAATGGAAGAGAGTTCCACAGGCGGGAAGTGCGAGAAAAGAAGTTGTTGGAGTAGAATTTTCGGCTGCATTTGGTTGATCTGTGAATTTTTTTTTAATAATTTCACCCCAAGCAAGGCATTCCACCGCCACTATTGCGCAGGGGGTTACATAGGGGAAGGTACTGAGAGAGTGATTAGATATAGAAAATGTCAGAAGGAGGGTGATAGGTGGGTAAGGACGTACATAGGAAGAGTGTTTGAGAAAATGGGTGCGAGTTAGTGTGTTTAGGAAGTGTCTATTGACCTTACGTTTAAACTCCTGGAGATTGTAGCTATCGGGGAAGCAAGTATGTAGAAGGGAATTCTACAGGAGAGAAGTGAGAGAAAAGAAAATGTTGGAGTAGAAATTACGGATACATTTTATCGTTTTCGCTGTAAAAGGGTGGGACCTAGCTGATAATCTAATATCTCGTGCAAATTCGTACCTAGGGGGCACCAGTGTAATGGGTGGGAACAAGTTGCTAGTCTGGTTGCATGAGTAAACTCATGTGGCAGGGGCACCAGTGACTAAAATTCATCGGAGCAGAAGCTATGAAAATAATTATTGAACAGACAGAGGGAAGCCACATCCCGTCGGTGAGAACGTGGCTGAAGTCGAGCCGCCAAGTCGGTAACTATCACATTGTACAATATCAGGAACTTGTGTTTTATATGTTTCTCTCTTTTCAGCTGAATATGAGAAACACAGTAGAACATTTAACGCAGTAGAACATTTAAAAACACATGAAAAAATATAAATCTACGCTGTTTTCGAAAGCAGTGGCGGGAATCAGATACGCGACTACGCAACAATGATTCGAACACTGATCAGAGAATTCATAATCTGACGCACTGCCAACCGTTCATCTATTCACCAGCATTTATATTTCTTTTGTGAGCAGACGCCTACCTGTAGGCAGACCACATCCCTCACCTTGCAACTTTATCGATCAAGACCAAGGCATTACTCAACTGCGAAAGATAAGCGTACCGATCAAGAATGGTATCGATATGGAAAATTGTCTTTGATATGAGCTTCTCCCATTGTCAATATTTGATGCCGGTAATTGCTTGTGATTGACCAAGCATAATCGACCATCAGCTATGAGCGCCATGATCCGATGTCAAAAGCGTGGGCCGCGAGGTGGCGCTGGCTAAGAATGCGAGCTGGCATCTGACCTAATAATGTACAAAAGGAGATGAATATCAAGTATACGAAAAGATCGAATTTTATCCATCTCAATGTCCAGGTGATGCGTGATTCATTCTTTCTTTCTTTCTATCTATCTATCTATCTTGGACTATCGATAACAGTCTGTCTATTTCTATTAATCTATCTGTCTATCTATGGTGGTTTGTCCCTATCTATCTATCTATCTATCTATCTATCTATCTATCTATCTATCTATCTATTCTTTCTTATCTATCTCTTTATGACTTTTCTTTATCTATCTATCTATCTATCTATCTATCTATCTATCTATCTATCTATCTTAAACTATCGATAACGGTCTGTCTATTTCTATTAATCTATCTGTCTATCCATGGTGGTTTGTCCATATCTATCTATCTATCTATCTATCTATCTATCTATCTATCTATCTATCTATCTATCTATCTAATGTAGTTCTGTTGTAAATCTATCCACCTATATAGTGTTTCCTAATTATATATATATATATATATATATATATATAACACGCTCAACACACATACACAAACATATATATAAAGAGAAATACAGATATAAAAAGCATTTGAATGAATATTTATCTAGTGCAGTTTTCCTATATATATATATATATATATATATATATAATCATCCGCAAAAGGATCTGTTTCACTGTGTCACAGCTCGTCAGTCCGGTTAGACATCGGATTGCTTTTACCCAGGATTGAAACCCGAACGAATTGGCGTCAGTCGGCTGTTCTATCTCTGAGCTATGCGGCAGGTTTTTAACGTGTGATATACCATGTAAACACACGCTAGTAGTTAAAGTGTTCTAATTCATTCCTGGATGGCCGATGCGTGGATGCAAGAGTAGCTACTGTTGTTTCCAGTATAGGCTGCACTATATATGGTTCATTCAGCAATGAATTAGAACACTCTCAACTATTGGACGTTTAAAATGATAATATATACGCTAAAAGTCTGCCTTCTTCTACCGAGCGCCCATAGCTCAGAGGTAGAATCGCCGACGGACGTCAGCTCGGTCGGGTTTCAATCCTGTGTAAAAAGCAATCGGAGTCTAACCCTACTGATGAGATGTGATACAGCGAAACAGATCTGTCTGTGGATGACTATATATACATATATATATATATATATATAGTGCAGACTGTTAGTATTTGTCTATGTATC
Source organism: Ascarosepion bandense (assembly GCA_037127315.1). Taxonomy (NCBI): domain Eukaryota; kingdom Metazoa; phylum Mollusca; class Cephalopoda; order Sepiida; family Sepiidae; genus Ascarosepion; species Ascarosepion bandense. Next base: position 399,703 of record JBBBDQ010002326.1, read on the forward strand.
TATCAATCTGATACAGTCTGTCTATATTTATCCAACAATTTATCTTTTTTTTACAATCTATCTATCTATCTATCTATCTATCTATCTATCTATCTATCTATCTATCTATCTATCTATCTATCTATGTATATTCCTCTATTATATGTATTTCTATCGGTATCACTATCTGTCAATATATATATATATTACTATGAAGGTTAAATCAATGTCAAGAGAGATATTTTGGAGAAGGAAAATGTTGATATAACACATGCGACTTTGATGTGTATTGCCCTTCGTTTTGGTTAATAGTATATATTTCTTAGTGTAACTTGATCTGTGCAGCGCCTTTGCTCAATGAACGATATATAGTGCAGCTGAATGAACGATATATAGTGCAGCCGATACTGGAAAAAACAGTAGCTACTCTAGCATCTACGCAGGAATGAATTAGAACACTTTAACTACTGGCGTGTGTTTACATGGTATATCACACGTTAAAAACCTGCCGCATAGCTCAGAGGTAAAAGCTTCATGTGCAGGAATTGCTTCAGATCTGGAGAAATTTCTGCACTTGACATTTTAAAATATAACAATGTCTGGCCGTAGCCTAAAACGGCAACTTGCATTGAAATAAAAGTATTTAACAATGCAAATCAAAGACAATAAGTGTTCTGCAACTGGATGTGACAGGGTCTGTCCCGGCAAGTGTCTCATGTGTTAGAAGTGCGTACCCTAATTGATGTTGAAGCAAACCTAAGAGAAAATTTGCATTGGTTGCTAAGGGTTTTCAGCGATATGATATGAATATTGTCGCTCTATCGGAAACTAAATTTCACGGCGAGTGTCATTACATGGAGAAATATGTTGGCTATACGTTATTTCCGGAGTGGAAGGAAGGAGTGAAATAGAGAACCTGGTGTTACTTTTTCCATGAAGACTTCAATAAACGATCATTTCGAAGAGCTTCCGACGTGTATCAATGATAGACTGATCGCTATGAGTATTCTCCTAATATGTGGTTATACGTTTTTCTGTAGTGGAAGGAATGAGTGAAAGAGAGAACCCGTTGTTGCTTTTTTCAGGAAGACATCACTAAACGATCATTTCGAAGAGCTTCCGACATGAGTCAATGATAGACTGATCGCTATGAGGAAGGAAAGAAAGCTTTTTATGACAAACCAACTTAGATGCAGTAGAAAACTTAAGAACATATGAAAAAATATAATGCATACATTAACAATTTTGCAATGATGAAATTTAAAGTCAAATTTGCTATCTTGCCAGTATGTAAAGCAAACTGAATCATTCGATGCAGGAGCCAACTGAAAATTATACTCGGAGGTTAAGTAAGTAAAAAAGCGAAAAAAATTATCAGGATCTTTTTTTATTCACTTGACAACTTAGGCTAAACAATTATGAAGTTAATCTTTCTTTATCTAGATTCGTAATTGCTTTTCCGTTACACACATAATTCGAAAAATACCACTTGCCCAATATCAGTAACATGACTTTTATTTTTCCTCTCTTTTCACCTAAATACGGGAAACACCAGTTTAACACAGTTTTCACCTAAATACGGGAAATACCAGTTTTTCACCTAAATACGGGAAACACCAGTTTAACGCAGTTTTCACCTAAATACGGGAAACACCAGTTTTTCACCTAAATACGGGAAACACCAGTTTAACATTTAAGAACACATGAAAAAATATAATTCAACGTTTTGTTTTCAAGAGCAATGGCGTGAATCAGAGAAGCGACTACGCAGCTAAGATTTGAACACTGATGATAGAATTTGTTAGAAAAGTGCCTGAAGCAGACAAAATTTCCGTTTTTGGAGACTTTAATGCACAGGTGGTTAGTGGAAAGTTTTTGATATGCCTAGATTTGGAAAGTGCAACAGCAATGGTCTGTTGTTGCTGCAAATGTGCACAGGACTAGACATGTTTGTTGGCAGCAGAATGTTTCAACAAAAGAACAAATATAATACAAGATGGATCTATTCTGGATCAAAACAGTGGCACATGCTTGGCTATGTCCTTGAGAGGCGTACAGGTTGTGTGAGTGTGGTACTAGGGCTAAATGTTGGATCGACCAAAATAGTAGACATCTTCTGTTGAAAGATCATTCAGTACAGTCCTATGTCTGACTTTCCAGTTTAGTTCTTTCTCGAAATATACATTAAGCTAATTTAGGCAATCAATCTTCGGTCCTTAGAAACGCTTTTTATTAACAATGTGATGCGCACAGACATTCTACTTAATACTGGGGCCGAAGGGTAAAGGATGGGTAGTAATATATACATTGTCAAGAAAGAATACCCATTGCCCAACTCCATAGCAGCAAGGTAATTTGCTATAGTTTCTATGTCTGTCTTGACCCGGAGCGGTAGCACCTTGTTAGGGGGTTCCATCTATGGACAAATAATGAACTTCCAATAAAAACAAAACATATTAAATGCATAAAAATTCTTATCTATAGTAAAATGAGCAGCGATACATATCATATATAGTTGAAGGGATAAAATAATGTTCAAAATATTTATATTTCAGGATTGATGACCCATAGATTGTTGATATGCAGCTAAACAAAATAAATTAACTAACCTCCCTACTAGATCTCCTAGAACAGCAATGGCCGAACCCCTCCTTTTGTCCGCATGAATGGTACGCTTAATTCAGTCAGTCAGTCAGTTAAGTGCCATACGTGAAACACGCTTAGGCGATCATGTCTCGAAAGTGACATGATTGACTTGGCAGAAGATTATCCCGCAGTAGGTTACCATTGCTTTCTGCGGTAGACTGGTTGCCGATCAAGGTTATAGAACCCAATCTGTCCTGTTATTTGACTCACAGCTAAAGTGGGAAGAGATGTATTATATTATTAAGTAGTAATTAGTGGGTGATCAGTTTATTACTTCTTAACAATATAAAACTGATCCCCCACTTCATGTCCAGTAAAAACCTTAATCATTTCAACTATTATATTCAGTCAGTCAGTTAAGTGCCATACGTGATATACGCTTGGGCGATCATGTCTCGAAAGAGTCATGACTGACTGGGTAGAAGATTATCCCGCACTATATTACCATTGCTTTCTGCTGTAGACTGGTTGCCAGCCAAGGCTATAGAACCCAATCTGTTATGTTATTTAACCCATAACTGGAAGGAAGAAACGGATTAATATTTTTCCCAAGGTTATTTGCGCGTAAGTGAATGCAATGAATTCAACTGAAATTTGAACTCGGCTCCCCGATTTCTCGTTCCGAGCCGATATCCACTGTACCACAAAAAGGCTGAATGTTGCTCGTCTGCACGATTATGAGGTCAGACAAAATCTAGTTGAGAAAATGGATGCTTTATTGAGTAAAAGAATAGAGACTTTTTTCAAGGAGGAAGCTGATAAAGCAAGTGTTTATGTTGTTGGATTTACTGACAGTGAAGAATTAAGATGGGTTTGATCATATTTACAAGCATATAGACAGATTCTTGGAAGAGGAAAATAAACTCCACTCAGCATTGGTTTATAAAGATTTATCTGGTAATCAGCAGAAACCAATTTAAAACAGTAAAGTTTTGTAAGATGAACAAAGGGTGGAAAGACAAAGACAAATTAAATACTGCTTGGGTTGGATGTAAAGGACAGTAAAATTATATAACCGTCTTCTTTAAGTCTACGTCATATCTACATCACCACTTGCTTTTTAATGACAAAAGATGGCAAATAACTTCTTCAGGATCCCAATGATATTCTGCTGAGTTTGATGATCTTTTCTTAATAGGCACCTAGAAGTTGACGAGATTATCAAGTCTATACCTAAAAATGACTGTTAGAAAATATTCGCAGAGCGTTCAATGTTTGAGTGGGTTAAAAGTCTTGTCAAAAAGCTTAACAGTAGAAAGCCATATGGAATGGATAGGCTATATGCCGAAATTATCAAATACTGAGAATATTTTGCATTGTTTTCATTCGTTGTTCCTGTATTCAATAACAATATTCCAGATGACTAGAGGATGCTGTCATGGCGGCTGTGTACAAGTGCAAGGGAGCAAGGTATGACTGAAAATTATCGTGACATATCTTTATTTGTTGAGTTCTGCTAGATCGCTTCTGGCTCCACATTGCTGATAAAGCTCTTTCGGAGTCACAGTTAGGCTTTATGGTTGAATGCGGCACTGTAGATATGATCTTCAGAGCCAGACAATTGCAGGAAAATTGTGTCGAGCAAAATATTGATCTCTACCAGGTTTACTTAAAACGGGAAGTAAACAGAAAAGCTTTGTTGGATATGTTACAGAGGCTGGGGTGCCCTGGAGAGTTTGTTTCCATTCCGTGTGTGTTTCATGAGGATATCAAAGCATTGGTCAACGTTGGTGGGAAAGTCGGTTCTCTGTGTAGGGCCCGGAAGTTTTTTCCGTCTAATTTTATCCTGTACATATATAAATCTACCATCCGCCCGTGCATTGAATACTGCTGCCATATCTGGTCGGGTGCCCCTGCTATTCTCCTCGGGCTTCTCGATAAGGTTCAGAGAAGGGTCTGTAATGTGATAGATACCGACTTGGCGGGCCGCCTGCAGTCTCTCTCCCACCGGCGCGACGTGGCTTCCCTGTGTCTCTTCTATAAATAACTTCACGGCTTTTGCTCCGATGAGCTTAGATCACTGGTGCCCCCTAAATACGAATTTGAACGAGACACTAGATTAGCAACTAGATCCCACCTTTTTACAGTGAAACCGATTAAATGCAACCGTAACTTCTACTCCAACAGTTTCTTTCCTCGCACTTCCCGACTGTGGAATTCTCTTCCACACGATTGATTCCCCGACGGCTACAATCTCCAGGAGTTTAAATGTAAGGTCAATAGACACCTCCTAACACACTAACCTGATCCCATTCTATCAAACACTCTTCCCATCCCATCCTCGGTATCTTACTCATCTGTCACCTTTGATAGACATTCCCTATGTCTAACCACTCCTTCTCTTTACCTTCCTCTATGTAGCCCCATGCGCAATAGTGGCAGTGGCATGCCTTGCTTGGGGTGAGACGAGAATGAAGTCACGTAGGGTGACATTCCAGCTCCAACACTCTCTGCCCTATACTTCTCTATCGTTTTTGAACAGGACATTATGAACTGCAATTATGGTAGTTACATTAAATATCTTACAACAAAAAAGCTGTTTAACATGAGGAAGTTAAATGCAAAGTCAAAGGATAACTTGTCGCTGATCAAAGATTTGTTATCTATATATATAAAAGGCAAGATGTTTGTCTGTCTGTCTGTCTGTATGCCCTTTATACAAATACGCTAATTTTTATCCGATTCTGGCCAAACGTTATATATATAAAGTATATATATATTTATATATATATACACAAATATTTTTAGGCTTCCGGTCAGATCCTGAGCTGCTTAATTATCTCAATTCCCCCACCCCCGATATCCGATCATGTCCGATCAAGATCAAGATTTCAGTCCTTTTATCGTGGTTTTTGATAAATAATTTGCTCTAACTTAGCAAAATAATAGTTTTTAGTCTCAAACAATTAGTAGATCTTCTCAGACGACTCATTTTCCCCGATATCGGAAATCGATACCCCCGATATTCTATTGAATCTGACCGAAAAACGATATTTAGCCATCAATATGGCTCATTTTCTCTAATTTTACTCCCGATGGGTACGATAAGTTTTCATGGATTTAAGTCCTTGGATGACTTATTTCACTTCGATATCAGAAATCGATACACCGATATCCTATCGGGTCTGATCAAAATCAGGTTTTCAGCCCTTTAATTTTTGGTTTTTCCTTTGGGTTTTGCTCTAGGTACGTATAATTGAAGTTCTTAGTCTCAGCCATGATGCCATTTACTCAGAGGAATTATTTAGCCTTCAAAATTCTGTTTGCGACGGAAAAACTATTTAACAATTTTTTGGTTTTTCCTTTGGGTTTTGCTCTAGGTACGTATAATTGCAGTTCTTAGTCTCAGCCATGATGCCATTTACTCAGAGGAATTATTTAGCCTTCAAAATTCTGTTTGCGACGGAAAAACTATTTAACATCGATACCGGAAATCAAAATTTGACAAATCTATTGATTTTTCTTTCAATATACGCTTTCGCTTTGACTGGAAACAATTTTGCTTTTTATTCTTTAGTGCTAACGTTCAAAGAGTCTGAGCTTCAAGACCATGGATTAGCTTAAAATCTCTCTCTCTCTGTATATATATATATATGCTGTTAAATATAAGAGACAATGAATGTCTATTATGTTTAATCATGAGCCGTTCCAAACGTCGAATTTTTGCTTTAATTTCAGTTGAAAATAAAGACAAAAATTCTTCAACATTTGGATAATTATTTATTGATTTTCTTCTAAGCTTTCAGCTCACATGAGCCATCTTCAGAGAGGTTATTTAGACTGAAATATAATAACATCCACCATCACCGACGATTTTATTTTGTGTTGATATAAAACCCCGCTTGGCAACGGAAATAGTTACCAAAAATGATAAACGCATTTTTTAAATTTGCGATGCAGTTTTATGACGTCACACCGCAGGATAGCGCGAAATGACAACAAAACCATCTAGTCAAATGCAATGTATATCCGGAACTAACATATTACGTATTACATGAATTTACTTGCTGCCTCGATGCACTATATATATAGTATTGTTCAAACGTTTGAAGATACCCCAGGTATATTTTTTTAAATAAACCCAAGAGTAGTTGTTTAGTAATTGGTATTTTCAATAAGAGAAAATTATTATGCATAGGTAAAAAAGTGAAACAGACATAACTTTTATCAGAAAATTTATCATGGCAATGAAAGAAGCATTTTATGATTAAATTTGGCTCTCGTCAAAATATCCTCGTTTCACCTTGATTACTTCAGCGCTGATTTATGGCATCCGTTGCAAAAGTTTCTCGAAAAAAATTTGGTTAATTGATTCCATTCTTTTTTCATTGGTTCTAAGAGAGCTTATTTAACTTTTGAGCTGTAAAAGTTGCACTATTTTCTCAAGTACATCCAATCCTAATTCTCATGGCTAGCAGCTTGAAATTTGAACTGTATTATATATATATATATATATATATATATATATATATATATATATATATTTTTAATCATATCACCCAAGCAAGGCGATAACGCCACTGATGCGCAGGAGGCTACGTAAGGGTAAAAAGAATGGAAAAGAGAAAGCCGGAAACCACATCCTAAACAGGGAACAACCGATGAGCCTCTTCACCTGTTCAATAGACGTGGGTGGAGTGTGAATATATATATATTTACCTAAACTAAACGAAAAAGTGACCTGCCCAAAACTAAGCTACCCCACACCCTTCTCTTAACCCAATATCAGCATCACTAGAACCACGAACGGACGACGAGACCATTCTAAAACTCCCTATCACACATAAATTTACATCGCTCTCATTAACAGCGACGCCACTTCCACCAAAATCCAGATAAAATAAAAAAGGAATCTGTCTTAAACTAAGCCACCTTTCCTACGCCATATATCTAAGACTACAATACGACCGACAGAATCAGAATAAGCTCCCAACCCCACTTTCACTTAAACATCATATCACCACAAATAAACCGTTTTCACCATTTAATTTTCAGTCCAACTTTGTCCCCCTACGAGAAGCATGTAAAGCGACTTCGAAACGCGAAGATTTTTGTGCAGTGAGACGATGAATTTATAAACCATTGTAACAACTATTACAATATAATGCTCCTACGTTGTATCGAACACCCTTTATAAAAGTAAATGCATGAACAGCAGGTAAAAACACCTACGAGTTCCAAAACTTTGTTACAATATTACACTATATATATATATATATATAAGTGTGTGTGAAAAGTGTATATATATATATATGCTGATATGCTAACGACCATCACCGAGTACATATACCAGGCACTCGACAGGAATGGCGAAGCTCGAACCGTTGCATTGGATATATCTAAGGCGTTCGACAGAGTTTGGCATGCTGGCCTTCTATGTAAACTGCGGAGCTATGGTATAACTGGACATTTGTTTGAACTAATCCAGTCATTCCTCTCTAACCGCACAATGAAAGTGGTATTAAACGGACATGCCTCTCAGAACTACCATACAAACGCAGGTGTCCCCCAAGGCTCCATCTTAGGTCCTACACTCTTCCTGATATATATTAATGATCTCCCTGATTCCATAAGAACCCAAATAGGTTTGTACGCCGATGACACCACAGTTTACTCTCGCCTCCAACAAAAATCTGGTGTAGGTGTCAAAGCTAAACTCGCAGCCGAGATTGAAAAAGACCTCCAATCCATATTGGACTGGGGTAAGAAATGGCTAGTAAATTTTAATGCTTCTAAAACGAAGCTACTGTCAATTAACCATCATCGACAATCTCACCTACCTCCCATTAGCATGGACCAGGCTTGTCTCCCAGAGAGTAAAACACTACGCCTCCTTGGTCTCACACTTTCAGCGGACCTCAAATGGAATGACTATATCGAATCCATTGCTAAATCCGCTGCTATGAAAGTCGGTTCTCTGTGTAGGGCCCGGAAGTTTTTTCCGTCTAAATCTATCCTGCACATTTACAAATCTACCATCCGCCCGTGCATTGAATACTGCTGCCATATCTGGTCGGGTGCCCCTGCTGTTCTCCTTGGGCTTCTCGATAAGGTTCAGAGGAGGGTCTGTAATGTGATAGATACCGACTTGGCAGACTGCCTGCAGTCTCTCTCCCACCGGCGCTACATGGCTTCCCTGTGTCTCTTCTATAAATACTTTCACGGCTTCTGCTCCGATGAACTTAGATCACTGGTGCCCCCTAAATACGAATTTGCACGAGATACTAGATTAGCAACTAGATCCCACCCTTTTACAGTGAAACCGATAAAATGCAGCCGTAACTTCTACTCCAACAGTTTCTTTCCTCGCACTTCCCGACTGTGGAATTCTCTTCCAAACGATTGCTTCCCCGACGGCTACAATCTCCAGGAGTTTAAATGTAAGGTCAATACACACCTCCTAACACACTAACCTGCTCCCATTCTATCAAGCACTCTTCCCATCTGCCCGACCCTCATCCTCGCTATCCTTACTCATCTGTCACCTTTCTCCTGACATTCCCTATGTCTATCCACTCCTTCTCTTTACCTTCTCCTATGTAGCCCCATGCGCAATAGTGGCAGTGGAATGCCTTGCTTGGGGTGAGATGATTAAAAAAAAAAAATATATATATGCAATTTGTTATATATATTATATTATTGATTTTATTATCCCCAACCAGTTTTTTAGCTGCTCTTTTTGCTGATGACCATGCATTCAGTTTTCTTGGAGTTTATTTGTAGTCCTTTTTTGTCACTCTCATCAAGATATTTTTTCCTCTAACAGTGAATAATTTTATGCTTAATTTGATGCAGCTACGGGTGCGTTCGAATAAGGGAAAATTTGAATATAAAACTATATTTTGTTAATACCAGAACACATATTAAAAGCTCCACGAGCTTAATTTAAAGAATTGCCTAAAAATTAAATATTACTTGATTTCTAGAATAATAAAAGACTAGAGGGTCGCTTCGAATCCTGAAATATTTAACAGGCAATAAATAATAATAATAATACTATTGAAATTCAAGTATTATTGCTTAATGGTTCGTTCAAAAATGAGTCCTTTTTGTCAAATGTATATTCTTGGCTAGACTTAAACTTTGAACTCGCTTCTAAAATAATTGGAGGCATATGCAGTAATGGGTTAAAATAGTTGTCTTTCTTTAAGGGAAACAACAGTTGTCTTGTTTTTTGAGGAACTCTTTTTTATCTGGGGTCAGTTCACTTCCTGGCTTAAGTGTGGGTAACCACAAGGAGCATTTGCTGGCGTAACGGTATGTCGTTTCTTATCTAGTCTTGCTAAAAACATTCTCTTCCATTTGGACAACATGAACATTCTTCTTGTTTTAGGACGTACTTAAACATTCTTAATGTATTGTACTTGTTTTTGTCATTGTTATATTAAATGCCTATTTGTTATTGCCTTTTTTTATTACACCTGCTACGGCAGCGTATTAATATTTATATTGTTTGCTAGCAATATAGCCCGGTGTTGTTCGGGTATAATGAAAGCTTTAAAACTAATCCATGGTCCTGGACCTCAAACTCTTTGGACGTTGGCAGGCAAGACTAAAAACAATAGTTGTTTCCAGTTAAAGCAAAATCGTCAACTGAGAGAAAAATGAATGGATGTAAATCAAATTTTGATTTCCTGGTATCGATATCAAATAAGTTTTTTTCGTGTTAACTGAATTTTGAAGTCTAAATAAGTCCTCTGAGTAAATGTTACCATGGCTGAGACTAAAAACTACAATTATACCTACTTAGAGCCAAACCCGAAGCAAAAACTAAAATAAAAAGGCTGAAAAAAAAATACAGGCATACAGGCAGACAAACACACACAAACATCTTACCTTTTATGTAGATATTATCGATTTTCTGCACTATTGTAAGAACTGAAAACTTCTGAATATCGTTTCTTATGTCTTTGTCTATGAGTGTATCAAATTCGATTAAAATTGGACCACTTCTTCTATAACCCGATTTATTCGATTATCGATATTTATCGGGGGTACCTCGACACAAATCTTAACTAAGGAGACTTGCAGTCGCTTATAGTACAACTGTGTAAATTTTCAAGAAAATCGGTTCAGCCGTTTCGGAGTCTATAGGTAATCGACACATATACACACACACACGTACACAGAAAAAGTTCCATTTATAAATATATTTTGATATTAGTATCGCGTAACTTGAAATGTCGCCGGTTCGCAACCAATGCTTTGCCATTCTCGCAGTAAGCCGCTCGACGAATGAGGTCATGTTTAAAGCTTTTTGTGGGGGACTTGGCTAAATCCCATACATTGCAGCCATCCTACAAAGGACCTTTCAAAGTTCTTGAAAGACACTTGAAATATTTTATGTTGAGTATTAACAATGCAACACAAAAGATTTCTATGGACAGATCAAAGCCTGCCTGTTTGGACGCTACCCGGCTCGGTATGGACGCACCAGTGACTCCTCTGTCTCTGTCAGTACCTGAGGTAGTAAAAGAGACTGTGACCAGATCTGGTCTTTCAAGTTAGACGGCCCAAACCTTTATCGAAAAGAAATTTTCCCTGTTTTGGGCAGCAGTACTATTGTTAGATGATATTCTCCACTCCTAAAGGAACTCTTCCTCTTTTATGTTATAGCAAAAATATTTTTTCTTTTATCATTTTTAACTTTTATATTCATATGTAGTTTATGTTTTATTCCATTTTAGTAATACTTCCAGTGCAGGGTAATGTACCTGTTTAGGGAGCGGGTACTTGTAGGGAGACAGAAGTTGTCTTCCCTTAAGGGGAACAAAGGTTTTCTTCCCTTTTGAGGTACTCTTTTTTATCTGGGGTCAGTTCCCTTCCAGGCCTTAGTGAGGATAACCACGAGGACAAATTGCTGGCGTAACAGTATGTCGTTTCTTATCTAGTCTTTCTTAAAAACATTCTCGTCTATTTGGACAACATAAACATTCTTTTTGTTTTGGGACGTACTTAAATATTCTTAAGGTATTGTTACTTGTTATTGTTATATTAAAGGCCTATTTGTTATTGCCATGTAACTTGTCCTTTTTTATTATACGTGCTACGGCAGCGTATTAATATTTATATTGTTTATATTAGAATCGCGTGAGTGGAAATATCGCCGGTTCGCAACCTCATACTAATTTTTTTTTTAATCATTTCACCCCGAGCAAGGCGGAAACGCCACTGATGTGAAGGGGGCTACATAAATGTAAAAAGATTAATTAGAAAAGAGTGAGAAGTACAAACTAGTTAGAAAGGAACAATAGAAAGCTGAGAAAGCAGGTGCGATGACAGATACATAGGTGGAGAGAAAGGGAAGGTTATACAGGGGTGGGGAGAAAGCTAGAGTCCAGTGGTTAGTAGATGAGTATTGACTTTGCATTTAAATTTCTGTAGGTTGTAGCTGTCAGGAAAGCAAGAACACGGGAGCGAGTTCCACAGGCGGGAAGTGCGAGAGAAGAAGCTGAAGGAGTAGAATTGTCGTCTGCGTTTGGCTAACCTGACTGTGAATGGGTGGGACCCAGTTGCCAGTCTGGTTGCACGAGTAAACACCTGTTGAGGATACACTAATAGGTTAGATAGTTTAAGAATACTAGTTCGTAGAATTTCATCAACCTACTAAGTATTAAATCCAGATGTTGCGCTCGACATTATGCCATATTCAGTAATGAATGTAACACTCTTGGCTAGTGGCGTATGATTACATGCTGTATATAATATGCTAAAATGAGTCTAATGTTGATTACGAAGGTTTACTCGGATCACCGTGTGGGGTCTGATAAATAAAAAATCTTATGAAATTGTGCGGGACTTGAGGGTAGCACTGTTCTGCGTCAAAAGGTTTGCTGCCGGTAGACAGTCTGACAAAAGGACTCTTGTTCATAGCACACAAGCAGCAGAGCACAGTCATAGCTGTCAGACAAAATTGGAACGCAACTATTCATTCGAATCTGCAGTAACCAAGTTCTCTCTTGAAAGGCAAGAGCTTGGTTAATCCATAAGCCATCGGTTACGGTAGAGCTGACAGTGTGCCGAGGACGACGGGTAGTCCACCATGCTTAAGTCTCGGTTGGACTCTCATTTACGTGTACTGGAGTCTGTTTGTATGAAAGTAAATAGACTGACACTATGCAGATAAAAGTGAAATATTTTGCGTTCCATTGTTCTGTGTAGCGGACTCTGAGTTTTTTTTTTACACTCTGTTGAATCATTTTTCATTTTATTTGTAAATTCTTCTTTACAAATAAATTTAGCCTCATCTTTTCTCTTACTTTTTCAACCTTTTCTTAATAAATTAGATATTATTTTCCTTTCAATTACTTAAGTGAACGGCACCACTCCACAGTCCCTATTCAAAAATATATATGGATATTTTGGTGTTCAGTCTTTGTTTATATATATATATATATATATATATATATATATATATATATATATTTTCTTCGTTCCTTATTCATTTATGTATATATATATATATATATATATATATATATATATATATAAATGAATAAGGAACGAAGAAAATATTTGCAATATTCAAAATATTAATTTAAAACAGTGCTCAATATAAGAATAGAGTAATGAATATTTATTATAAATTATAGTTTAGAACATGTACAAATTTCAATTTACTACAAAAGTGTATATTTTGTTTCGACACCGAAAGAACAATGTTTCATCAGGTAGTTAATAATGATGGTAATGAACGTTATTTTTTAAAAGAAATCTTATGAAAATTCACACGCACACACACACGCACACACATATCTATATTTATATATTTTTATCTATATTCACTTACATATATATATATATAATTCACATATGTGTGTGTGTGTGTGTGTGTGTGTGTGTGTGTGTGTGTGTGTGTGTGTGTGTGTGAATTCTGCTGGACATTCAATGATACAGTTATTTGTTCTATTTTCCGTAAATAGCAATATATTTAACGAGTACACTATTTACCTTATTCGGTCTATTGTCCTCATCTTGGATGCCATTTGTATAACGTTTCGGACGTTGTACGCTCCTGATCACTTCAAGTGCTAAGAATTTCGAACCGAAACCTTTATTTCGATCACTGCGGTATATCATTCTCATTCCTTGTGCAAATCCTCTTCTGATACTCATGATTTATCTCCCTCTAGCCGGACTCTCTAAGTTACTTGTTCGCCACTGTTGCAGCCTGGCCTTGAACTCACAGCTTTTTGCTTCAAGTCACTGGAAATAACCAACATCTATATCCACTAGGCCATGTATCCTTAAGACAAATATTTAACGCGTACATTATTATTATTATTATTATTATTATTATTATTATTATTATTATTATTATGTCATTTTTTCATCATATTTCGATTTCTGCTATGGTCGCACTTCATACCAAGTCTGCGGGAAATCCTAAGGCAGGTCGTGGTGTGTTGTTATGGCTCCATTTCATTTTTTTTTCTATCTCCCCTAACATCCCCAGCGGTACATAGACAAAGTTTTCCTTAGTGTGTGGGCTGTTACTTAATAAGACAATTTTTTGTATATCTATTAAGCTGGGGTTTTCAGGGATTCTTTCAATGTGTTGTTTTGTTCCATTTTTTATCATTCCAAGTGCACCTACTATCACTGGCACAACTCTTGTTTTCAATTTCCACATTTTTTCTATTTCAATTTCCAGGTCTTTATATTTTGACAGTTTTTCAAATTCCTTGATTGCTATTTTACAATCCGCATGACAAGCCATATCAATTAATAGACAAGTTTTCTCCTTCTGGTTTTTAACAATAATGTCTGGCCTGTTTGCTTCAATTTTTCTGTCTGTGTAGATGGTGTAATCCCATAGAATGGTTACATCTTCTATTTCTGTAACCGGTGCTGGATGATGTTCATACCAGTGTTTGTTTACAGCTTTTCCATAATGTTTGCACATTGCCCAATGTAAATATTGCCCAACTCTATCGTGGCGATTTTTATATTCGTTTGGGGCAAGCACAGAACAGCCTGAGATTAGGTGGTCTATTGTTTCTTGGTGTTTATCACAAAACCTGCATTTTGGATCCATATTATTATGCATAATATTTGCCTGAAAGTTTCTCGTGAAAAGACTTTGGTCTTGTGCTGCAAGTATAAATCCTTCAGTTTCAGACTTTAATCCAGATGCACGTAACCATCGATGAGTATTAACTTTATCAACATTGGATTTATTGGCACGTATTGGATATTGGCCATGCAGAGGTTTGTCTTGCCAGCGCTGTTTCATCTTTTCAAGAGCTTTATCTTTGGCTTTCATTTTCATATTTTTTGCCGCAATAGTTGGTTCTTGGCTACTGTTTTGCTTTTCTATTATTATTATTATTATTATTATTATTATTATTATTATGTCATTATAGCCATAATTTCTGATATGTTCACACTACTAATCAAGTCTGCGGAAAGAACTAAAGCAGGTCGTGGTGTGGTGTTATGGCTATATTTGATTTGTTTTTTTTATCTCTCCTAAACACACCTAGCTTTATTATTATTACTATTATTATTATTATTATTATTATGAAACAAGAAAGTGCCAGTGATTACTTACAGTGTAAATTATGACAGTTTTCCGGATACAATTCCGGTTCTCTTAAAGCGTCTTTTCAGTTGCCTAGGTGATGTACCAAGCACATCAATAAAGAATAATTTCTTCATTCATGACCCTCGGCCTTTGCAGCCCTCCTATAAGGTCCTGGTAATTTTCAAACATTTCAATTTGTTTCAGTCCACTCCGGTATCATATTGAGCAACAACGTCAGTAATTTCACATATCTTCATTTAATGACGTGATATTTCGGGACTGACATATTCCATAATAATTTGTTGCTTTTATTTTCTACAACTGCCTATAGAAAAAAACAACAGTTAGATAAATAGATAGAAAGAGAAAGAAAGAAGGATAAAGAAAAGGTAAGGACAATTTTTAGATAAAACGTAGTCACAGATTATTTTGTAATAATCCTGTATTTAGACGTTAATTATTTTTCTTCTATTTCTAGTTGAGCTTTTTAAGAATTAGTTTTCTTTCTGTTCTAGAAAAATAAAAATATTTAAAGAGAGAGAATGGGTTAACTGCAGCAATATTATACATCAATATCTGTAAAACATCCATGATTGAAAACTCCAATTCATATTCGCGGGTTACAAAGAAAATGCTGATTCATAATTATAGATTACCTTCACAAATCTGTACGCATGAGAATATTTTAATATCTAATTCCGAGATTAGATATAATTATTCTCTATCTCTTTTTTTCTTATGGTCTGAGTTTGTCCCAAAACTTGTTATAAGTCCACAAATAATAAATGTTTAATTAAATCTTTTAAAATTAGTATCTGAAATTGAACAAAGATTAAACTGCACCTGGAATAGTTTCGACAAATCTCGTATTTCTTTTTAATCAATTCGGCCCAATCAATACAAAGAAGCCAGTGAGATATAAAGGGTTACTGAGTTTAAATGAATAATTAAAACATTTACTCTTCTGAACATCTAGCCATAGATTAAGACGAATTGGCTGCCAGTCTTATTGAACCGATGACACAAATATATGAGTGTGGTCCTTAAGTGATTGACACATTAATGTCCAAAGTTGAAAAGAAAAGAAGCCGGAAGAGAATTCTACAAACGAGATAAGAAACGGTTAGCATAGGACTGAAAATAATATGAGAAGAAAACATAATTAAGATGAGAGAAAAATAAAAGAAGAGGAATCAAGAAGACAGTAAATAACGATTGACACGGCATTTAAATTTTTGAAGATAAAAATTGGCTGGGAAGCAAGATTCCGGAAGAGAGGTTCACAAGCGAGAGAAGAAACTGTTAGCATAGGACTTATAATAGTATGAGAAGAAGAAAAGATAATTAAGGAGAGAGAACAATAAAAGAAGAGGAATGAAGAAGACAGTAAACTACCATTGACATTGCATTTAAATTACTGAATATCAAAGTTCAGTGGAAAGCAAGAAGCCGAAAGAGGATTCCACAAACAAGAGAAGAAGCTGTTAGCATAGGACTTATAATAATATGAGAAGAAGAAAACATAATTAAGGAGAGAGAACAATAAAAGAAGAGGAATGAAGAAGACAGTAAACTGCCATTGACATTGCATTTAAATTACTGAATATCAAAGTTCAGTGGAAAGCAAGAAGCCGAAAGAGGATTCCACAAACAAGAGAAGAAGCTGTTAGTATAGGACTTATAATAATATGGGAAGAAGAAAACATAATTAAGGAGAGAGAACAATAAAAGAAGAGGAATGAAGAAGACAGTAAATAACGATTGACATTGTATTTAAATGTTTGAAGATCATAATTTATTGGAAAAAGAATCTGAAAGTGATTTGCCCAGCGATAAGTACGGGTAAAGAGGGTATTTACATAGAATTTACGGTTACATCTATTTCAACTGTAAAATAATCAGATTTTAGTCAATCTAGTATGGTACTTAAATTCATATAGTTTAGCTACCATAGAGAAATGGCCATCAAAAATTACTTTTTCTTTTTTTCTATGTGCAGTGTCCCTTTAAGACGTAAACAATCATGACTCTCTACATCTTCCTGATCATTGCAGCTCTTAAGCAATTTCAACTTTTCGCTATTTCTCCAAAACCCTGTTCTGCTACCCATCTGCGCTCAAGCCTATGTTACACGATGCTTTCCTTTTTCCCTCAATCTGTTCTGCGTGTATTAGATTTTCCAAGCCCATTTTCCTCGTTACGTGACCCAGATATTTCAACTGCCTCTTTCTGAAGTCAAGTATAAACTTATTTTCTGTTTTCTCCAAAATCTCGTCCTAACCCTAATCCATGATATTCTCATCATCTTCATGTAGAACCACATTTTCGTTGCCTCTTCCTTATCTTTGAGGAGATTGTGCAGCATTCACTGACAGGCAAGATGGCATAAAACACATAACAGTTCAGGAGTGTTTTTTTTTTTATATTCAACGTCTGTTATCGTCATTTCTCGTACTTCATGCCCGTGGAACTCCTTTCCATATACTTGCTAGGCTTACGGCCATATCACGTTGAATACACCGGTTCTCGCTCGATCACCGAAGTTAAGCAACATTGAGCCTAGTCAGTACTTAGATGGGTGACCGCTTGAGAATGCCAGGTGCTGTAAGCATTTAGTGACAGATGTGCGTTGTGGTGCAGTGGATATCGTCTATGAAAGAGAAATCGGTCAGCCGAGTTCGAATTCCAGTTGAATACCCTGCATTCACTTAAGCACTGGTACCGTTAGGAAAGGTATTAACCCGTCTCTTCCCTCCAGTTATGAGTTAAATAACAGGGTAGAACTTGGGGACCCTGCCCTTAAAAACAAATCCGAATGAATCTTGATACTCGAAAAGTAAAATTCTTACTAGACACAAAACTCATATAAAAACAATAAATTGTTGAAAGAAAAAGGTATTGCCAGCAACAAAAAAAAAAAATAAAAAAAATTAGTTGGCATTAAATACCCCGCCGAGGTTCATATGCTATAAAAACAAAACAACCAACAAATATACTTGCTTCCGTGACAGCTATAACCATCAGGAATGTAAATGCAATGTCAATACCTATCTCTTATCCAATTAAATCTAACCCTTCTTTTCTCGCTCTTCCTGCCTGTGGAATTACCTTCCGCATGTTTGCTTTCCCGACGGCTACAATCTCGAGGTGTTTAATCTAACCAATAAAATACTTAGATTTCGGTGTCAAATAACCAATCGACATTGATATGCCACTAAACAAAATTAATCAACTTCGCCAATCAAAATATTTAGATTAGGCTTGTCATATCTCATAGACGTAAACGAAATCGACCAACCACCCGAAATGGTTATTTGAGTCCTAATTAAGTGCCATACGTGATACGCGCTTGGGCGATCATGTCTCGAAAGAGACATGACTCACTGGGCAGAAGATTATCCCGTAGTAGGTTGCCATTGCTTTCTGCGGTACACTGGTTGCCAGCCAAGTCTATAGAACCCAATCTGTCCTTTTATTTGACTCATAGATACAGGGAGAAGAGATGTATTACATAATTACGTAGTAATTAGAGGGGGATCAGTTTATTACTTCAGAACAATAAAAACCGATCTCTCACTTTATGACCAGTAGAAGCCTTAATCATGATTCTAACGATTATATTCAGTCAGTCACGTGCCATACGTGATACACGCTTGGGCGATCATGTCTCGAAAGAAACATGACTGACTGGGCAGAAGATTATCCCGCAGTAGGTTACCTTGCTTTCTCCGGTAGACTGGTTGCCGACCAAGGCTATAGAACCCAATCTGTCCTGCTATTTAACCCATAACTAGAAGGAAGAGACGGATTAATACCTTTCCCAAGGATATTTGCGCGTCAGTGAATACAATGGATTCAACTGGAATTCGAACTCGGCTCCCCGGTTTCTCGTTCCGAGCCGATATCCACTGTACCACAACGCACATCATTCAAGTCCATACTTCTCCCAAATGTGAATACCTATACCATCGTCGTAGCCCTACCCCTCATCATCATTAAATTGGACAGAGGATGGGAAGAAAGATTGCTGTCTTCTTTTAGCTGATTCGTTTGGTATGACAACCGAGGGTCTGTAATGTGATCGATACTGACTTGGAAGACCGGCTGCAACCACTCTCTCACCGGTTTCCCTGTGCCTCTTCTATAAATATTTTCACGGCTTCTGTTCCGATGAACCTAGATCACTGGTGCAGCCTAGGTACGAATTTAGACGAGATACTAGATTAGCAACTAGGTCCCACCCTTTTACAGTGAAACAGATAAGATATAACCGTAATTTCTTCTCCAACAGCTTCTTTTCTCGCGCTTCCCGCCTGTGGAATTCCCTTCTACATGTCTGCTTTCCCGGCAGCTACAGTCTCCAGGAGTTTAAATGTAAGGTCAATAGACAACTCCTATCACACTAACTTGCATATATTCTGCCAACACTCCCACCATCTACCCAACCCTCATTGTCGGTATCCTTACCCGTCTATCACCCTCCTTCTGACATTTCCTATATCTAACCATCCTTTCTCACCACTTCCCCCCCCCTATGTGACCCCCTGCGCAATAGTGGCAGTGGAATGCCTTGCTCGGGGTGAAACGCTTATAAAAAAAAATGTGGTATGGAATACTTAGCTTTTCAGACTACATCTCGTGAATTATAATATGATAGGTACCGACTTGACGGCTCGACTCCAGCCACTTTCTCACCGACGGGATGTGGATTTCCTCTGTTTGTTCTATAAATATTTTCATGGCTTCTACTCCAACGAACTTAAGTCACTGGTGCCTCTGACACATGAGTTTACTCGTGCAAACAGACTTGCAACTGGGTCCCACCCATTCACAGTTAGATCAACCAAATGCAGACGATAATTCTACTCTAACAGATTCTTTTCTCGCAATTCCCGCCTGTGGAACTCTATTCCATATTCTTGCTTTCCTGACGGCTAAAACCTCCAGGAATTTAAATGCAATGTCAGTACCCATCTCTTAACCACTTGACTCCAGTTATTTCTACATCAACCTGTATATCTTTTCCTTTCTCTTTACCTTAGCAACTGCCATCACACCTGTATTCCCATCTTTAACTGGTTCGTCGTTCTCCTTACTCTCTTCCTATCTAATCCTTTTGCTCTTATGTAGCCCCTTGCACATCAGTGGCGTTACCGGCTTGCTCGGGATTAAAAAAGAATGTGCAGAGGTTTGTCTAAGTAAATGTACAAGTAATTTTTTCCGTGCCACATTTCTGGTGAAATCTGAAATGTTTCCGTTTTGGGCGTCCACGCTCGTCATGTAAGATTTTGTGCGCTGATAGTCCTCCCCGTTAGGTCGGTGCATTCAATGCATTCAGAGATTAAAAAGAAATCTTTATTGACGTGGTGAAGTGCTGACGTGAGGTTGACAAAGCACGTAAACAATTTCTTATTAGGTATGCATGCAATTTCTTGAATTTGTTTGCAGATATTAAATCGTACCACAATGTCAGGAAAATGCACCTATATTATTAAAAATATACGCAAAAAAAGTTCTGTTTACAAACTGATATATAGTAAAGAATTAAAAGTACAGGGTGACTAAAAAAAAAAAACAGGAATATTTGAAGTGTGTATTGGCAGACATGAGCAAGTGTCAGCGCTACAAAACAGTTGCCTCACGAAGTAAAGATCCTGCAATTTAATCGATCAAGATGAATTTCAAAGCAAGTTATGGATGTCAGATGAGGCCCATTTTCGTCTAACAGATTAAGTGAATAAGCAGAACTACCGTTACTTGGCAGGCACAAATCCTAATGAAGTTCAATGAATGCTCTTCACACGCTAGTAAGGTGACAGTATGGTGTGCTGTTTCATTACATGGGATCATCGGACCTTATTTTTTAAAAATGAACAGGGGATCTAAGTTACTGCCTCAAAAGCAGATTTCAAGAATGCATTCGTACAGGAATACGCCATCTACAGGACGTCATTTTTCAAAAATGAAAATTTCATCATTGTTTTTTTTTTTTTTAATCATCTCACCCCAAGCAAGGCATTCCACTGCCACTATTGCGCATGGGGCTACATAGGGGAAGGTAAAGAGAAGGAGTGGTTAGACATAGGGAATGTCATGAGGAAGGTGACAGATGAGTAAGGATACCGAGGATGAGGGTTGGGCAGATGGGAAGAGTGTTTGATAGAATGGGAGCAGGTTAGTGTGTTAGGAGGTGTCTATTGACCTTACATTTAAACTCCTGGAGATTGTATCCGTCGGGGAAGCAATCGTGTGGAAGGGAATTCCACAGTTGGGAAGTGCGAGGAAAGAAACTGTTGGAGTAGAAGTTGCGGTTGCATTTTATCGGTTTCACTGTGAAAGGGTGGGATCTAGTTGCTAATCTAGTATCTCGTGCAAATTCGTATTTAGGGGGCACCAGTGATCTATGTTCATCGGAGCAGAAGCCGTGAAAGTATTTATAGAAGAGACACAGGGAAGCCACGTCGCGCCGGTGGGAGAAAGACTGCAGGCGGTCTGCCAAGTCGGTATCTATCACATTACAGACCCTCCTCTGAACATTGTTTCTTAAATGGCATCTTTTAAGGTTTCAATTACTTTGAATAAAATATTTTTCTTTCATTACTCTTGGTTTTATTGGATTGTTAAAAAGTTCCCGTTTTTTTGGTGTCACTCTATGTACAAGAATAAATTGAAGGAATAAAGAATGGAATGAACAGGCAGGATATGATGTTAGTGTAATGGATAAAAATGCAGAAGGACGTATAGCTGTGTTTTATAGATTATTAAAAATTATTGGAATTGATTTTCTAAGCGTAATTATATGTGGTGCAAGACCAAGCGTGTGGAGCACCAAGTGAAAATCCAACTCACTAGTAAGTCATAATTTGTCTACCGAGACCAGCATACTAACCATTACACCCCGTCGAAGTGCCTTATATGTTTAATCATAGCTCAGATGTGGCACAAGGCCACCATGATTTTCTAGGTGTAGCATAGAGGTGGCAAAGAACGAAACTGTGGAACAGAGTATCGAACTTATTACATAGTCGTAATGGATCTAGTGAACAAGACATGTTTCCTAAGCATTACTCCACCTATGATAAAGTACGAAATCAGTCAGTTAGTTGAGTGCCACACGCTTTGGGCGATGCTGTATCGAAGGAGACATGACTGACTGGGCAGTAGGTTGCCATTGCTTTCTGCGGTAGACTGGTTTCCAGCCAAGGCTATAGAACCCAATCTGTCCTATTATTTGATTCATAGCTAAATGGAGAAGAGATGGATAATATTATTATGTAGTAATTAGTGTGGAATCAGTTTATTACTCCATAACAATATAAAACTGATCCCCCACTTTATGCCCAGTAAAAGCCTTAATCAAATTTTTAACTATTATATTCAGTCAGTCAGTTAAGTGTCATACGTGATACACGCTTTCGGCTATCATGTATTAAAAGAGACATGACTGACTGGGCGGATTTTCCCGCAGTCGGTTGCCATTGCTTTCTGCGGTAGACTGGTTGCCAGCCAAGACTATAGAATCCAATCTGTTTTATTATTTAACCCATAGCTGGAAGGAAGAGACTGATTAATACCTTTCCAAAGAGTATTTGTGTGTATGCAAAGAATTCAAGTGTAATTCGAACTCGGCTCACCAATTTGTCGTTCCGAAAATATTTGGGAAAAATCGTCATCTCATATTAAACAGGAAAAAATTCCGTTTTGAAAGACAATACTGCAAAGCCAAAAAAGCAAGTATAACGCGGGAAAAAACAGAATTTTAACTTTTTTGGTCTGTTATACCCGAACCGCTATATACGGCTGACATTTCTCCAACCAATTATTTTTTTTGTTCGCTGCAAAAATATTTTCATAGAAAAAATCCTCTCATGCAAACCAGTTTCAAGCGTCCATTAAATTAATTTTTCACATAAAAACAAGCAAAATTTTAATGAATGATAAAAAACTTTACCAACAGTGCGGTACAGAATCACTGCGAATAATGGCGAATATAAAATTGAATAAAAAGCATTTTTTTTTAGGTAGCCTGATCGAGTTTATTAAATTAGCTTTGTGTCAGAAATAACAGAACTCACGATAATTTACTCCAGATCACAAGGCTGAGAAAATGTGCACTGATTCGTTGCATAATTAAATGAAAATCTAATCTAATCTAATGGAACTTTGTGTGTGTATATGTGTGTGTCCGTTATCTATAGACTCCGAAAGGTCTGAACCGATTTTCTTGAAAATTTACACAGTTGTCCTAAAGGCATCTGCGAGTGTTCTTAGCTAGGTTTTGCGTCAAGGTACCCCCAGAAATATCGAAAAATCGATCATCAAAAATCGGACTATAGAAGGAGTGGGCCGATTTTAATCAAATTTGATACACTCATAGACAAAGACATAAGAAACGATATTCAGAAGTTTCAAGGTTGCAGTTCTTACAATAGTGCAGAAAATCATTAATATATATATATATATATATATATATGACAGGATGTTTGACTGTGTGTCTGTTTATCTACCTGGATTTTTTTAGCCCTTTTATTTTAGTTTTTGCTTCGGGTTTGGCTCTAAGTAGGTATAATTATAGTTCTTAGTCTCAGCCATGATACCATTTACTCAGAGGTCTTATTTAGCCTTCAAAATTCAGTTTAAGACGAAAAAACTTATTTGATATCGATAGCAGGAAATCAAAATTTGACTTACATCCATTCATTTTTCTTTCAGTCTACGGTTTCGCTTTAACTGGAAACAACTATTGCTTTTTAGTCTTTCGTGACAACGTCCAAAGAGTCAGAGTTCCAGGACCATGGATTAGTTTTGAAGCTTTCATTACAACCGAGCAACGCCGGGCTATACTGCTAGTTTATTTATAGAGCAAAATAGCATCCAATGTGTAGGAAGTGAAATTATTAAGGGAAAAATGATTTAACAGAAAGTGCAGTGAGAAGAATTAAAAATTCGTTTGTTATAGTGAACTCTGATTTGTGCAGACAAAGATAGACGTTCGCGTTTTCGGTTACACGATAGTAGTAATGCATGGTTCTTCTCTTTCTTTTGTGGACAGCAAGTAGATGAGGAGAAAAAAGAGAGATAAAAATCTGCACGAGAGAGAAATGGAGAGGGTGCGAATGTAGATCGCCGGGGGCGGTGATTAATTCTTGCTACATTATACTGGGATAGTGCTTCCGGCTTTCTTCTCTCTATCTCTCTCTATCTCTCTCTATCTCTCTCACACGCTATCTCTTTGGCTGACCGACCGAAAAAGTGAAATATGTAGCCAACTTGGATCACGTGGTCAGCTCCAATGCAAACGCATTTTTGCGCGGAATGAAACATGTTATTGGAGGTTCAATTTATAATTTTCTGCAAATCGCTCTCTTTTCATTGGTTTAATTTATATTTTACACTGGCTCGCTTATTTGCAATGAGTCAAGAAAATATGTTATTTTTATTTTATACCCACTACAATATTAATAATAAAAAACGGAAATTATTCTTGCTTCATTATTTTTTTAAAATGTGCTAAAATTCTTAACTATTACCTTTTTGATCATATATATATATATATATATATGCTCATCTATTTATATACTTACTTGGCTAATGTTATTTAGCGGCATTTCAACCCCTTTTTTCGCAATTTTATGACCTCAGTTATAGATATTTTGTAAACAATTTCAAACACTTACGTGAAACATGTTTTTAAATATATCTATATATATATAAAAGGCAAGTGATTCTTGTGTGTGTGTGTCTGTCTGTATGTCCTTTATATAAATCAACAATTTTTATCTGATTCTCATGATACTTCACACAAATATATTTTAGGCTTTCGGTCAGGTCATGGGCTACTTATTTTTCCAGATTTACCCCGGATATCGGAAATCGATACCCCGATATCCGATCAGGTCTGATGAAGATAATGATTTCAACCTTTTTATCGTAGTTTTTGCTGCAGAATTTGCTCCAACTTGGTAAAATTATCGGTTTTAGTCTCAAACATTAGTAGATCTTCTCAAACGAATAATTTTCTCAGTTATCGGAAATCGATGTCCTCGATATTCTATCGAATCTGATCAAAACACTTATATTCAGCCATCAATAAGGCTCATTTTCTCCAATTTTACTCCAGATGGATACAATTTTCATGGACTTACTTAGGTTAGTTATTTTCCGACTCCGATACTGGAAATCGATACCCCGATATTCCATCGGGTCTGATCAAAATCAGGTTTTCAGCCCTTTTGGTTTTTGCTTCGGGTTTTGCTCTGAGTAGGTATAATTGTAGTTTTTAGTCTTAACAACCTACGTGTTTCGTGCCAACGTCCAAAGAGTCTGAGCTCCAGGTCCATGGAGTGATTTTAAAGCTTTCATTACACCCGAGCAACTCCGGGATATACTGCATTGTAGGTTTTTGCGGGTATTTGATTGTACATAGGTACGACTGGAAATTTTATTACTAAAATTACTGTTTAAAAGTGCTGTTCATCTTTTGAATTTTTGTGTTGACTATTTGTTAATAGACTGCACCCTAACAGGTGCCTCTTGGAACAACAGCAATTAAAAGTTGGTTCCACGTTCCTAAAAACCTCCAGTATCCCAGTCAGTTGGATGTAGGGCGTATATTTATTAGATGGATCTTGAAAAAAATACCCAGACATGAAACATATTAATCTCTGTGTAGAGTTCTGATATGGTCCCACTTTTATAGACGCCCCCACTCACAATAGAGGAAAGATTTTTAGTACGAAAAGCGAATAAAAGAGACACGGATTTGTTGGAGAAGAAACAAAATGACACCAACCTTATCGACGACCCAATGAGCTTGTCATGACATCACCTGCTGTTTAACGCATGCGTTGTACGTAGACATGATCGGCAACCTGGTGAGATTGTAAATGTTTTCGACAAAGACATGCACGAAGTACAGTGTCGTATGAAATAGACAGTTTCTGTAAAGAAAATAGGGAATAAGCTGTTAAATGAACGAATATCTTTAAGAAATCTTGTTACAAGAAGAAATTGTGTAATCGTAATTTAAGTTAAAAAACATAAAAACATATCAAATGCGAATAACGGTAAGGGAAAAATTAAAAATTCCCCACAAAATAAAAAAAAAACAGAAGAAAAGAGTTGTCGAGAAAAATAACATAAGAGAAATAAAGAAATCTGCAATATATATATATATATATATATATATCTTTAAATGAGCAACAAAGTAATTCCTTCCTTATCCAATCTAATTAAGAAATACTCTCCTTCAAAAAAAAAAAAAATACAAGAAGACAAAAAATAAAAGAAGGAATTAAAAAAACAAAACAAAAAAGGAATGAAAGCAAAATACAGGTAGAAAGTTCATCTGCTATTCGAAAATTCAACCTTTCCAATATTTCTTAATCATAAAGAAATTAAACAACATAACTCATTAAGATTAACATATCTTTTACGACTTCGTGGTAAAGCATTGTTTTGCTAATATCTGTCAGTACCTTACATCAGTAAAACGAAGCATTCTAAATACTTTTTTATATATAAGACTAATAAATTTCGTTTACTTCTATATCAATTTAAAAGACAGGATTCTCGTTTGATCACCGAAGTTAAGCAACATCGCTTTTGGTCAGTGCCTAGCCTCAGGTATTTAAACCTCTATGGCTTTTTCGCAATTTTATGCCTTCAATTCCACATATTTTTCATAATTTCCCACAATTTGTTGCTTTTCTTTTTAGATATATCTTTGACTAGCAGTATAGCCCGGCGTTATTCGGATTTAATGAAAGCTCTAAAACTAATCCATGGTCCTGGAGCTCAGACTCTTTGGACGTTGGCGCGAAAGACAAAATAGCAATAGTTGTTTCCAGTTAAAGCGAAACCGTAGACTGAAAGAAAAATGAATGGATGTAAGTCAAATTTTGATTTCCTGGTATCGATATCAAATAGGAATTTTTCCTCCTAAACTGAATTTTGAAGGCTAAATAAGTCCTCTGAGTAAATGGTATCATGGCTGAGACTAAGAACTACAATTATAACTACTTAGAGACAAACCCGAAGGAAAAACTAAAATAAAAGGGCTGAAAAAAATACAAAACACACAGGCAGATAAACAGATACACAAACAAACATCTTGCCTTTAATATATATATATATATATATATATATATATATATATATATATATATATATATTATCGATTTTCTGCACTATTGTAAGAACTGCAACCTTGAAACTTCTGAATATCATTTCTTATGTCTTTGTCTATGAGTATCAAATTTGATTAAAATCGGACCACTCCTTTTATAACCCGATTTTTTCGATGATCGATTTTCGATATTTATCGTGGGTACCTCGACACAAAACCTAGCTAAGAACACTCGCAGATGCTTATAGTACAACTGTGTAAATTTTCAAGGAAATCGGTTCAGCCGTTTCTATAGGTAACGGACACACACACACACACACACACACACACACACACACACACACACACAGAGACAAAGTTCCATTTATAAATAAGTTTAGATAAATGATAAAATATATTGCTGGTTATTTTGAAAATTATATTGCTGGTAATTTAAAATAAACGTGCATTTTTACACATTTTTTTGTGTTCTGCATAGAATCATCCCGTTGCAAATATATGAATCCGTCGCTTCTCTCTCCAGCAAAGAGTTAAATAAAATGGCAAATTGGGTTCTATCTAGGTTGGCAGCCAGTTTGCTGAAGAAAGTAATGGCAAATCTTTTGCCTAGTTAGCCCAGTCATTCATATTCGAGATATATTCATCCAAGCGTGTATTACGATTGGCACTTAAATTGAGAGTCAATCTGCATGAAACGGTATTGCTGGAAAATGTATTATAAAAATATATTGCTAGAAATTCTTTGATAATAATAGATTTCTTGTAATTTTACTATGAAAATGTATTTTTATACTTTTTACTGTTTATCGATTGGTATTTATATAAATGATGTGCATTGTGGTGCTGGGGATATCGACTCGAACGACAGATCGGGGAGCCGAGTTCGAATTCCAGTTGAATTCCTTGCATTTACTGACTCGCAAATACCCTTGGGAAATATATTAATCCGTCTCTTCCCTCCAGTTATGGGTTAAATAACAGGACAGATTGGCTTCTATAGCATTGGTTGGCAAACAGTCTACCGCAGAAAGAAATGGCAACCACTTGTGGGATAATCTATTGCCCAGTCAGTTATGTCTCTTTCGAGACATGATCGCCCAAGCGTGTATCACGTGTGGTACTTAACTGACTGTTGATTTATATAAAATGTATTGTTGGTGTTTCGCTATAAAAATGTAATTGTTGGTTTTTTACTGTAAAATATAGAAAATATCTAAATATAACGAAACCAATGTGGTGTTGGAACTTGGTTTTTGGATTAACAAGTCATTATCAATTACGCCAACTGCACATTATTATTGGAGTAGATAGATCTCTCTATCGCCCGGTTCACACTCCACCCATGTCTATTGAACAGGTTAGGAGGCTCATCCCTTGTTCCCTGTCTAGAACGTGGTTTCCGGCTTTCTCTTTTCCAATCTTCTCACTTTGTTTTCTTGTTTTGTTTTGTTTTTTTTTCAATTGGAGTAGATAGATCTCTCTATCGCCCGGTTCACACTCCACCCATGTCTATTGAACAGGGTAAGAGGCTCATCCCTTGTTCCCTGTTTAGGACGTGGTTTCCGGCTTTCTCTTTTCCAATCTTTTCACTATTACGTAGCCCCCTGCACATAAGTGGCGTTACCGCCTTGCTCGGGGTGATCCGATTAAAAAAAAAAATGTCTTCTTACAGCACCTGGTATTCACCAGCCACCATCCGTCTAGTTGCTGACTATGCTCAACGTTGCTTAACTTTGGAATCTACGGTCTGAAGTGATGTAGTCGAAAGACTTGTAGGCAAAGGATGTAGGCGGGAATCATGAATATACGGCTTAACAGCCTTGTGTAATGGTATCACATTCAGATATGAGGAAGTCGGAAACGATCGGCTACGCGCTGAAGGGACATGATACGGTACCATATAATAATTCTGCTTGTTCCTTCTTTAGTTAGTTACTTAGCTCGTCCGTCCGTTACCCCACTTACTCTCTATACGAGCTTTTCCTTCCCCTCTATATTTTTAAACACTACTCTCCTCAGCCTTTCTCTCCCCTTTGCCAAACGGAATGGTAGTAAAGAGTGAGAGAGTAGGAGGAGAAAGTCTATAGAATTACAGAAGGAGCAGTAGCAGCTTAAGCTGTGTGTATATATTTGTGTGTAGTGTACAATATAGTAAAAATAGGTAGGTTTGTTGTCGTATCCCGCGAGCTAGTAACGAAATTCCTGACCTCTTTTACACCCTTGCCCATTACTCAGTTGGTATTTGCTGTTTACAATGGACACAGGAGCCTTTAACGTAATTTTAATTATTTTAAAAACATTTTAAATCCATTTGAGTTAACGGCTAAAGAAACGTTACGACTGTTTTACAATGGAAACGTAATGATTGCATCACCCACTTTTTTTGGGAAACAAACACATTAATTTGGAAATTCTCACAAAAATCAAATCATTGTCGGATTATAACGAAACTATCACTGCTCATTTACGAAGGAATGAAATTATTTATTTATTTGTTCAACGCAGGACTCATTGGATAATATAAATAATCTATTTTCTCTATTTTAAATTTATAATCATTATCTGAAAATCTTCTCTGCAGAATAAAATAAAAGACGCAATAAAACTCTGATATAATTTAATTTGATAAGGTTTTAATTGCTGACATTATTAATAACTATTAAGAACATTATAACCTGAAGAAAAAAAAAATTCGATTAATAATAAAATGATTTTTATTAAACTTCTCAATTTTAGTTAGGCAAAATAATCATCAATTCTTAACTAAAATTCTTTGAAGATTTTTAAAATATTTCTAAAACTTTATATATTATTAAATTAATTAATAATAGTTATAAAAAAATGAAAACAATTCTTTTAAAATTTTATTATTTTATGAATTTTTTTTATTTATTAAGACGTTACTATCATTTGTAGTATGACAAAGTAATTTGTTTCCAGGAAATCATAATTACCCTTCCGTGGAACTTCTACGAGTTCCGCAAGTTTACATTATTCGGATTATTTGTACGACATTTCGGCCGTTTTACACTTCGGTCTTTTTCAGGTGCTTGGAATTGCAAATCTACATGCATAAAATATGTTTTCTCGATGCATAAAATACATTTTCTCTCTCTTATTTGTTTTAATCCAATTGCGACAATGGTGGAAATCTGAAAAAGACCCCTTAGATTTTTTTAAATCGATTCTTTTCTACAAATGGCATCACGGCTTCTGTTCGGATGTGCCTCTTTCCCTGGACCTCATGAATTTACTCCTGCCACTCGATTGGCAACTAGGTCTCACCTCTTTTACAGACAAAATAGTCAAAAGTAAATGCCACTTCGATTCTAGCAATTTTTTTCTCGCACTTTTTGCTTTTGAAACTCTTTTACAAAATTTGCTTCCCTGATAGCTACAATCTCCAAAAATCTAAGCGTAACGTTAATTGCCATCTTCTGTCTTCATTTTTCTTATCTTTGATTCTACATAACCCCATACATACACCTGCTCAGGCCCATAAATCTAAAAAAATAAATGTAAAAAAAAACAAGCATGGCCACAAAATAAGGGATCCGTTTATATATTGATTATAACATAGAATTGAACCCCCACTTTATATCCAAATTCTAATTTCTTAGGAAAAGTTGGCATATACATTTTTCTTCTATGTGTCCTGTCCTTTCAGGACGAAGGTGATCATGACTTTCCACGTCTTCCTATCCCTGGTGGCTCTTAGCACGCTTTCTCCTGTTACACGTCGCAACGCCCGTTCTGTCATCCATCTCCTCAGACCCTTCAAATATGTTGTCCGCTGCTTTCCCCACTCTCTTAATTCCGCCCAACTGGTCTGTTAGTATCAGGTTCTTCAAGCCCTCCTTCCTCATTGCATGTTCCAGGATCTTTAGGTGTTTCTTTCTGATAGTATTAATTTCCTTTTCGACTCCATTCTTTCCATAACCTCCATGATAACTGCAGCAGAACGACATTTCAGCTGCTTCAAGTTTTTTCTTAATCGTGGATGATATTGTCCAGCATTCACTGCCATATTGAAGAACTGACATCGCATAGCAATCCTGGACTCGCTTATTTGTTTCAGCAGATCTATTACAATGCCGTCTGGTCCAGCTGTTTTGTTTTTATTCAGTTTGGTCATTGCAGTTTCCACTTCGGACTTTGATATTTCCGGCCCGTCCTCATCTTTGAGTATAATCGGTTACTCTCTCAACACAAAACCTTTGGGAATTTTGTTTGAACTGCAAGGAGCATGAAGAAACACCAACAAAGAAAAATGGCCTTACAACAACAACAACAACAACAACAACAACAATAATAATAATAATAATAATAATAATAATAATAATAATGGAAAATCTGTAAACAAACACTGGTATGAACATCACCCAGCACCGGTTACAGAAATAGAAGATGTAACCATTCTATGGGATTACACCATCTACACAGACAGAAAAATTGAAGCAAACAGGCCAGACATTATTGTTAAAAACCAGAAGGAGAAAACTTGTCTATTAATTGATATGGCTTGTCCAGTGGATTGTAACATAATCAAGGAATTTGAAAAACTGTCAAAATATAAAGACCTGGAAATTGAAATATAAAAAATATGGAAATTGAAAACAAGAGTTGTGCCAGTGATAGTAGGTGCACTTGGAATGATAAAAAATGAAACAAAACAACACATTGAAAGAATCCCTGGAAACCCCAGCTTAAGAGATATACAAAAATTGTCTTATTAAGTACAGCCCACACACTAAGGAAAACTTTATCTATGTAATGCTGGAGATGATAGGGAAGATAGAAAAACATGAAATGGAGCCATAACAACACGCCACTACCTGTCTTAGGTCTCCCCGCAGACTTGGTTGGTAGTGAGACCAAAGTAGAAATCGAAATATGATGAAAAATGACATAATAATAATAATAATAATAATAATAAGAAGAAGAAGAAGAAGAAGAAGAAGAAGAAGTGCTATCGCGTCCGTTCATCAGTTACAATGTCATATCTATCCTCACTATTATAATAAAACCCGTTTGGTATTTACTTATATATATATATATATATATATATATATATATATATATATATACTGTTATATATAAGAGACAATGAATGTCTATTATGTTTATTCATGAGCCGTTATAAACATCGTATTTTGGTTTTAATTTCAAATGAAAATAAAGACAAAAATTCTCCTACGTTTGGATTATTTTTTATTAAGTTGTGTCTGAGCTTTCGGCTCACATGAGACATCTTAAGAGGGGTTATAAGGACGTTCACATAAAACCATCCACCATCAATAACGATTTAATCTTGTGTTGACATAAAACTTTGCTAAGCAACGATAACAGTTACCATAAATAGCAAACGCAGTTCGCAAAGTAATGCGGTTCTATGAAATTAAAGCCAAGATACGATGTTTAGAACGGCTTATGATTAAACATAATAGACATTCATTGTCTCTTATATTTAACAGTACATGTTTATAAAATTATCTACTGCCTCGATACACTATATATATATATATATATATATATATATATATATATATATATATATAAAATGCATACAATTTGTCATGTTAACTGTGCAGGTTTATGGCGACTTCGATGTTTCGTAAGGATACCGTTATGATGTCTTTACTTATCGGGACTTCATTCTTCTGTCCAGATGAGTGGAGACATCACGATCTGAACAAAATAAAATACGCAAACATTACAGTTCTGATAGTAGATACGGAAAGAAAACTACATGACGTCCTACAGAATGTATCTACAGAAAGCGGAAAGAAGGGACTACATATAAACTACAAGAAAACTGAATGCATGGACATCAGTAAAAGGAGGAGCAGAAAATGCTACATACAGACCGTGAAATCAAACAAGTACATAAAAAGAAAGACTTCAAACAAAAATAACCACCCTGACATCGTGATCAAAGACACAAGAACAGAATGTATTTTCTTAATGACATGGCAGTTCCTGTACATTGTTGTTGGGTGGTTGTTTTGTCTTTATGGCAAATCAACCACGGCAGGTCATTTATTGCCAACTAAATTTTATTTATTTATTGCTGGTAATACCCTATTCCTTCAACAATTTATTGTCGTTTTTATATAAGCTTTGTGTCTAGTAAATCGTTTTTTCTTTTCGTGTATCAAGATTCATTCGGGTTTTTTTTAAGGGCAGAGTCCCCAAATCCTACCCTTGTTATTTCACCCATAATTGGAGGGAAGGGACTGATTAATACCTTTGCCAAGGGTACCAGTGCTTAAGTGAATGCAGGGTATTCAACTGGAATTAGACTTATCGATTTCTCTTTCCGAGAGACGATATCCACTGCACCACATGGCCGTAAGCCCGCACATGCGTCACTAAATGCTTACAGCACCTGGTACTCCCAAGCGGTCACCCATCTCAGTACTGACCAGGCTCAACGTTGCTTAAACTTCGGTGATCGAGCGAGAACCGGTGTATTCAACGTGATATGGCCGTAAGCCAGTCCAGGGCGTATTTGTAAAACAGTGTTACATTTTCGGTTCTTTGTAAGAACACATATTTAAACTTCTGCTTGATGTTGACATGACTCCCATTTTGCGTCATGCTTTCAGTCTCTAGTCTGTTGATGGTTAGTTCTTTTTTTCCTTCCTTTCATCTACTTCGCTGTCAAGACTCCTATAGTTTTATTTCTGAATCGGTCATTTACAGTGTCATCAGCGTATCTTTTTAAGATTCTTATTTCTTGTTTAGAAATTCGAATGGTTATTTCGCTAGTCCAGGGCGTTTGTTTGTTTGTTTCGGGGTTTAACGACCTATCAATTCTTATGAGATCATTTAAGGTCAAAACCAATGATTTTGATGGTAAGGTTATTTTATTTTTACAACATTTATTTTTCGAGTATCAAAATTCATTGGGATTTGTTTTTAAGAGCAAGGTCCCCACGTCCTACCCTTGTTATTTAACCCATAACTGGAGGGAAGGGAAGGATTAATAAACTTTCCCAAGGGTACCAGTGCTTAAGTGAATGCAGGGCATTCAACTGGAATTCGAACTCGGCTCACCGATTCCTCAAACTTTCCCAAGGGTACCAGTGCTTAAGTGAATGCAGGGCATTCAACTGGAATTCGAACTCGGCTCACCGATTCCTCTTTCCGAGCCGATATCCACAGCACCACAATGCACATCAGTCACGAAACGCTTACAGTACCTCGTATTCACAAGCGATCACCCATCTAAGTACTGACCAGGCTCAACGTTGCTTAACTTCGTTGATCGAGCGAGAACCGGTGTATTCAACATGATATGGCTGTAAGCCCTGTAGATTGTAAGATATCGTTTAATATACTTGTAAAATCAAACAAGTAAATACATTTAAATACCTGGGAAATGTTCTAACAGGAGACGGAAAATGCGACACTGAAATCCGAAAGGTTATTGGCATGACCAAGGAAGCATTCCAGAAACTAAGCAGAGGATTAAGAGACAGGAAAATCTCGCTAGAAACAAAGAAAAGAGGATTGTTATGCGGTGTGTGTCCTTCATAATGGCAGTGAATGCTAAAGAATCTCATGAAAAATGAAGGAAAGACTGGAAGCAACGGAAATGTGGTTCTGCAAAAAATGTTGCTGATACCATGGATGGAACACGTGAGTAACGACGAGGTTTTTTGCGAATAGGAAAGCAAAAAGGAAACTGATACATAACATCAGGTAAAAGAGTTGACGTTTCTGGGACATTTATTGAGGATAGAGGGATTGATGAATCTGACACTCACAGGACACATAGAGGAAAAAAGGAACAGGAAAAGCAACGTGTGATATACTTGTTTGGGTTGAGCATATTGAAGGCAGAGCAAAGTTTAGAAGTTGTAATAAGAGAACGGGTGTTAAGAGTGACAAGTGATAGGGAGATGGGCAAGACCAGTACTCCTTACGTCCTGAATGGAAACTGCACATGAAAATACACACCCTCCCACACACAAACACTGCTATTCACCTCGGTGTCCTTGAAAAAATCCAACGGAGAATCTGTATTGTGATAGATCCCGGCTTGGCAGCTCAGATAGAGTAACTTCCTTACCGGCGCAATGTGGCTTCCCTGTGTCTCTTCTACAAATATTTTCACGGCTTCTGCTCCGATAAACTTAGCTCACTCGTGCCCACAATATATCAATTTCCTCGAGCAACAAGATTGGCAACAAGGTCCCCAATAAACGCAAATTCTAATCCCTCAGCTTCTTTTCTCGCACTTTCCGCCTGTGGAATTCCCTTCCATTTACTTGCTTCCCCGACAGCTACAATCTCCAAGAATTGAAATGCAAAGTCAATAGTCATCTCCTATCTCACTAACCTGCATCCTCTCTCTCTCTCTCTCTCTCTCTCTCTCTCTCTCTCTCATGCTCCTTTCTCTATCAACTCCATTCTCATCAGTATTCTCATCCTTCTCTTATTTACTTCCTGACACCCCCTATAACCTGTCACTCTTTGTCATAACTTTTCTCCTATGTAACCTCATGCAAAATAGTGGCAGTAAAATGCCTAGCTTGGGGCAATATAATAATAATAATAATAATAATAATAATAATAATAAGGATGACCAAAGGAATTACATTTCTTCTACCCAAGAATGGTGACACAAATAACCCGAAAAACTACAAACCAATTACATGTCTTCCGACAACATATAAACTATTAACATCTATTTTAACAAAACAGACATATTTATTCTTAGAAAGAAATGACATGATACCGCTTGAACAAAAAGGGTGCAAACGTGGAGGTTATGGTTGTAAAGACCAATTGCTAATTAACAAAATGATCCTGGAAAACTGCTACAGTACAAAGAAAAATCTTAGTACTGCCTGGATAGATTATCGAAAGGCATTCGATAGTGTGCCACATTCCTGGATTTTAAAGACTTTAAATATATACAAGATATCGCCCGTCATCATCAATTTCATCAAACAGTGCATGTCTATATGGAAAACAACCCTTTACCTCAATCATATAAATGGAACCTATAAGTCTGATGAAATAAACATCAAAAGAGGTATATTTCAAGGTGATTCTTTATCTCCCTTACTATTCTGCATATCATTAATAGCACTAACCAGTCAACTTAATAAGACAGAATGTGGTTATAAAATAGGCCAAAAGAAAATAAGCCATCTATTTTACATGGATGACTTAAAGTTATATGCTAAGAATGATAATGAGCTGGAAGGTCTTCTGCAAACTGTAAAATGCTTCAGCGAAGACATTGGAATGAAATTTAATTTGAATAAATGTGCTAAAGCTACAGTTTTACGTGGATCAATACAAGAAACATCCTCAATTAGCTTAGACCCTGCTGTAACAATAAAAGAATTGAAACCAGAAGAAGCTTATAAATACCTAGGTGTAAATGAGAGCGAAAACATTCACCATAAAAAAATGAAGGAAATAGTGCGTAAAGAGTACTATAGAAGGCTACGAATGATATTAAAAACTGAATTAAATTCACAGAACAGAGTTATGGCCATTAATAGCCTTGCAATCCCAGTTGTCCAATATAGCTTTAACATCTTAAACTGGACTCTAAACGACATCAGGCGAATGTATGCTAAAACAAGGAAAGCTTCTTTCTAAGCATAAGATGCATCATCCAAAGGCTGATGTAGACCGTCTATACATACCCCGTAAAGAAGGTGGAAGAGGTCTTATTCAGCTGGAATTGCTATGCAAGACAACAACTATTGGCCTACTAACATACATAGAAACAACAAAGGATTGGATGATACAATTAGTAAGGCAACATGAAGAAAGAAAGAAAAAATATTCAATAATAAAAGAAGGCAGTAAATACAAACAAGATTTACAGTTAGTAGATTCTGTAGAAAAGCAAAACAGAAGCCAAGAACCAACTATTGCGGCAAAAAATATGAAAATGCAAGCCAAAGATAAAGCTCTTGAACAGATGAAACAGCGCTGGCAAGACAAACCTCTGCATGGCCAATATCCAGAACGTGCCAATAAATCCAAAGTTGACAAAGTTAATACTCATCGATGGTTACGTGCATCTGGATTAAAGTCTGAAACTGAAGCGTTTATTCTTGCAGCACAAGACCAAAGTCTTTTCACTAGAAACATCCAGGCAAATATTATGCATAATAATATGGATCCAAAATGCAGGTTTTGTGATAAACACCAAGAAACAATAGACCACCTAATCTCAGGCTGTTCTGTGCTTGCTCCAAATGAATATAAAAATCGCCACCATAGAGTTGGCAAATATTTACATTGGGCAATGTGCAAACATTATGGAAAAGCTGTAAACAAACACTGGTATGAACATCACCCAGCACCGGTTACAGAAATAGAAGATGTCACCATTCTATGGGATTACACCATCTACACAGACAGAAAAATTGAAGCAAACAGGCCAGACTTTATTGTTAAAAACTGGAAGGAGAAAACTTGTCTATTAATTGATATGGCTTGTCCAGCGGATTGTAACATAGCAATCAAGGAATTTGAAAAACTGTCAAAATATAAAGACCTGGAAATTGAAATATAAAAAATGTGGAAATTGAAAACAAGAGTTGTGCCAGTGATAGTAGGCGCACTTGGAATGATAAAAAATGGAACAAACAACACATTGAAAGAATCCCTGGAAACCCCAGCTTAAGAGATATACAAAAAATTGTCTTATTAAGTACAGCCCACACACTAAGAAAAACTTTATCTATGTAATTCTAGGGATGATAGGGAAGATAGAAAAACATGAAATGGAGCCATAACAACACGCCACTACCTGCCTTATGTCTCCCCGCAGACTTGGTTGGTAGTGAGACCAAAGCAGAAATCGAAATATGATGAAAAATGACATAATAATAATATATTTATATATATATATATATTAAGAAATATTTAGATATACTACAATTTCATGGCTAATACGTATTTCGCAGGCTGACTTTGCTGCTCGTCAGACCCAAAGACGAGCAGCAAGGTCAGCATCCGAAATTCGTACTACCCATGAAATTGTAGAATATCTAAATTTGTTTCTAAATTATATTACTCTGTTAAATTGAATAAATAAATTTAACATTGAGTTCTTTTGAGTTCGTCTCTATCGGAATTTACCTGACTTATATACCAAGTATTCTACCTATATATATATATATATATATATATATATATATATATATATATATCCTGTCACTGCCTGGGTGGGAATAACCTGTGAGGAAGCAACTAATAATCCTCTTAGATATTTTTACATTTTTAACAACAGGAGTACACTCGGACTATAACAGCCGTGTCCGTCCGGCAGACGATTCAATCAGAATTTAAATATGCAGCATTTTCGTTTACTAATAAGATTTAGACTTAGACTATATCGTTCAGTAATAATTTAATTCACTTTAAACTAAACTTTAACTTAATTTTAAAAGTAAAACCTTCGATGTTGAATTATTAAGCAGATCTTTTAGGACAGAGGGTATACATTTTGTGCCTAATGGTCAAGGGTCAAGAGAGATTAGATGTAGGAACAAAAACTAATCACCCTGACGTCGTGTTCAAAGACACAAGAACAGAATGTGTTTTGTTATTGACATGGCTTGTAGATTGTAAGATATCTTTTAATATATTCAAAATAGTTTCAAAGTACAAGAATCTTGGAATGGAAATCTCCAAAATATGGCTCATGAGGACATAAATAATTCCAGTTGTAGTTAGAATTCTAAGATTGATTGGACAAGTTTCCGATAGACACCCTGAAGAGAATCCTGATAGCTATTCATTGAAGAAATATAAAAATTGTACAGCTCACACATTACGAAAGGGCTTTTATCTATGTAAAATGAGTTTCATCTTAGTTTTTTTCTTTTTACAAAAATGATTAGTGGAAGATGTCATGAGGCCATTTCCTAAATGAAGCCTTTGGCTGGGACATCGAAAATATGTATACAGCAGTAGCGCAAATATATAATCTACTAGCAGTATAGCCCGGCGTTACTCGGGTGTAATGAAAGCTTTAAAACTAATGCATGGTCCTGGAGCTCAGACTCTTCGAAAATTGGCACGAAAG
Source organism: Ascarosepion bandense (assembly GCA_037127315.1). Classification (NCBI taxonomy): domain Eukaryota; kingdom Metazoa; phylum Mollusca; class Cephalopoda; order Sepiida; family Sepiidae; genus Ascarosepion; species Ascarosepion bandense. The sequence continues at coordinate 439,051 of JBBBDQ010002326.1, forward strand.
ACTAAAAAGCTATAGTTGTTTCCAGTTAAAGCGAAACCGCAGACTGAAAGAAACATGAATGGATGTAAGTCAAATTTTGATTTCCTTCTATCGATATCAAATAAGACTTTTCGTCATAAACTGAATTTTGAAGGTTAAATAAGTCCTCTGAGTAAATGGTATCATGGATAAGACTAAGAACTGCAATTATACCCAATTAGTACCTTGGCACAAAACCTAGCTAAGAACATTCGAAGACGCTTATAGCACAACTCTAAATTTTTAAAAAAATCGGTTCAGCCGTTTCGGAGTCTATAGGTAACGGACACACACACACATTCACACACAAAGTTCCATTTATAAATAAGTTTAGGTATAGATATAAAAGGCAAGATGTTTGTGTGTGTGTTTGTCTGTCTGTCTGTATGTCTTTTATACAAATAATTACGAATGAGTGACAGAATGGATAAAGCATGTGTCAAACAAATAAACATTTAGAAATGAGTACTCCAGACGAATACGAAGAAGATATCGGACTTAACACAATACTCGGAATCGATTTATGGCTATAAAATCGCAAGCTATATGAAGTCTAATTTATAGTTTCAACATTACCAACTGGAATATAGCCGAAAAGGAAGAAATTAGGAAAATTAATGACTTATGGCGACTAACTTTATATCGCTTGAAGTAATGGTTGTAGGGTTTTAATTCAATTTAATATGACCAATAAAACAGAAATTGGTTGAACAAAAGAAAAATACAAACTTTATAGACACCACATCAGACTGGACGTTTTAATTTGTTAAAAGTCATGAAATCATAAATAAAATCCTTCATTTATAAAGATTGCAATAAATTATAAGAGGAACTCAACGCTCCCGTAAATGAAATGAATAAAAGTGCGGAACAAGCAAATGCAATTAGAATTGTTAATAAAAACCGCAAATACAGTTAGGCTAAACGCATTGAAATTAAACCGTTACGATGCTAATAGGCAGTAGATATTTTCAGTTTGTGTTTGAGTTTTGTTTAACGGCATATCAACACCTCTGTGGGTTATTTAATGCCAAAAAGGTGGGGTTTTAAGGTATTTGTTTTTTAATGTTCAGTTATAGTAAGAAGGTTGATTTAGTCTGATTTTTAGTTTGAGTTTTGTTTAACGGCATATCAATACCTCTGTGGGTTATTTAATGCCAAAAAGGTGGTGTTTTAAGGTATTTGTTTTTTAATGTTCAGTTATAGTGAGAAGGTTGATTTAGTCAGATTTTGAGTTTGAGTTTTGTTTAACGGCATATCAATACCTCTGTGGGTTATTTAATGCCAAAAAGGTGGGGGTTTAAGGTATTTTTAACGATGAGATTGATATAATGATAATGGCTCTTCACAATTTCCTATCTCAACTAATCGCAGTCATACATTTGAGTAATTTGTCTTTCTACTTCTTTTCTTCTACTTTTTTCGCTTTCCTTTCGCTTCTCTTTTTTCTTCATCTTTTTTTATAATCTTTCTTTCACTTCTTTTTCTAATTTTTTCTTTCTTTCTTTTTTGTCATCGCTTCTAATATCAGTTCTACTAAGAATTTACATAAGTTTGTTCTTTTCATCTTCTTCTTCTTCTTTTAATTACCGCGTGCCTTCAAGACGTTGACGATCATATCTCACCCCAATTCTCTCTCTTTTAATAGCTCTTAATTTTAATTTTGTTTTTATATCTTCTTTCTATGAAATCCATATACTCAAGCTACTTTATCTTCTTTTATGTCTCTTCTGGACATTAGCAATCATAGCTCTCCACGTTCTTCTCTCCACATTAGCTCTTGATAAATTATATCTTTTTACTTTCTCCCCTAAACCTTGTGCCGTCATTCCGCAGTAGGTCGCCATTAATTTGTGCTAAAGACTGGATTCGGGTTGTCATTAAAACTATCAAACGATGCGTTCCTTATGTGACGTAATTTATCCCCATCATCGTGTTTAAAGAGAAGAAAAGCGATAAAGCAAACTGAGACATATAACAGTAGAAACCTTTCATTCCCATTCCATTAAATCCATTTTGCTAATGTATAGAAATGTTCTTTCAAAACTAAATGTTTGTCTAGTGTTTGAAGTTTGGAATTTGAGTTTTGTTTAACGGCGTATCGATTTTTTTGAGTTATTAATGCCAAAGAAAATTTGGGGTTTAAGGTATTTTTTTAATATTCAGTTATAATGAGGAGGTTGATTTAATCAGGTTTTGACGAAAAAATTTATTCTGACTTGGTAGGCAATGCGACCATAGCAGAAATTGAATTATGGTGAAAAATGACATAATAATAATAAGAATGAATAGTATTTATTTAGGTACCTCCCCACAAAAAAATCATGCTTAATGTTAAATTTCTTTTGCAAAAATGCAAAGTCGTTCTGCAAATTTCATTAATATTGTTGAACATTTTCAATGTCTTTTATCAGTGGGTAATACTAATAATACTAATCGTAATAATAATAATGAAAGAAAAAATATTCAATAATAAAAGAAGGCAGTAAATTCAAACAAGATTTACAGTTAGTAGATTCTGTAGAAAAGCAGAACGGAAGCCAAGAGCCGACTATTGCGGCAAAAAATATGAAAATGAAAGCCAAAGACAAATCTCTTGAACAGATGAAACAGCGCTGGCAAGACAAACCTCTGCATGGCCAATATCCAGTACGTGCCAATAAATCTAATGTTGACAAAGTTAATACTCATCGATGGTTACGTGCATCTGGATTAAAGTCCGAAACTGAAGGCTTTATTCTTGCAGCACAAGACCAGTCTTTTCACGAGAAACTTTCAGGCAAATATTATGCATAATAATATGGATCCAAAATGCAGATTTTGTGATAAACACCAAGAAACAATAGACCACCTAATCTCAGGCTGTTCTGTGCTTGCCCCAAATGAATATAAAAATCGCCACGATAGAGTTGGGCAATATTTACACTGGGCAATATGCAAACATTATGGAAAAGCTGTAGGCAAACATTGGTATGAGCATCACCCAGCACCGGTTACAGAAATAGAAGATGTAACCATTCTATGGGATTACACCATCTACACAGACAGAAAATTTGAAGCAAACAGGCCAGACATTATTGTTAAAAACTGGAAGGAGAAAACTTGTCTATTAATTGATATGGCTTGTCCAGCGGATTGTAACATAGCAATCAAGGAATTTGAAAAACTGTCAAAATATAAAGACCTGGAAATTGAAATAGGAAAAATGTGGAAATTGAAAACAAGAGTTGTGCCAGTGATAGTAGGCGCACTTGGAATGATAAAAAATGGAACAAAACAACACATTGAAAGAATCCCTGGAAACCCCAGCTTAAGAGATATACAAAATATTGTCTTATTAAGTACAGCCCACACACTAAGGAAAACTTTATCTATGTAATGCTGGAGATGATAGGGAAGATAGAAAAACATGAAATGGAGCCATAACAACATGCCACTACCTGCCTTAGGTCTCCCCGCAGACTTGGTTGATAGTGAGACCAAAGCAGAAATCGAAATATGATGAAAAATGACATAATAATAATAGGTGCACTTGAAATGATAATACATAAGCACACTGAAAGAATCCCTGGAAACCCCAGTTTAAGAGATATACAAAAATTGTCTTGTTAAGTTCAGCCCACTCATTAAAGAGAATTTTGTCTATGTAACGCTAGAGCTAGGGATGTTAGGGGAGATAACAAAAAACAAACATGAAACACACCATGACCTGCCTTAGGTCTTTTCACAGATTTGGTAGGTAGTGCGACCATAGCAGAAATCGAATTATGATGAAAAGTGACATGGTAATAATAAAAGAACACTCTTTACCTGGAACAGAAGGAATGTCGAAAAGGTCTACATGGTTCCAAAGAGCAACTACTGATAAATATGTTTTTGGAAAACTGGGAGATATATTTGGAGCAACGGAAAGAAATATAATCCCAATGAAGAGTCAATCAAAGAAGCACGAGAGAAAATGAAGAACAAAAATCCACAAAAATGATGAATTATAACAAAGAAAATCTAACAAATTCCCAAAATAGTGAAATCCCAGGATATGACAAAATACTCAACTTTGGTTTTTATCATGTCGTCATGGCCTTGTACCATATCTAAGTGGCGCTTAGAAAATCGACAATCATGTCGTCATTCTTTAACACTATTGCTCACGCATAAACAATGTTAGATAATAATCGCAACAAAATTTCAGAATGGATGACTGAACGTATTACATAGTCAGTCAGTTAAAGTGCCATACGTGACACACGCTTGGGCGATCATGTCTCGAAAGTGACATGACTGACTGGGCAGAAGATTATCCCACAGTAGGTTGCCATTGCTTTCTGCAGTAGACTGGTTGCCGACCAAGGCGAGAGAACCCAATCTGTCCTGCTATTTAACCCATAACTGGAAGGAAGAGACAGATTAATACCTTTCCCAAGGGTATTTGCGCGTAAGTGAATACAATGGATTCAACTGGAATTCGAACTCGAACGTATTACATAACGTCTACTAAAAGAAAAAGAGAGTCAAACAGAAGAACTAAAAATTATAAGCCAATAATATGTCTGTTAACTCCATATAAATTGACCACGTCTGTCATGATAAACTGTACTTACTCTTTCCTCGATGAAAACACCATTCTTCCTTCAGAACATATGGGATGCCAAAGAGATTCTTGTAGTTGCAAAGATCAACTACTATAAAAATAAAATCATTCTAGAAAATTGCAGGAATAATGGTAACAATTTCAGCACAACTTGGAGAGATTTTTTTTTTTAATCATTTCACCCCGAGCAAGGCGGAAACGCCACTGATGTGCAAGGGGCTACATAAATGTAAAAAAATTAATTAGAAAAGAGTGAGGAGTACAAACTAGTTAGAAAGGAACAATAGAAAGCAGGTGCGATGACAGATACATAGGTGGAGAGAAAGGGAAGGTTATACAGGGGTGGGGAGAGAGCTAGAGTCCAGTGGTTAGTAGATGAGTATTGACTTTGCATTTAAATTTCTGGAGGTTGTAGCCGTCAGGAAAGCAAGGATACGGGAGCGAGTTCCACAGGCGGGAAGTGCGAGAGAAGAAGCTGCAGGAGTAGAATTGTCGTCTGCATTTGGCTAACCTGACTGTGAATGGGTGGGACCCAGATGCCAGTCTGGTTGCACGGGTAAACACCTGTTGAGGAGGCATCAGTGACCTAAGTTCGTTTGAGTAGAAGCCATGAAAGTATTTATAGAACAGACAAAGGGAGGCCACATTTTGACGATGGGGAAGTGGCTGCAGACGAGTCGCCAGATCAGTACCTATCAAATTACAGACTCTCCTTTGGAGCTTGTCAAGAACACTGAGGAGAACGGCAAGGGCACCTGACCATAAATGGCAGCAGTACTCCATGCACGGACGGATGGTTGATTTGTATATATGCAGGACGGATTCAGGTGGAAAAAACATCCTGGATCGACATAGTGAACCAACCTTCTTAGCAGTCGATTTTGCTATGGATTCAATATAGTGGTTCCATTTGGGGTCTGATGACCGTAAAGATTTTGATAAAGTGCCAAATTCTTAGATTCTTATGTGTTTGGGAATATATAAAGTCTCCCAATGATAATAAGTTCATTTAAATATAGTAGAAAACTCTTGATGAGATCATCCAACATTCACTTCCATACAAAAAGGCAGATATCACATAGCAATCCAGTACTCTTTTCTTTGTTTCCAATAAGATTTTCCTGTCTCGCATTACTCTGGTTAGCTTTTGAAATACGTCCTTGGCAATGCCAGTGCGTCTTTGGATCTCACACTTTTCACCTTTGTCAGAACATTTCCCAGGTATTTAAATGTTTTTAGCTTTTCACCAAATATTGAAGAAACCAAAGATATTTGGGAGCATGGCTCGAGAAAGCCAAACGAATATAATCACAATACTAAGTGAATCAAACGAAAACAAAAGAGTATGAAGGATAAACCTCCACAACATGGAAAAAAAAACAACGAATACGGTTAGGCAGTCTCTAGCAAAATACCAAATACAGAAATCATCATAAAATACCCAGGTACCAAGTTTTTGGTTCCATTATCTTCCATCAATTTATGAACCTTTTGCGGAATCTTTATCAATGCTTATTAATCTAAACTTATTTTTAAATGGAACTTTGTCTGTGTGTGTATTGTGTGTGTGTCTGCGTATGTGCCCGTTACATATAGACTCCGAAACGGCTGAACCGATTTTCTTGAAAATTTACACAGTTGTACTAAAAGTGTCTGTGAGTGTTCGTAGCTAGCTTTTCAGTCGAGGTACCCCCGATAAATATCGAAAATCGATAATCGAAAAAATTGGGTTATAGAAGGATTAGTCCGATTTTAATAAAATTTCATACACTCATAGACAAAGACATAAGATACGACGTTCAGAAGTTTCAAGGTTGCAGTTCTTTCAACAGTGCATAAAACATCGATAATGTATATATATATATATATATATATATATATATATATATATATATATATATATATAAAAGGCAAGATGTTTGTGCGTCTCTCTTTATCTGCCTGTATGTCTGGATTTTTTTCAGATTTATTTTAGTTTTTCCTTCGGGTTTGTCTCTAAGTAGTTATAATTGTAGTTCTTAGTCTCATTCATGATACCATTTACTCAGAGGACTTATTTAGTCTTTAAAATTCAGTTTAGGAGGAAAAATTCCTATTTGATATCGATAGCAGGAAATCAAAATTTGACTTACATCCATTCAGTTTTCTTTCAGTCTACGGTTTCGCTTTAACTGGAAACAACTATTGCTTTTTAGTCTTCCCTGCCAACGTCCAAAGAGTCTGAGATCCAGGACCATGGATTAGTTTTAAAGCTTTCATTGCACCCAAGCAACACCGGGCTATACTGCTGGTGTATATATATATATATATATATATATAATCTGCGATTGGTAAATTGTCGCAATTATTTTATTATTTCAAATATTCTTTAGGCTGAGTCTGAGCTCTAGAACCGTGGATTAGTTTTAAAGCTTTCATTACACCCGAGCAACACCGGCTATACTGCTAGTGGTAAATAACAATTTGTTTATTCATAAGAGTTGAACAAATTAACTGATCGATTGATTGATTATTATTAGTACTAGTAATAGTAATTGTAGCTGATTTATTTATTAGCTCCTAAAATTCGTTCTTTCTTGGTCAACTCTCTGCCTCCGAGACGAGCCTCTGCGAAATGGTAAGTCGCGTTTGGGGCGAATAGACAAGATCCCGGCCCAGCATTAAGCTAGGCTTACGAGATAGTTTTGGCTGAGCTTCGGAGGTCAGATTCCCCACATTAACAAATTTACTGACAAATATAAATTTATCAGCTCGGAATGAGAAATTGAAGATCCGAGTTCGAATTCCATTTGAATTCGTTGCATTCATTTACACGCAAATAAACTTGGGAAAGGTGTTAATCTGTCTTTTCTCTCCAGTTATGGGTTAAATAACAAAAACAGATTGGGTCTTTTAGTTTTAGTTGTCAACCAGTCTAGCGCAGAAAAATATTGGCACCCTACTGCGGGAAAATCCTCTGCCCAAGCGTATATTATCTCCAGCACTTAACTGACTGATTAAATATAATAGTTGGAAATACAATAAAATTTACTACTGTGCATAAAGAGGGGCATCGAATTTCTATTATTATGAAGTTGTAAAATAACCCCCGTTAGAATTCATGCAAATTAATACAATCGGAAAAGAATACAATTAAAATTTCTGTCAGACTTAAATTGGGGGATCTGTTTTCTATTGTTATGTAGTAATAAACTGGTCCCCTGCCAATTACTGCTAATTAATATAATAATATAATACAATCTGTTTATTCTCCACCCATCTATGGGTTAAATTGCAGGACAATTTGAATTTTATAGCTTTGATTGGCAACCATTCTTTTTCGAGACACGATCGCGAAAGCGTATATCATTTATGGCACTTAACTGATTGACAAAAAACTTGCACCTTTTCTTTTCATTTTTAAAATCAGTACATTTGTTGGAAATTTGCTTCATTTTAATTTTTTTAATAATAAATATTAAAAATAATTCTTTATTCTTTTAACATTAACACGGATAAGAATTTTTTTGTAAATAAATATATGTATATACTCATTTTTTATTTTAGCAATATATATTAATAAAAGTAAAGATGTGTGTTAGTGTCTGCGTGTATTTGAGTGTGTATCCTCACTGACATTTGTTAACATAAACTTCCACAATTTTCATCCGATTTGTTTCAAAACTTACACACCTTTGCAAATTTACTATTCTACACAACAAACAAAAAGAAATTGCGCATGACTCTCAGTTTAATTCTTGTTTTAATTTTTTATTTTCAAATATTTTTTCACTTGCGAAAGATAAGTTTAACACAGTAACTTGTACATGGAGAATACCTCTTTCAAAAAACACAAGATTTTTCTCCCATATTAAATATCTGTACATGTGGGTTGCATATTAAAAAAGATTAAACTCATATCTTGCTATCTTGTGCAACGCCGTGTACTGCCCTAAGTTATATATAAAATGTCCATTGCATGCCATAGTAGCATCTTGTAGATCACTTTAGCTATGGAGATCGCATCCCAAAGTAGAAGTTTGTGTTTATTCAGAAGTCTGTGTTTATTCGAAGACACTAAGAGAATTTAATTTAAATGTAGAATACTCAGAGACAATGCTTGGGGAACTTTTACAATCTTTGTAGCCTTTACTACATACGTGTATAACCCCTGATAAAAAAAAAAAAGATATCACGGTATCAATTATCATCAAAGCGGTATTATTTTTAAACTGTAAATTCGATTAAACATAGGCAAAGATAATTACAATTTAATCGATCGGAAGGTGGAGAGAAAGGTTGGAAATAACGTACCTTATGTTACTTGTGACTCCTGCTGTGATTATTTTAAATAGCTCAATAAAAAAAATGAACAATGAACGATACTATTTACCAGATTTTTTAAAATTTGTTTTGCTTTTTACCTGTTCGTGTCACGGAAGACGTGCAATTATATTTTTCTTAAAATTATTTTCCCCTTTATTTAGTTTTTTATTCATATCGAATTCTAAAAGTTGAGTTGATTTTTCCACTTAATTTTTGTGAAGAGAATTTTTCTTTGACAATAGTAAATATTGAAGTTTGCAACTGGGAATTATCGCAAGTTGCACTCATTTTTAAGCCCTTGTAAATTCTTACCAGAAATAAGAGGACCGATTTCGAATTCCAGTTAAGGTTGTTTCTCAATAATCATAAACCAAAATTGATATATTTAATTGTACAATAACATGAACAAAAGATCGAAAATAGTTAGCTGGTCCTGGGTATGACATTAAACTGCATCTGGCAGCAGGGCCTCTGATTGGAAGGTTGTGGGGAACATGGAACCACCTTCTAATTAGTGCTATCCCTAGGTCCATCCCGATCCTGGGTAGTAGAACCTGTATAAAAATAGAACTTTGTGCTAAAGATTCCAGAAATACATTCTTGAAGGAAAAAAAATTATTACCGGTTGTCATCTGAAGTTTAGCGCTAATCGGTCGCTTAGCCCCTTATTCTCAGTAAACGAATTATGGAGGCTCTCTCTTGCACTCATGCAAATTAGGCTTATTAATTTGCCAGGGTCACTACAGCTCCCTGAAATGTATAGGTTTTATACCTCTAGTAGTTCTTGTACTTCTTCTCATGATAGTTTCATTACTTTGCTCTACTTCTCGCTCTCTCCCCCATATTTCTTTCTCTGGGAGACCTAGATCTGTCCCGCGCCCATCTGTACTCATCTGCATTGTCTTGCATTATTTGATCTTCGTAAAAACTATCCAACTCTGGGCCTCTCGATCCTGCATTACTGATGTTTCATTCTGTAGCGGTTATTCTAATGAATTATTACCGGACGGAATCATATCCATTTCTTCCTTTTATATTTCGTGATCGCGTCCACAATACGAACACTTTCTTATCTATTTTACCATGTACGTCTCAGGATGTGCGTTGTGGTACAGTGGATATCGGCTCGGAACGAGAAATCGGGGAGCCGAGTTCGAATTCCAGCTGAATCCATTGTATTTACTTACGCGCAAATACCCTTGGGAAAGGTATTAATCCGTCTCTTCCTTCCAGTTATGGGTTAAATAGCAGGACAGATTGGGTGCTATAGCCTTGGTCGGCAACCAGGCTACCGCAGAAAGCAATGGCAACCTACTGCGGGATAATCTTCTGCTCAGTCTGTCATGTCTCTTTCGAGACATGATCGCCCAAGCGTGTATCACGTAAGGCACTTAACTGACTGACTGAATATAATAGTTGAAATCATAATTAAGGCTACAACTGGTTATAAAGTGGGGGATCGATTTCCTATTGTTATGAAGTAATAAACTGATCCCCCACTAATTACTACATAATAATGTAGTACATCACTTCCCCCGTCTTGTTTTGAGTCAAATAATAGGACAGATTGGGTTCTGTAGCCTTAGTCGTCAACCAGTCTACCGCAGAAAGCAATGGCAACCTACTGCGGGATAATCTTCTGCCAAGTCAGTCATGTCTCTTTCGAGACATGATCGCCCAAGCGTGTATCACGTATGGCACTTAACTGACTGACTGACGTCTCAGCGGATATTTGTTCGCCGGGTTGACTTTTATATTGGTTGTATTTCTGTAGTAATTCTTGTTGCTGTATAAAGACAATGCATGTATTTAAAGACATTTCCTATTTGTAGTTGTTCCATTATTTTATATCGGTGTGATGCATTGCGCATACCTTCAAATAACCTTAATTGAATCAAGTCCTCGTTTGTCCGTCTTGTTAGAGTTTTTTCAAATTCCCAATATCTACTCGCATTTCGTAGACAGTGTAGATAATTTAAAATTGGTTAGTCAGTTTCTTACATCAACGGCATGAATTTCGTTGTTTCCACCACTACCAGTTTTTTCTTGGGTCTAATATTTCTCCTTATAATCTGACTTATTTTTTTCGAGAGTCAGGTTTTCCAAGTTTGAAGAATATGCCATGGTGGAAACTTTCATTATCGCCTCGCATCAAGCTGTGGCCAAAAATAAACCCGTAATTTCTTTTTCACCTCTCTTCCCCTTGTTGATTTTCAGCTTTTTACTTCTAGCACTGACAGAAAAACAGCAAATCCATGCATCTACAAAATCTGGATCTTCTAGAGACAAATGGGATCCTATCAACGACGCCATCGTCATTGTGATTTGTTTAGCACTAATCGGTCGCTTAGACCCTTATTCTTAGTGACCGAGTTATATAGGCTCTCTCTTGCACTTATGCAAATGAGGCAAATTAAGTTGCTAGTGTCACTACATTCTCAGTAACAAATTTTTAAGGAAAGTAAAATATTACCAGCAAATATTTTTGGAAAAAAAATACATACCAGCAGTACATCTGAGTTTCAAAAATCCATAAAAATACGTCAAAGAAAGCTGATATACAAACTCATTTCTTACAAAGAATATATATTCCTTTAAGTATTGGGTGTCAATAATTATCATTACTAATGATAGAGAAAATGTAGAAACTTAAATAAAATATCAATAAAACATTTAAAATATAGATTTCTTTCTTTCTAATCCTTTTTAGAAATTATATATATCGCAAATATAAATAAAGTTATAATTTTTTTTAAAGTGCACACGAATTTTATGGACACCCTGTATTACTGTTACTTGGTACTGTGAATTATTAGATAGCAGATTAATTAAGAAATATATGATGTACCTTTTTTGAATCTATCAAATAAAAACTTTTAATTCAAGCCTTCTTGGAGATGTTGCCCAAGTTACACTCCATCTGTACTGTAGTGCCCCTAAGAAGCTGGAGAGTGACAGACGCATGATTAAGAATGATGGTGAACAACACCATGCCGAAAAAAAGATATTCTGCTAAAAAAAGGATCAATGGCTTTGCGATGATCTGTTCAAGCTATGCTGGGATTTCAATATTTTCTTCAAACAATTTTCTGCGATCATTCTATTTATTTGTAGTTTATTTGACATCACTTCTTTCCCTGGTAAAGAATGTTGTCTTCATTAAGAAAAAAAAACAATTTTATAGCCGGATATTCAATATAATTATTATCTGTTATTCACTCTAAATTATGGGGTTACTAGCATTAAACTTCCGAAAATAGTGCTAACTTAACAGCAATTTAAACCGTCTTGTAACCCGGTGAGAACTACCTCGTGGGTTAAATAATGGGGGGAGAAAAAAAAGAAACAAACAGCGCACAATAACAATACGTCTAGTGCCCATTAGAAAGAAAAAACACAAGACGAAACCTTAACAATAAAGTGCTCGATACGAAAGTACAAAATTAGAGCGAGAATACAAGAAATCTAGAAGCAAGCCACCACCTACCGCGGTTTCACACTACGTTCTTCAGGGTAGGTGGTGGCTCGCTTCTAGATTTCTTGTATATATATATACTTCCCTTGCAGTAGTTTTCTGAAGTCTTCCAGGTGTTTTCTTGGCTTCATTTGACTCAGTTTCCTCAAGTTTTCTTAAAATACTCTGAATAACACTTTTAGATTTCCTCACACTCTTTGAAATATTGCCAATCGAGAGTTTATTTTCATTACTTAATATGGCTATCAGTTTTCTAAGTTCCAATTCCAATCTCCAATGAGATTTTTTCTCCATGTTTACAAAGCAAGCGCCGGTAAAAAGCCGGTGAAAATACTAACACACAGGAAGATCTCAATAGAAACGAAGAAAAGAGTGCTAGACTGCTACGTGATGTCAGTTCTTCAATACGGCTGTGAATGCTGGACAATATCATGGAAAATGAGGAAAAAACTGGAAGCGGCCGAAATGTGGTTCTACAGAAGGATGCTACGGATATCGTGGACTGAGCATACACGCAACGACGAAGTGTTAGAAAGAATGGCAACAAAAGGAAATTGATGCTGAGCATCAGGAAGAGACAACTGAAGTTCCTGGGACATGCAATGAGGAAGGAGCGCCTGGAGAACCTGATACTGATTGGACAGATAGAAGGAAGGAGAGACACAGGAAGGCAGCGGATAACATATCTGCAGGGTCTGATCAGGTGGATGACGGAACGGGGGTTGCCAGGAGCAACAGGGAGCAAACATACTAAGAGCCGCAAGAGATAGGGAGACGTGGAGATCCATGATCGCCTACGTCCTGAAGGGACAGGGCACATAGAAGAAGAAGAATTTAGTAAAATTACACGATTTTATATTCCTACCCTAAAAAACTTTCAATAATGCAAAATAATTATTAAATTTATGGATTTATTTAATTGGTCTGATGTTTTTGATTATCTATTTTTTCGAATGTTATATAATGATGCTTTTAACTTTATTAAAAGAAGTTTATTGAGCTTTATATTTTGAAATTATGTAATTTAATTTTATATACTCATTTTTCCTTGATAAAATATTCCATGAAGCTTTAAAATAAAACAATTATTTCACATTTAAACTTTTTCTTAACATTGTTCTGATCTTTATGCTCGCTACTATATATATATATATATATATATATATATTGTGCATTTAGGGAACAATACATCTTTTGATATAAAAATCCCCACAAGTAAAACTTTTGCCATCTTAATCTTAATAGTCAATGTACCCTTAAATCCATTGCATTCACTTACGCGCAAATACCCTTGGGAAAGGTATTATTCCGTCTCTTCCTTCCAGTTATGGGTTAAATAGCAGGACAGATTGGGTTCTATAGCCTTGGTCGGCAACCAGTCTATTGCAGAAAGCAATGGCAAACTACTGCGGGGTAATCTTCTGCCCAGTCAGATCGATACATGATCGCCCAAAGGGTGTATCACGTATGGCACTTAACTGACTGACTGAACATAATCGTTGGAATCATGATTAAAACTTTTTTAGACATAAAGTGGGGGATCGGTTTTCTATTGTTATGAAGTAATAAACTGATCCCCCACTAATTACTACTTAATAATATAATACATCTCTTCCCTCTTTAGCTGTGAGTCAAATAACAGGACAGATTGGGTTCTATAGCCTTGGTCGGCAACCAGTCTACCGCAGAAAGCAATAGCAACCTACTGCGGGATAATCTTCTGCCCAGTCAGTCATGTCTCTTTCGAGACATGATCGCCCAAGCGTATCACGTATGGCACATAAACTGACTGACTCTTAAATATAAAAATACGTGTTATTAGAATTGTTCTTTACGAGAGCGCACGAGAATTAATCTTTTCACCCGCGATTCTTTCAAGAACTTAAAGTGAAAGAAACGCTTATTACTAACGATTTTTCAAATTAGCGTATTGAAATTGTTCTTTCATAGTTAATCAGTCGCAACACCACACAGAGTAAATTTTAATAACATTAATATTTTCTTAAAAAATCAAATGCATATCAACTATAATGAAAATGAGTCTCTACTTAGACACATTGTACAGAAGTACACAACTATACTTGATATAAACAAGATAATTATCTATTATACAAAAATCAAATTTGCTAATCTCGTTGTCAAAATAATATTTCGCCTGCTCGATTTAAAATACAAAGAATTAATATTATATACGAATTTACAAGTCCTTTAAATAACTGTATTCCCGTTGAAGTCGTATATAGTTACATTGTATATACTACTAATGTTTAACAAGAAAACTCTCTAAACAAGATACTATTAAGTCTTATTTAAATACACATGGAGATCTATAAAGCTTTTCAGTAATATACTCACCGATAATAAAGATATGATAGCATCAACTATAGGTAAAGAAAGGTTTGAAATAATGGAAACTTTATCAATAACAAAGGAAAAGCCAACACTCATTATTACAGGGGCCCGACAATATTTTTCGGACACTTTAGTATTCGACTTTCCGAGTACCATAGAGTGGCGAAATTCCTTCAATAGAATAACATAAACGTATAAAGACAATACCTGTAATAAAAATGGAAGAAAATCAATTAGGTAAGGAAAAATATTTATTTTTCATCATTTTTTACAAAACATACGCGACATTATTTTTCAGACATCGTTGAAAAACTGTTAATAGTCTGTAATATCACCTTTCTTCTCAATAACTTTTATCAATCTCTCTTCATAATGATCAAACATATGCACAATAACATCTCTACGTGTTTCTATTAGTTGTTTTTTGGCATCTAGTATCTGTTCCCATAGTTGAGCCTCTTTCGTTATTTCAGGTCCATCATAGACAAGTTGCGCAAGCATTTCCCAAACATTTTCTATTGAATTTAGATCTGGGCTTTTTGCAGGCCATTCCATTAGCAAAGATCATACCCCAAACCATAACGCCTCCTCCTCCCATCTGTCGTTTGTTCAGTACAGCAGTCTCACCCCTTCTCGACCAAGTACACCATCCATCGGGCCCATCAAACTTGAAACGCTTCTCATCCGTAAATATAACCTTCTTAAAGTCAACATGCTTTGTTAACCACCTTTTAGCACACTCCAGTCTTGCACCTTTGTGTTTCTTTGTTAGTGTAATTCTTTTCTTCGCCTTTGCATACTTCAAACCAATCCTATGCGGCGTTCTTTGTACTGCTCGGACGTTTACATCCAGTTCACATTTCTCCTTCACTTTTCTTGCTGTAACTTTTTCTCCAGATGTCAAAAGCCGTGTCACAGTCCTCTTCATTCTCCTTTCAGTCCTCTTGCCAATTGATCTTTTCCGCCCTCTCTTCTTTTTCCGCTCGGAGTTTGTCTTCAGCATGTATTCGACCGTTGATTTCGACAGCTTCAAATCCATGGCGATCCTTCTGATGCAGAGGCCATCATCCCGCTTCTTCCGTGCCAAACAAACGACTTCTTTTGAATGCATTTTACCTCATTAAACTTAATTATTTTGCCAGTAAAATAGAACAGACAATTGATTCTAATGATGACAGCTAAGTGTACAAGCAGTAAATTTGCAGACAGCAACATATACATGAACTTAGCTCTTAATAAAATAGGATTTTTGTTATGTCCGAAAAATAGTGTCGCGCAAGTTTTCGCAAAAATCACAAAAAACTAAAATTATCAAAGCCAAACTAAAAAAAAATGATTACACTAGCCATGGATTTTCACTCCTCAACTACGTACTTACAATCTCAAAAGTTTTTGGCACTAGTAACCACCTTGAAGTACTTTTTTCAAAGTGTCCGAAAAATATTGTCGGATCTCTGTATCAACTATGAATATGGTCACAAACTGGTGACAGTATTCGCAAAATAAAATATTTCTATAACTCAGATATATACATAAAACAATCTTTTATGCACGTTTCATTAAAAGTTACAAACAAGTCTCAGTTTTGTACGTAATTTTTCATGTGATTTTTTTTCTTTTGGGAACTGAAATTATTTTATTGCATACTTGAGCAGCA
This sequence comes from Ascarosepion bandense, assembly GCA_037127315.1. Lineage (NCBI taxonomy): Eukaryota > Metazoa > Mollusca > Cephalopoda > Sepiida > Sepiidae > Ascarosepion > Ascarosepion bandense. Next base: position 455,449 of record JBBBDQ010002326.1, read on the forward strand.
ATCTCTTTTTTATGAAGGTTTACTTAAAAATGACGGACAAGGTGTGATAATTAAGTTTATTATGTAATTCTTTCATTGATCCTGATTTTTAATTGTTTGTTGTTTTTTGTTTAGGACTGAAATTATATAAAAACAGTCCAAATGTTTTATATACCCGAGTGCTTTCGGCTATATTTCTAAGCATTTTCGATGATGACTGTTATTTTACGTTTACTTGCTTCTCCGAGAGCGACAATCTCCAGGAGTTTAAATGTAAAGTCAATAGTCATCTCCTATCTCACTAACATACAACCTCTCTCTCATGCTCCTTTCTCCGTCCAATCCAATTTCATCAATATTCCCATCCTTCTCTTACCCACTTCTTGACACCCTCTATAACCTATAGCTCTTTTCTCATATGGAACCCCCTGCAAAACAGTTGCAGTAAAATGCCTTGCTTGGGGCGATATGATTATAAAAAAAAGTAAGATATTGGCTTATTCGGAAAGTTCTTGCCGACTTTTAAGAGAAATCAAAATATGAAACAAATATTTACTCAGCTTTTATATGAACAATTTTCATGCACAAAAATTTTCCATTTGTCTATATATCTGAGATGAGGTATTTTTTTTAATCGTATCACCCAAAGCAAGGCGGTAACGCCACTGATGTGCAGGGGGCTACGTAATAGTGAAAAGATTGGAAAAGATAAAGCCCGAAACCACATCCTAAACAGGGAACAGGTGATGCGCCTCTTAACCTGTCCAATAGACATGGGTGGTGTGTGAACCGGGCGATAGATAGATCTATCTACTCCAATTGAAAAAAAAAACAAAGTGAGAAGATTGGAAAAGAGAAAAATCCAGAAACCACATCCTAAACAGGGAACAAGGGATGAGCCTCTTAACCTGTCCAATAGACATGGGTGGTGTGTGAACCGGGCGATAGATAGATCTATCTCCTCCAATTGAAAAAAAAAAGAAAGAAAGTAAGAAGATTGGAAAAGAGAAAAAAGCCGGAAACCACATCCTAAACAGGGAACAAAGGATGAGCCTCTTAACCTGTCCAATAGACGTGGGTGGCGTGTGAACCGGGCGATAGACAGATCTATCTACTCCAAGAGTATTTACATTATTCGGACTATTTTCCTCGTTTTCCTTGCCATTTGTACGACGTTTTGGCCACATATGGAGGCAGAAGGGGAACAACGTTTCCTATGGGATGAAGTTGAAATCATAGATAAAGAACGCCACTGGAAAATACGTAAACTTAAGAAATCAGTACCTATGCTAGGATTGCAAAATCTTCTAAGCCAACCAAGCACAGAGATAAACACAATATGTGAACTAGTAATACGTAGTGCCAGAGAATATCATTAGTGTCAAAAATTGCTATACGAGCACTTTTAAAAAAACACTATAAATGTACTATATAAAAAGATTAACATAAAAAAGTTGCAATATGAATTCTGGTAAAAAAGAGTTACTAGACATTAAGTTTAAAAGTCCGAAAAATTCAGTTGTTAAGGACGCCTATCCAGTGGAGATAGATGTTGGTTAGTTCTTGTGACTTGACCCAAAGGGTTGTGAATTCAATACCAGGTGACAGCAGTGGTGAACAAATAACTTACAGGGATAGAGGGAGATAACTCATGACTGCCAGAAAAGAAACTACTACCAAAGGAATGAAGTTCATATACCCCAGTGATTGTAATAAAGTGTTCGGTTCGAAATTCCTCGCAGCTGAGGAAGGCCGGAGCGTACAAGGGTCGAAACGTCGTACAAATGGCAACAAAGATGAAGACAATAGTCCGAATAATGTAAATATTGTAACAATTTTCTATTTGTTCTCAAACTTAAAGGTTCCGTCTTCCCATAATTCTGGTGGTTTCTCATTAAAGCTTCAGCATATATCATCAAAAGAATTAAAAGTTTTGTATTAGATTTTATTAAAAAAACGAAAATCCAAAGGAGCAATATCTGTTGAATAGGGTGGGTCGGGTAACACGTCTAAGCTAAAGTGCGATCATTTTTCCCAGGTCAACAAAGACGGCTGCCTTTATCCTTATGGCAAACAACACCTTTCCTGTTCGCAAATTCTGAACATTTTCTTGAATTGCAGTCTTTAATTTGGTCAGTTGCGAGTAGTACTTTTCCGAATCAATTGACTGATTACTTGGCTTATAGTACAGGATTCCTTTCCAATCCCATTAGATGCACAGCATGACTTTCTTAGGAGAAAGATATGCTTTGGAGCGACTAAAATTGACTCATGACTATTACCTCAGGAAATTTTACGCCGGAGACGATCCATTTCTCATCCCCTGTCCCAATTTGTTTAAAAAGGTTTATTTTAATTACGTTTATACAGCAAATCACATACAGAAATGCTATCCAAAAGATTATTTTCCTCAGATCATGTGGTACCCAAGAATGGTACTGACTTCATTATCCAAACTTTCAGAAGTACTCATGGATAGTAGATTTTGATAGATTTAGGGTTTCCGCTAATTCTCCCGTTGCATAATGCTGGTTATACTCAATTAATTGCTTTAATTTGTCGTCATCTGTAGTTGGTTGTCTGCTTGAGAGTTCTTCATCAATGAGGCTAAAATTTAGCAAACCACTGCCATACAGTTCTGTCAATTAAATCACTTTTCCCTCTAAACAGAACTTACCTTTTTTCTTGCCTGCGAGGCATTTCTGTCTTTACGTTAATAAAAAAAAAGCATCAATTTTCTAAAATGCACCATATTTTCCATTATCTTAGGATTGCAATATTAACATGAATTAAGTAGTTTTAAACATTCTTTCTAAAGAGATAGTTTGAAGTTCGATCTAGTCAAAAAACAAGGCTATTTCCACAAAAACTACACCATTTTCTTATAAACCAGAAAAAATCAGGACCTAAAAGCAAATATCCTTGATGAGTGAGAAAATCATCACGGTATCCTCACGAAACTTTGAAGTCGACATGAATCTGCTCAGTTAAAGAAACAAACTATTCATACATGATAGATAGATAGATAGATAGATAGATAGATAGATAGATAGATAGATAGGTGTGAATTTGTAACCCTGGGTCGTCAGACAAACTGTTTAATTCTTTTTTTTTTTAATTGGCTATATGTAGGGCTGCGTATATTGGTGTGTTTTTCTGGAACTGGGAGGAAAATTGGAAGGAAAATTTGTCGTTGTGACAAACGCAGAAATATATACACAATTGTACACCCACTGACGTACGCAAAGACACATTCACACACGTGTGCCCGCCTACCGGGACTCACACAAGCGTAACTATATGCGAACCGTATGGGGCTTGGCATATATATGTATATGTGTGCCGCATTTGGTTGGTGTATTCAAATAGGGTAGCGATGTCAGTGTGCAAAGGGTTGTCAATTTCTGTTCTTTGAACAATCTTTTCCCTTACGTATATATGTACGTATGGTGTAGTCTGTGTGAAAGTATGAGAGGTAAAAATTGCTATTGTTTTTAATTGTTTAAGGCTGTATAAAAATTGCTGTTACGACGACAAATTTTTCTCCCAATTTTCCTTCAACTCCCACTTCCACTAAAATACACCAATATACGCAGCACTATATAAAGCTAATTTTAAAAAAAATAATCAGTTTGTCTGACGATCGAAAGGGTTACAAACTTACACCTATTTATATGAATATGTCAGTTCTATCACTGATTTTGAGCGCTTTCAAATAAGTACTGCGAATAAATAATATATATATAATAAAGTATATATAACAAATTGCATATATATATATATACATACACATTTTACACACACATACACACACTTACACACACACACACACACACATATATATATATATATATATATAGAGAGAGAGAGAGAGAGAGAGTCTTGAGTTATGATAATGTCTGACGCCAAGATTGTTATATTTCTAGTAGTTTTATTGATAAAATGCATTTTGGTAAGGGATTTTTTTTTATTGTAAAGAACTCGATAGAATTTTTTTTTTTTTAGATCATTTCACCCCAAGCAAGGCATTCCACTGCCACTATTACGCTTTGGGCTACATAGGGGAAGGTAAATAGAAAGAGTGGTTAGATATAGGAAATGTCAGAAGTGGTGGGCTGATAGATAGATGGGTGGGTGGGAAGAGTGTTTGAAAGAATGGAAGCGAGTTAGTTTGTTAGAAGGTGTCTATTGACCTTACACTTAAACTCCTGGAGATTGTAGCCGTCGGGGAAGCAGTCTTGTGAAAGGGAATTCCACAGTCGGGAAGTGCGAGAAAAGAAACTGTTGGAGTAGAAGTTGCGGTTGCATTTTATCGGTTTCACTGTAAAAGGGTGGGATCTAGTTGCTAATCCAGTATCTCGTGCAAATTCGAACCTAGGGCGCACCAGTGATCTAAGCTCATCGGAGCAGAAGCCGTGAAAGTATTTATAGAAGAGACACAGGGAAGCCACGTCGCGCCGGTAAGAGAGAGAGACTGCAGGCGGTCTGCTAAGTCGGTATCGAAGACCGTTAATAGGATTAATGCATAAAAATTCATGTAGGTTCATACCTATGTTGAATTTTTTAAGGACACTGTGAATTATGTTCTCACTTGTCGGGGTTTAGGTTTTTAATCTATCTATCTATCTATCTATCTATCTATCTATCTATCTATCTATCTATCTAAACGCACACATACACACACACACAAACATATATATATATATATGAGTATGCTTTGTGGTGCAATGGATATCATTTCTGAACGAGAGATCGGAACGTCAAGTTGTATTTATTTACCAGCAAACACATTTATGAAAATTATTGATCCGTCTCTTCCCTCCAGCTATTGGTTAAATAACAGGAAAGATGGGTTTTAAAAACTTGGTTGGTAACCAGTCTACCGCAGAATCTAATATCAACCTACTGCGGGAAAATCCTTAGCCCAGTCAGTTGTGTCTCTTTTGAGACATGATTGCCTAAGCTTGTATGGCATTTAACTGACTAATATATATTTAGGTAGGGAAGTTCAACCGGTTACGCTACCATGATTTTAACCCTTTTTGATTTTGTCAGGCGACGAAACAATATACAATATATACGGTGACATGCAACTGTTTATGGAAATTAAAACGTAAAGAATTGCGAAAACTTCCCCGTGACGGTGAAAATGTTAAAAATAAAACCTGCAAATTCTTTTACCCTAGACACTCATAAGACAATATATATATATATATATATATATATATATATATATGTGTGTGTGTGTGTGTGTGTGTGTGTGTGTGTCTGTCTGTCTGTGCCCGAAATCTAGAATATTGAGACAAGTACAAAGCAGGATATTATTCTTTGAAAATGATTAAATTTTTATGAGTGTCTAGGGTAAAAGAATTTGTGCAATGAACACTTCATTGTATCACTGAGCTTCACACATGACTAAATACGCCTATATGCTAAACGTAATATGCACGGGTAAAAACCAAAAAAAAAAAAAGAAATGATCAAAGAAGCCTTTGTCAAACATATTTTTTTTCTTTCAAAATCATACGTTTGCCCACTTAATTCAAATTTTACTTTTTTCCTTCCCCCTTGAGATTTGTTTTTAGTCGTCTGCTTTAATGAATTATCGCGAATGCACGCCGATTTGTTTCTTTCCTTCTTCAAAACTAGCTTTCCCCTGAGCCATCTGTAAATTTCTTCTCTGGTTTTTATCGCTAATTTAATATATAATTTCTTTGTTACAAAAAAAAAAAAAATGAGAGCGACAGGAAATTGAGCGGGAACAGAAATAGCTAATAATGGTTAACTTTTTTTTGTCTCTTATTAAAAAAATATAAAGACTAGTGAACGGAAGTTCAGAATAGTTTCTTTGTATTCTTCGTTTTTACTAGGATGTTACGAGGTGATTCCATTTCTTTCATTGCGTTTCGTTATTTCTGTTATTCTTTAATTCATGGTTTTTACTTTCTGTTTTTTTATTATTGCTTTTTCTTGGTTTGTATTTCCATTTTTCTTTCTCTTTTCCCCCGTCGCAACTTGATTTAAATATTTATTTTCTTCGTTATTTCAATTTCACTAAAAACTTATTTCGTTTTTCAATTGTTCTCTATTTTCTTTTATATTTCTTTCTTTTTTAATTACTTTTAACGGAATTTTTTTTAGTTTTTCATTCATTTATGAATTCATTGATTTTTCTTTTCTTTCCTTCGTTGCTTTTTTTTTTTTTTTCTCTTCTCTCTTTATTTTTCATTTACGGAATTATTTTTGTTGGCATTTTTTATTTATATCTTTGTGCATTTATTCGTTTTATAATTCTTTTCTTTCTTTCTTTACTTCATTTTCTCCCCATTTTTCTTTCAGTTATCTTTCTTTCCCTCATTCTTTTACGTACTTACGTTTTTCATTCATTTATTTCTTTCAAATCTTTTTTTATTTTCATTACTCTTCTTTCTCTCTTTGTTTTTTCTTTCTTTTCCTATTTCTTTTAAGTACTTACTTTTTCATTCTTCATTCATTCACTTTTTGTTTCAATTCTTTTTTTCATTGCTCCTCTTTCTATATGTTTTTCTTTTCTTTATTTCCCGTATTTCTTTTAAGTACTAAATTTTCATTCATTCATTTTTCTTTCATGTCTTTTTTTCCTTTCATTAGTCCATTTACTCCTTGATTTTATTTTCATTTTTCTTTCTTTCCTTCTTTCGGTTACGTAATTACGTTTTCATTTTTCATTCATTCATTTTTCTTTCAATTCTTTTTTTTTTCAATACTTCATTTCCTTCGGGTCCTTCTTTCTTTTTTTCTCTTTCTTTTACGTATTTACTTTTTTATTTTTCATTCATTCATTTTTTTAAAATCATTTTTCTTTTTATTAATCCTTTTTTTTATAATCATATCGCCCCAAGCAAGGCATTTTACTGCCACTGTTGAGCATGGGGTTACAAAGGAGGACAGTTATGAGAAAGAGTGACGCGTTATTAGGGTGTCAGAAAGTGCCTAAGTAAAGGATGAGAATATTAAGAGAGTGGAGTAGACGGAGAAAATAGCATGAGAGAGAGGATGTATGTTAATGAAATAGGGGATGACTATTGAGTTTACATATAAATTCTTGGAGATTGTAGCTGTCGGGGAAGCAAGTAAACGGAAGGGAATTCCACAGTCAGGAAGTGTGAGAATAGAAGCTGGTAGAGTAGAAATGTGTTTACATTTTATTGGTTTTACAGTAAAATGGTGGGACCTAGTTGCTAATCTTGTGGCTCGAGTAAATTCATATATAGAGGGCACCAGTGACCTAAGTTCATCGGAGCAGAAGCCGTGAACGTATTTGTAGAAGAGACACAAGGAAGCCACATTGTGCCGATGAGAAAGTGACTGTATCTGAGCTGCCAAATCGTGAACGATCTCATTACAGATTCTCCGATGGATTTTGACAAGGACACCTAGGTGGATAGCAGGAGCACCCGACCAGATATGGCAGCAATATTCAATGCACGGGCGGATGGTAGATTTATATATGTGCTGGATGGTTTCAGGCGGAAAAAAACTTCCTGGCCCTACACAGAGAATCGACTTTATTAGCAGTGGATTTAGCTATGGATTCTATATAGTCATTACACTTGGGGTCTGTTGTGAGAGTTAAGGCGAAGAGACGCAGTGTTTTGCTTTCAGGAAAACTCGCCTGATCTATGATAATGGGAGGGTAGGAGCGATTGTCTGTGATGGTTAATAGATAGCAGCTTCATTTTGAAAGATTAAAATTCACGAACCATTTTTTTCCCCCAGTCCGCCACTGATTGGAGGTATTTTTCAAGCTCGGCAGTGACGTTTGCTTTCTCAGAGTGTTGCAGGGTTCTACTGATTATATTCCGTTTGCCAGCTATCAGCTACCGCGAATCGCGTAAATCTGGTGTTAAGTACATACAGATCTTTCACGTGACTAACCTAGCCAGCTGATAACAGACAATCCTAAACTGACTGGTCCGAGATCGAACAAACACAGCGTGGGCGGACTGGTTGTGGGTTATTTAATGCCAAAAAGCAGTGGTTTCATTGTATTTTTTTAAAGTTCGGTTATAGTAAGAAGGTTGATTTAGTCAAATTTTAATGAATTTTTAAAAATTTAATTTTTTTTAGAAAACAGAAAATTTCTTCCAGTTTTGTATTACAAAATGACTCGTTGAAACTATTTTTTTTCTTCAGAAATGTATTCCTTGAAAAATGTATATTTTTCTATAAAAGTCTTTTTTTATGTATATATTTCTATGAAAGTGTATCTTTATACTGTAATATAATAATCTGGCCCCACCCGAGGAAGGGATGCAAGCGGGGGCGTTTTCGGTCGTTGAAAGGAACGGATGTTTGTTTGACCTTATTTCCGGCAGTAGCGGAAATGGCTACAAGAGGCAAACAGAACAGGTGTCTCTGAGAATTACGTGGGCGTGCGTGGGCGAGGCAAAATCCGGAAGAAAAAGTCCCGGTTTGGAGATTATAAAAAGACCTCGGCGCACGAATTCAGAGACAGAGAGCCAGACAGACCAGACAGAGATCGGCCGGTGAAGAGAGACACTCCCGTCAACACCATTAGAAGCGCGCTCTCAATTCTCTGTCCCTGTGCTACACGGTTCATCGTCATTAATAAAAAATACAACTTATATTTTTATATATATGCGTGTTTGTTGTTTGTTGATATACAACAATACTTTCATAGATTTTAGACCTCAGTTTGGCAGTTAACTATTTGCCCATAGTTGGGACCCCAACAGGTGCTACCACCCCGGGTTAGAGTGAACCTGGAAACAACAGCAATTAAAACGTGGTTCCAAGATCCTCACAACCTCCCAATCACAGGCCTTGCTGCCGGATGCAGTTTCCCGTCATGCCCATTACCAGAAACCTGATTTTAATTTATCACACACATTATTTTTTATATCATTTATTTTATTTTCACTTTCTATCATTTTGTAGACCTATTTCCAGATGGCTGGAATTAATTTTTTTTATTAATTTTAAAGATGAAACGAGATTTCTCTAAAATTGAAAAAATAAAATTATTTTTCTCGTAAAAGTAATCAAATTGATTGAATCTGTGTAAAAGAATCATAGGCATAATATTGTCCTGTTTTGACAAATTGTTTGGCCCTAGGTCAAAACTGAGACGTTAGAATTTTCTGTCTTCGGCTACATGAGCTTTGGGTACGGACAGGCGAGCAACAAGAGGGAGAAAGTTCTCCCCTTCAGCAGTGAAGGGACCGCAGACTCAGTAGAAATTGATAACTGATATTGTTTTCATTTAGAGCTGGTTAGAATTACACAGCGAGATAAAATTTAACTTTTCTTAGCTAACCTTTACCACCTCGGTTTTGTGGCTTTTGAATAAAACTGAGGTGGATAACGAAATAAGAAGATCTGGGGGCCCGTTATTTGAAGAACACTGTCGATCTGAAATCGGCGTCAAGCTAAAGCCGACTGAACAATTCACCAGCCAACTGATTTCGCGTCACCTTGCTTTGACTTGGTTAATCTTTTGTAAATAATCGATATATATATATATATATATATATATATATATATATATATAGTCATCCGCAGACAGATCTGTTTTGCTGTATCACAGCTCATCAGTACGGTTAAACTCCGATTGCTTTTAACCCAAGATTCAAACCCGACCGAAATGACGTCAGTCGGCGATTCTAACCTCTGGGCTATGGGCAACGAAGGCAGACTATTTATTACGCATATTATCATTGTACACGTCCAATAGCCATAGTGCTCTAATTCATTAGTGAATGAGCGATGCGTACATGCCAGGGTAGCTACTGTTTTTCAAAGTCTACCATTCTTCCAGAGTGCTCAATCAGGGTGTGAAAGAGTATATATATATATATATATATATATATATATATATACAACCGTAGTGTTGCAGTGTTCTACTGATTATATTCTGTTTGCCAGCTATCAGCTACCAGGGATCGCGTAAATCTGGTGTTAACTATATACAGATCTCTCGCGTGACTAACTTAGCCAGGTGATAACGGGCAATCCTACTTCGGCTGGTCCGAGATTAAAAAGATAAAAAAAAACACAGCGTGGGCGGACTTTTTAAGGTTTTTGAAGGGGTGGCTCGGGTACGCTTAGGAAACGTGTTATAAAATTTCCATCGTTTATTTGCTCCGTATTTCTTGATTCATTTATTGGATGGTTTTTCATATTATATGTCAAATAAGTAGTTAAAAGAATCATGGGAAAGAAAAAAGAAAAGAAAAAGCCAGGGAGAAAGATGAGTAAAGGAAAGGAAAGAATTGAAAGAAAAAAGAAAGTACGTATCATTTAACCCATAACTGGAGGGAAGAGACGGATTAATAAATTTCCAAAGGTTATTTGTGCGTAAGTGAATGCAACGAATTCAAGTGAAATTCGAACTCGGCTCCCAGATTTGTCGTACCGAGTCGATATCCACTGCACCGCAATGCACATTCTGTACCCCAGCGCACCTCATTATCTAAAATATTAATGAATTTTCTGATTAATATTCGATCATTTATTTATCAAAATTTGTATCTGTTCGACCGTTTTAGACAGAGAAATTAAAAGAAATTATTATTGACGTACGTGATAATAGCCCTCCACATCTTTCTCTTATGCGTAAATCTTAATAAGTTTTGTCTTTCAGTTACCTCTTTTAAATTCCAGTCTTCCATCCATCCATTAAGAATATCACACGCTACTTTCCTCTTTTCCTACATTTCTCTCTATCCGCATTGTGAGTATCAGATTTTCTAAGCCCTCTTTCCTCATTGTGTGTCCCCCCAAAAATTTCTGATTTTAAGTATGTTTCCCTTTTGCTTCCATTTTCTCCAAAATTTCGTCGTAGGTCACAAATTCGACCGAGGGTATCTTTGGCATTTTTCTGTAAAACCACTTTTCTATCGCCTTGAGATCCTACTTCATATTTGAAAAGATTGTCCCGCATTCTTTGTCATGCAAGCAGACTGATCTCAAATAAAAATCGAGAAACACTTTTCTTGGTTTCCAACAATATTCTCCTGTATCTGGCAATAAGCTGCTTACCTTTTAAGAAGTATCCTTGGCCATCCGAATCGAGTCTTTTCGTCCTCTGATTAAATACTTCCCAGGTAGTTCGTGGGCATGACGGTAAACAGCCTCTGGCAGCAAGGCCTCTGACGGGGAGGTTGTGAGGAGGAAGGAACCGCCTCCTAATTGCAGCTGTTTCCAGGTCCACCCTAACCTGTGGTGGTAGTACCAGTTAGGGTCCCAGCTATAGGAAAATAGTTAACCCCCAAACTGGGGTCAAACCATTATGAAAGCATAAACATAAACTTTTATATAAATATATGCATAAATAAAAATAGACTTTTACAGAAAGATATAAATTTTTGAAGGAAAAATATTACCAGCAGTATTTTTATGAGGAAAGAATTATTTCCATAACATTTTTTTGGAGAAAAAAATTATTCTCAGTAAATTTTTTTTAAATACAAAACTAAAAGACATTTTCAGTTTTCTAAAATAAAAAAGAATAATTACAAATGAATTTAATTAAAATCTGTCCAAATCAAACTTTTCAATATTATCGAAAATTAAAAAAAAACATTAAAACCATATTTTTTGGTCATTAAAGAACACTCAGAGGTTGATACGCTGTTGAAGAAAACTCAAACTGAAAAATATATATAGGTATATAAATTTTTGTTCTTGATCTCCGACCTGTAATATGCGTTTGGGCTCATCTTTTTGCCGATAACTATGCCTTTTTGTATTCTAGTAGTTTATGTTTCTTCCTTCTTGCGTTTCTTTCGCTACATCCTGGAGGAGGTTTTGTAGTTTCTTTTTCGTGTCAGCACCATGTGCGTTGTGGTACAGTGGATATCGGCTCGGAACGAGAAACCGGGGGAGCCGAGTTCGAATTCCAGTTGAATCCATTGTATTCACTTACGCGCAAATACCCTTGGGAAAGGTATTAATCCGTCTCTTCTTTCCAGTTATGGGTTAAATAACAGGACAGATTGGGTTCTATAGCCTTGGTCGCCAACCAGGCTATCTCAGAAAGCAATGGCAACCTACTGCGGGATAATCTTCTGCCCAGTCAGTCATGTCTCTTTCGAGACATGATCGCCCAAGCGTGTATCACGTTTGGCACTTAACTGACTGACTGACCATATCATCTGCGTATATTTTTAAGATCGTGGTAGCTAATAATGTATTCTCTCGGGATTTTTTGTTCTCTCAGAATTACCTCGCTCTATAGGTTGAATAAATCAGGTGAGAAGACTTACCCTTGTCTTACACCCCTTTCTTTTTTTGTGTATCTGTTGAACTCATTTCCTGTCCGGATGCAGGCTGCTTGTTGCCGGTATAAGTTCTTTCTACTCTTGTTAAAAATAGCGAAGAGAAGTCTAAACCGGGCGATAGATTATCCTATTAAGGAAAAAATTCCGAGGTTAAGTGGAGATGTTAGAAATCTAGAGATGAAATTGACTTCAGAAAGAACCGAAACCTAATCCTAAGCATAAGACAAACTACCCCGTTAAAAATACGGGATGGAGTTTGAACTGGATGATAGGCAAACACAAGTTTACTCATATTAAAAGAAATAAAAAATAAAATAAAATGAAATTTCAGATTTTAGGCGGAGCCATTAAAAGTATAGAGTTGAAGCTGATTTTCACTTTCTTTAGCTAAGCTTCTGTAGATCTTGTAGTTTCCTTTCCGTGTCTTGTTTGATTTTAGTATCCCCAGCCTGTAGTTGGCATTTTGGGCTCCTCATTTTACTGATGACCATCCATTCAGTTTTCTTGTAATTTATATTTAGTCCTTTCTTTTTGCTTGCTTTAGCTACCTTCTGTAGGTCTTGTAGTTTTCTTTTCGTGTCTTGTTTGATTTTAGTATCCTCAGCCTGTAGTTGTTATTTTGGGCTCCTCTTTTTACTGATGACCATGCATTCAGTTTTCTTGTAGTTTATATTTAGTCATTTCTTTTTGCTTGCTTTAGCTACCTTCTGTAGGTCTTGTAGTTTTCTTTTCGTGTCTTGTTTGATTTTAGTATCCCCAGCCTGTAGTTGGCGTTTTGGGCTCCTCTTTTTACTGATGACCATCCATTCAGTTTTCTTGTAGTTTATATTTAGTCCTTTCTTTTTGCTTGCTTTAGCTACCTTCTGTAGGTCTTGTAGTTTTCTTTTCGTGTCTTGTTTGATTTTAGTATCCCCGGTCTGTAGTTGTTATTTTGGGCTCCTCTTTTTACTGATGACCATGCATTCAGTTTTCTTGTAGTTTATATTTAGTCCTTTCTTTTTGCTTGCTTTAGCTACCTTCTGTAGGTCTTGTAGTTTCCTTTCCGTGTCTTGTTTGATTTTAGTATCCCCAGCCTGTAGTTGTTATTTTGGGCTCCTCTTTTTACTGATGACCATGCATTCAGTTTTCTTGTAGTTTATATTTAGTCCTTTCTTTTTGCTTGCTTTAGCTACCTTCTGTAGGTCTTGTAGTTTTCTTTTCGTGTCTTGTTTGATTTTAGTATCCCCGGTCTGTAGTTGTTATTTTGGGCTCCTCTTTTTACTGATGACCATGCATTCAGTTTTCTTGTAGTTTATACTTAGTCATTTCTTTTTGCTTGCTTTAGCTACCTTCTGTAGGTCTTGTGGTTTCCTTTCCGTGTCTTGTTTGATTTTAGTATCCCCAGCCTGTAGTTGTTATTTTGGGCTCCTCTTTTTACTGATGATCATGCATTCAGTTTTCTTGTAGTTTATATTTAGTCATTTCTTTTTGCTTGCTTTAGCTACCTTCTGTAGGTCTTGTGGTTTCCTTTCCGTGTCTTGTTTGATTTTAGTATCCTCAGCCTGTAGTTGTTATTTTGGGCTCCTCTTTTTACTGATGACCATGCATTCAGTTTTCTTGTAGTTTATATTTAGTCATTTCTTTTTGCTTGCTTTAGCTACCTTCTGTAGGTCTTGTGGTTTCCTTTTCGTGTCTTGTTTGATTTTAGTATCCCCAGCCTGTAGTTGTTATTTTTGGCTCCTCTTTTTACTGATGATCATGCATTCAGTTTTCTTGTAGTTTATATTTAGTCATTTCTTTTTGCTTGCTTTAGCTACCTTCTGTAGGTCTTGTGGTTTCCTTTCCGTGTCTTGTTTGATTTTAGTATCCTCAGCCTGTAGTTGTTATTTTGGGCTCCTCTTTTTACTGATGACCATGCATTCAGTTTTCTTGTAGTTTATATTTAGTCATTTCTTTTTGCTTGCTTTAGCTACCTTCTGTAGGTCTTGTGGTTTCCTTTCCGTGTCTTGTTTGATTTTAGTATCCCCAGCCTGTAGTTGTTATTTTTGGCTCCTCTTTTTACTGATGATCATGCATTCAGTTTTCTTGTAGTTTATATTTAGTTATCCTTTTCTCTTTCTTTAGCTACCTTCTGTAGGTCTTGTAGTTTCCTTTCCGTGTCTTGTTTGATTTTAGTATCCCCAGCCTGTAGTTGTTATTTTGGGCTCCTCTTTTTACTGATGACCATGTTATTTAGTTTTCTTGTAGTTTATATTTAGTTCTTTCTTCTCACTTTGTTACCTTCTGTTTAAGATCTTTTATTTTCATTCGTGTCTACTATCAGCACTGTGTCATTTGTGTTTCTTATATTGACGAATCGTGGCAGGATTTTCAATTCTCTCATATTTGCTTCGTTGTATAGGTTGGACATATCGGTGAGAAGACCTACCCATGTTCGTATGCAGGCTGCTTGCTGCAGATATATATATTTGTAATTCTTCCAATGTCAATCCCGGATATTTCAAGGCTACTGAGCAACTGCAACAGTTTTTTATGGCATACTTTGTCGAGATGTGCATTGTGGGGCACGGGATGTGCGTTGTGGTGCAGTGGATATCGGCTCGGAACGAGAAATCGGGGAGCCGAGTTTGAAACCCAGTTGAATTCCTTGCCCGCAAATAACTTTGGGAAAGGTATTATTAGCATTGGGTCGCGCACTGGCAATATTTCCAGTCATGCGATACTAATATGAAAAATAAAATATCACTACGCTGCCGTAGCACGTGTAGTAAAAAAGATCAAGTTACATGGCAATAACAAATAGGCATTTAATAAAACAGGACCAAGTACAATACATTAAGAATGTTTAAGTACGTCCCAAAACAAGATGAATGTTCATGTTTTCCAAATGGACGAGAATATTTATAGCCATACTAGATAAGAAACAACATACCGTTACGACAGCAAGTGGTCCTCGTGGCTATCCCCACTAAAGCCGGGAATTGAACCACCTCTCAGATAAAAAGAGTTCCTCAAATGGAAGACAACTGTTGTTCCCCTTAAGAAAAGTCAAGTATTATCTCCCTACAAGGATGAATCCGTCTCTTCTCTTCAGTTATGGGCTACATAACAAGACAGTTTGGGTTCTATTTCCTTGCGTGGCAACCAGTCTATTTCAGAAAATAATGGCAAACGACCGCGGGATAATCTTCTGCCGAGTCAGTCATGTCTCTTTCGAGACATGATCACCCAAAGTGTGTATCACGTATTGCACTTAACTGACTGACTGAATGTAATAGATGATTAAGGCTTCTACTGGGCATAAAGTAGGGGATCAGTTTTATATTGTAACGAAGTAATAAACTTATCCCCTATTAATTACTACTTAATAATATAATACATCTCTTCCCCCTCGAGCTATGAATCACGTAATAGAACAGATTGAATTCTATAGCCTTGGCTGGCAACCAATCCAACGCAGAAAGCAATGGCAACCTACTGCGGGATAATCTTCGGCCCAATCAGTCATATCTCTTTTGAGACATGATCGCCCAAGCGTGTATCACGTATGGCACTTAACTGACTGACTGAATGTAATAGATGAAAACATGATTATGGCTTCTACTGGGCATAAAGTAGGGGATCAGTTTTATATTGTTATGAAGTAATAAACTGATCCCCTATTAATTACTAATTAATAATATAATTGATCTCTTTCCCCTCTAGCTATGAGTTAAATAATAGGACAAACTGAGTTCTATAGCCTTGGCTGGCAACCAGTCTACCACAGAAAGCAATGGCAACCTACTGCGGGATAATCTTCGGCCCAATCAGTCATATCTCTTTTGCGACATGATCGCCCAAGCGTGTATCACGTATGGCACTTAACTGACTGGCTGAATGTAATAGATGAAAACATGATTAAGGCTTCTACTGGGCATAAAGTAGGGGATCAGTTTTATATTGTTATGAAGTAATAAACTGATCCCCTATTAATTACTAATTAATAATATAATTGATCTCTTTCCCCTCTAGCTATGAGTTAAATAATAGGACAAACTGAGTTCTATAGCCTTGGCTGGCAACCAGTCTACCACAGAAAGCAATGGCAACCTACTGCGGGATAATCTTCGGCCCAATCAGTCATATCTCTTTTGCGGCATGATCGCCCAAGCGTGTATCACGTATGGCACTTAACTGACTGGCTGAATGTAATAGATGAAAACATGATTAAGGCTTCTACTGGGCATAAAGTAGGGGATCAGTTTTATATTGTTATGAAGTAATAAACTGATCCCCGATTAATTACTAATTAATAATATAATTGATCTCTTTCCCCTCTAGCTATGAGTCAAATAATAGGAGAAACTGAGTTCTATAGCCTTGGCTGGCAACCAGTCTACCACAGAAAGCAATGGCAACCTACTGCGGGATAATCTTCGGCCCAATCAGTCATATCTCTTTTGCGACATGATCGCCCAAGCGTGTATCACGTATGGCACTTAACTGACTGACTGAATGTAATAGATGAAAACATGATTATGGCTTCTACTGGGCTTAAAGTAGGGGATCAGTTTTATATTGTTATGAAGTAATAAACTGATCCCCTATTAATTACTACTTAATAATATAATACATCTCTTCTCCCTCTAGCTATGAGCCAAATAATAGGACATATTGGGTTCTATAGCCTTGGCTGGCAACCAGTCTATCCCAAAAAGTAATGGAAACCTACTGCGGGATAATCTTCTGCCCAGTCCGTCATGTCTCTTTCGAGACATAAGCGTGTATCACTTATAGTACTTAACTGACTGACTGAATATAATAGAAACATGATTAAGGCTTCTACTGGGCATAAAGTGGGTGATCGGTTTTCTATTGTCATGAAGTAATAAACTGATCCCCCACTAATTACCACTTATTAATATAATAAATTCACTAGTCTACCGCAGAAAGCAATGGCAACCTACTGCGGGATAATCTTCTGCCCAGTCACTCATGTCTCTTTTGAGACATGATCGCCCAATCGCGTATTATGTATAGCACTTAATTGACTGACTTTGTTGAACGTTTTTGCGTATTTTATAAAACACAGGGACATGTCCGTCTTTATGTATATTGCTCTTCGTCATAACACTCTGAGCATAAATCCGCCATTCCCGTTCGTGGTATCTTTGAAGAACGCATACTGTTCTTATCCTATAACTGGCGGATTCAAATAATGTTATACACATCAGAATTCGACAAGACGGATTATCATAGAAACAATACAAATGCCAACGGATTCAAAATTACGCTTAATAGAATGCAAACAAGAATCTGATAAGACATGCCACGAACATCTATTTGAACTGCTACGGAAAATGAATTATTTCCGAGGAAATACCGAATTCATAGTGAAAACAAACCACCTAAATACATATAGAAAACGAACTGGATAATTTCAGAAACAGCGAAATAGGTTAAAATTTCTTCTCCACGGATTTATTTAATACAATGAGGATACCAGGAAATATTATCAAAAATACGAAGATGACGCTGTGTTGATTTTTTTAAAAATCATTTCACCCCGAGCAAGGCGGAAATGCCACTGATGTGCAGGGGGCTACATAAATGTAAAAAGATTGATTAGAAAAGAGTGAGGAGTACAAACTAGTTAGAAAGGAACAATAGAAAGCTGAGAAAGCAGGTGCGATGACAGATACATAGGTGGAGAGAAAGGGAAGGTTATACAGGGGAGGGGAGAGAGCTAGAGTCCAGTGGTTAGTAGATGAGTATTGACTTTGCATTTAAATTTCTGGAGGTTGTAGCCGTCAGGAAAGCAATAATACGGGAGCGAGTTTCACAGGCGGGAAGTGCGAGAGAAGAAGCTGCAGGAGTAGAATTGTCGTCTGCATTTGGCTAACCTGACTGTGAATGGGTGGGACCCAGTTGCCAGTCTGGTTGCCCGAGCAAACACCTGTTGAGGAGGCATCAGTGACTTAAGTTCGTTTGAGTAGAAGCCATGAAAGTATTTATAGAACAGACAAAGGGAGGCCACATTTCGACGATGGGGAAGTGGCTGCAGTCGAGCCTCCAAGTCGGTACCTATCACATTACAGACTCTCCTTTGGAGCTTGTCAAGAACACTGAGGAGAACGGCAGGGGCACCTGACCATAAATGGCAGCAGTACTCCATGCACGGACGGATGGTTGACTTGTATATATGCAGGATGGATTCAGGTGGAAAAAACATCCTGGATCGACATAGTGACCCAACCTTCTTAGCAGTAGATTTTGCTATGGATTCAATATAGTGGTTCCATTTGAGGTCTGAGGACAGGGTAAGTCCGAGGAGGCGTAGTGTATTACTCTCTGGGAGAATCGCTTGGTCCATGCTTATGAGAGGCAGGAGATGTTGCCTGTAATGGTTGACAGACAACAGCTTGGTCTTAGATGAATTGAAGTTGACAAGCCACTTCTTGCCACAGAGTGTAGATCCCGTTCAAGGTCAGCAGCGAGATTATGTCTGTCCGTCACGACAGGTTTCTTACTGCTGCAGGAGTATATTGTAGTGTCATCTGCGTAGATGCCTACTTGAGCAAGAGACAGAGAAAATATGGCTTTTTAGGTAAGGTTGTAAAAGAAAAAGCGAGAAGAACGGACTAATATCAATTGAAAGAAGGCAACAAAAGAAAAAGTGCCAAGTTGGGAACTACGAATTGTTGCTATCAAAATCAAACAAATGATTTCAAATTTGTGGGAAAAGAAGGGTAAAACAAACGACACTGAAATTTAAGACCTCATTAGGAATAGCAAAAAAAATGTCTTCCGAGAATTAAATCAAGTACATTAAAACAGAAAAATTTCGTAAAAATCAAACAAAAACTTAAGAAACCGCTAAATAATATCAAACTTTCCCAAAGTTATTTGTCCATAAAAGAATTCATTGCATTCAATTTCTCGCCAAAAATTTTGGAAAAGGTATTAATACGTATTTTCCATTCAGCTATGGTTTAAATAAATAACAGAACAGATTGGGTTCTATAGCCTTGGTTGGAAACCAGTCTACCGCAGAAAGTAATGGCAACCTACTGCATGATTATATTCTGCCCAGTCAGTCATGTCTCTTTCGAGAGATGATGAAAGTGTGTATCACATATGGCACTTAACTGACTGACTAAATATAATAGTTAAAACATGATTAAAGCTTGTACAGGGCATAAAGTGGGGGATCATTTTATGTTGTTATGAAGTAATAAACTGATCTCCCACTAATTACTACTTAATAATATAATATATTTCTTCCCTCTCTAGCTATGAGTCAAATAATAGGACAGATTGGGTTCTATAGCCTTGGCTGGCAACCAGTCTACCGCAGAAAGCAAATGGCAACCTACTACTGGATAAATCTTCTGCCCAGTCGGTCATGTATCTTTCGAGACATGATCGCCCAAGCGTGTATCCCGTATGGCATTTAACTGACTGAATATCAATCTAAATATATAACAGTGGATGTTGGACAATGTTTTCACATATTAAGAAAAGGAAATGAGGTAGCGGAGATGTAATTGGGCAGGACGGGTGATGGGAATACCATGGACATTGTATTTGACTAAGTAGGAAGTCTTAACGGAAACATGAAAGTCACTCATACTTCGAATCAAAAAAAGACTGATATAATCTGGAGGAATCATGTTGCTTGAAGTAAAAAAAAAAACATTGGTAAAATCTGACAGGATAAAATTAAACCGCTGCCTACATTTTCTGAAAATATTATTGACATCCTGAACAAAAAAGTCAGAAAATGAATAAAAACTTTAAAATGTAGCTATACTGTCATGTCAAACGCACCCCCCACTCACATATATATATATATATATATATATATATATATATATATATATATATATATATATATGCGTGTCTTTGTGTCAGACGTACTCACACATATTTAAACTGCGTCTAGAGATTATATGCAAAAGAGGTATTGTCAAATAGTTTATATAAAATTCGTAGTTATGTGTCATCCAATGGCATAATTTGTAGTATTATGTATAGTGAGTAAGCAGGAAAGCAGTTAAGTCCCAATTTTCAATTTCAGATTGGTATTTAGTATTTTTCCAGTAATTACAGCAATTTCCAGTGTCAAGAAATTATTTGCAAGAACTAGAATTTAGCATTATGGATCGTAAAAAAGAACTAACAATGAATGAAAAGAACTATATAATCAAAGAAATTAGCAAAGGAAAGTCCTCGCGTTTAACTTCTAAGGATTTGAAAAGGGAGCATCGAACAACCAAAAAAATATGTCAAATGGGAATTCAACTAAGTAAAAAAAAAGTCTCAGGTTGAATTCAGGAATTTAACAAAGCGAGATCTCTCAGATATCCGAAGAGAATCAATAAGAAACCCAAATGCGTCAAGTGTGTTCATATTTTAGGCCGCTGGAGCTCTTATGGTGTCAAGGGAAACAAGCTGTAGAGCATTAAGGAAGTTTGCTGATGTAAAAAATCAAATAAAGAAACCCATTTTAACAAAAAAAAAAAAACACAAGGAAAGAAGATTGCTGTGGGCCAAAAAATACATGAAAACTGATTTCACTAAAGTGCTTTTTTACAGGCGAATCAAGGATCACCCTCCATGGGCCCGATGGATGAACGCGAGGATGGGTTTGCAAGCAACATGACTCAAGAAAAACTTTTAAACGCCAACAAGGCGGCGCTGGGATTATTGGTAATGTGGTCGTGGGTCCATTTAAATTGAAAAACGGGGAGAAAATTATTCCAAAAGTTACTGTGATTTTCTAGAGCAATATTTCTTTGAATGGCTTGATAACCAGTCTTTAATCAAGCGTAGATTTATGATCTTTATGCAAGACAACGAATTAAGTCATGTATCAAAGTTTACTAAATCCTGTCAAAAGAAAAGGGATTTGTTGAAAATTCTCTTATAGACTGG
Organism: Ascarosepion bandense; assembly: GCA_037127315.1. Taxonomy (NCBI): domain Eukaryota; kingdom Metazoa; phylum Mollusca; class Cephalopoda; order Sepiida; family Sepiidae; genus Ascarosepion; species Ascarosepion bandense. The sequence continues at coordinate 476,610 of JBBBDQ010002326.1, forward strand.
ACTTCAAATAGCTGTGACTTGAATCCCATTGAGAACCTGAGTAGCATCCTCAAGAGAGATATTTATTCTAATGGAATGCAATTCAACAGCAAGTTTGATCTCTGGGAGACAGTCAAAGTTGCTGCAAACAACTTATCAGCCGCTAAAATTGCAAATCAAACATCAGATATTGACAAAAGGCTGCTAAGAGTTATTGAAAAGAAAGGAGCTTTTCTGCAATAAGTTTTAGGAGGTTCTTATTATTTTTTGTTAATATATCTTTTATTTTCAAAATAAAATGTTTTTTTTTATGTTTTTCCTTTAAGAAATTGACGTTGTACAAGGTACAATAATGTAAAAGTATCGAAATAAATAGCTGCAAATAAACTAGTGACAGTCAAATTAGTCTGTTTTCTTAACTTAGTAAAGTATTTTCCAACCAAAAACAATAGTTTTCTTTATCATTATATATCTAAGTTAATAATATTGAGTAGAATCTAAACAACATCATAGCAGGACTTTTAACATTAAAGACGCAAACTCTTTATACCAATTCATAACTTGCATATAATCTCTAAACGCAGTTTATATATGTGTGTCAAACGCACACTCATACACAGAGATTCTCACACGCACGTACACATACACACACACACACACATATATATATTTATTATTAATCATTACATTAGAACACGTGCAAACAACAAACTACTTCAAAATTTTACTTTTTGTTTCGACATTGAAAGAACAATGTTTCATCAGCTCGTTAATAATGATGATAATAAACGTTTTATTGAAAACAATTTTATATATATATATATATATATATATATATATATATATATATATATATATATATAATATATAATATATATATATATATATATATATATATAGTTTAGATTTAAAATTTAAAGATAAAAATACAGGAGAATCCGAAGTCATGTGGAGGCCAAGGTTAAATCGCATTGCGATTTATGAAGTAAATGTACTCTTAAGTATTTGAAAATATTTCTGTGTCATTTTAATAATTATATCTGTTAAAAATGAGATATCAGTGATATTTATATTTTTACGTAACTTTGACTATTATTCATCCATCGCAGCCTTTATATATACACAGTTTTTGCCAAAATATATACTCACTTCCGGAGAGGAGAAACTTGTACACATATTGTAATACTAGAAAAATATTCACGAGATTAATACAATTACGTCTGGACTCAACAAGAAATGGTGGTATTTATTTCCAGGCATTTATTAGCAATACGTACTGTTAAACGGAAGAAAATATATAAAGTTATTAATGGAAATGAATGTAAAAAAAAAGAACTGTTTTCACAAGTTACATCCATAGCGAATATAAAAATGCAACGTCACTGTCAGCATGTTATCGGAACATTTACAGGGAAGTACGTAAGCTTCTTAAAATTTTGAGAGTTTTTAACAGAAGGAGTATGTCTCAGAAAACTATGGATAAAAACTATCAAAATTTTAAGGAGCTTACCTACTTAAAGGGCAGTCTGCAATATTAAATTCGAAGAACGGTAAAAAAAATGGTCTTTGAATAATAGCCTGGCATTATGTTGAGAAATATATTTATCTATGTTTTTAACGCAATTGTAACTAACTTTGACATTTTTTTGTTGAAGATTATTTTTAGTGTGGGTGAATGGTAGAAATGTTTGTCAGTTAAGTTAAGGAATAGTTTACCAATGTTTGTTTTGAAATTACAACTGAAGGTTGGGTTAAACCAAATAATGTTACGTTTTCGTGATTTGTGCTTATTTCTGCCTATTTTGTTTTTAACGGAGTATTCTAAACTAGTGTTAAGTTTAATTTTTTTTCTATAGCATTACTGTATTTAATTTTAGAATTGATATGATATGATATCAAATAAATAATTTTGCTCCCACATCAACACCATTAACCATCCAACTAATAGCAAAAATGACCCTTCAAAAAATAATCGCAAATACCGAAAAAATAAAATCTACCCATTGAATGGCCAGTATATGTTCGAAAGCATTGTTTATAGAGAACTACTTCATTTGGATGATAATGATGTTAAATTTTACTTTGGAAGCACTTCTAACAGGTGGAAAATAAGATTTAAGAACCAGGTGTTTACTCGTGCAACCAGACTGGCAACTGGGTCCCACCCATTCACAGTCAGGTTAGCCAAATGCAGACGACAATTCTACTCCTGCAGCTTCTTATCTCGCACTTCCCGCCTGTGGAACTCGCTCCCGTATTCTTGCTTTCCTGACGGCTACAACCTCCAGAAATTTAAATGCAAAGTCAATACTCATCTATTAACCACTGGACTCTAGCTCTCTCCCCACCCCCGTATAACCTTCCCTTTCTCTCCACCTATGTATCTGTCATCGCACCTGCTTTCTCAGCTTTCTATTATTCCTTTCTAACTAGTTTGTACTCCTCACTCTTTTCTAATTAATCTTTTTACATTTATGTAGCCCCCTGCACATCAGTGGCGTTTCCGCCTTGCTCGGGGTGAAATGATTAAAAAAAAAAATTAGTATGAGGTTGCGAACCGGCGATATTTCCACTCACGCGATACTAATATAAACCAATATAAATATTAATACGCTGCCGTAGCACGTGTAATAAAAAAGGACAAGTTACATGGCAATAACAGATAGGCCTTTAATATAACAATAACAGGTAACAATACATTAAGAATATTTAAGTACGTCCCAAAACAAGAAGAATGTTTATGTTGTCCAAATAGACGAGAATGTTTTTAAGAAAGACTAGATAAGAAACGATGTTGTCTTTAAACAACACGAAATACATCAAAATTTGCTTCATCCATATATTATTGGAAATTAGGAAAACAACAGTAAGGACACAATTATTACATAAAATATTGTAGCTAAATCCAAACATTACAATGGAAAAGAGATAAATGCAATCAATGCCTTTTAGAAAAAACTTGTCATCTTAAACCATATCAGGAATCCAAATTTGCTTAATAAAAGAAGTGGTTTAATGACAACATGCTGTCATAGAAAAAATAACTTACTTAAATTCTTAGACCGAGATTGATTTAGATCCCTCCTTACGTTTGCCTATTCCTTTCTTTTTTTCCACCCCACGAAAAAAATTACTTTTAACAATTATTAATTAAACCCCTTTTAATTTTGTTCCTTACATTTTTAATTCTTTATTCTAAATTTAATCTCTTAATGTTTTGTTTTAATTTTCATTTTCATTTTATTTAATTTTATTTTATTTTTATTTTTATTAAAAATTATATAAAAATTTTCCTATACTTTATGTACATGTAATATTTGAACATTTAAATTTTAATTCTAATTTTAAATTTTTATCCACGTGTAACGGTATAATATTTAAAATTTAATCTTGTTATGAAAAAAGCATTAACTTAGCTTTACAGGATTTACTTTCAATGAACATCGAGTTTACTTTAATTAAAAACTGTCAATATGCACCTGATGATTGATGAAAGCAGCGGATAACATATTTGAAGGACCTGATCAGGTGGATGATGGAACGTCGGTTGCATGGTTGAAAGCGTGCTAAGAAGCCACCAGGGACAGGGAGATGTGGAAAGCCATGATCGACTACGTCCTGAAAGGACATGGCACAAAAAAGAAGAAAAAATGTAAGCTAAATATTGCTAGAAACATATTTTGATTCTTAATGTTCTCAAATAGAATTATTTCAGATTTTATTTTGTTGTCGTGGTGAGTACAGAAATTGATAAGGGAATACTTGCTGGTAGATTCTCTGCAAATTTACCAGGAAAAATGCCGTTATGCAAGTTAATATAGTCTAGAATAATGTTAAGACACATGAAAATACGAGTCGTGCCATAGACGGAGAATATTTAAACATGTCAGATTACATCAACTGCAAATATTATGTCTGCTTACTTTTGATAAAATCCGTTCATAATCACGTATTACAATTGAAAAATGTAAGAAATAAACTGTAACTTTGAAAGATGTTATTATCATTCATTTTTCAAGGTACCCAAGTACTTTCAATCTTTTGAACAGATTTTATTAAAAATAGGCCGACATAATGTTTGCAATTTATTTAATCTCCCTCTCTCTCTCTCTCTCTCTCTCTCTCTCTCACACACACACACACACACATATATTATTATTCCAATAATATATGGATGAAGCAAATTTTGATGTATTTCGTGTTGTTTAAAGACAACATCGTTTCTTATCTAGTCTTTCTTAAAAACATTCTCGTCTATTTGGACAACATAAACATTCTTCTTGTTTTGGGACGTACTTAAATATTCTTAATGTGGTTCGACAGAAGGATGCTACGGATATCATGGACCGAGCATGTGAGCAATGACGAGCTTTTTCTTTGCTGTGAAGTACTGTATGTATTGTCGGTGCTCCGCAGTTTTCTTTTCTTTTTTTTTTCCCCTCATTGTCCAAAGCTTGATAGCGGCGGACAATAACGGAGTTAGATTCTGCCGGTTATTCGTGGTCCTTAAAAATTACTTGTGTAAGATTTTAAGATTTGGATACGTACAGAGTCGATTTTATTATTATTATATATATATATATATATATATATATATATATATATATATATATATATTATCATACGACTAAAGCGCGAATAGGAACTTAATGCACTAGGACTTAATAGGTGCTTCTAATAATGAAATATTATGCAAGACAATGCACCTGATGATTGCGTAGTGCATGAAACCCCGAGTTGTGCTTTAGACGTAGGATAATATGTATTTAATACCTTTGTTATAGCTCATTAACAACTTTTCTATTAACACCAGAAAAAACATTTATATATCGGTGTGTACCTCTGTGTATACACATATAATTATTTATATCCATACCTTTCCATATATATGTATATGTATGTATGCATGTGCGTGTTTAAATAAATATATATATATATATATATATATATATATATATATATACTCGGTAACTGACCAAAATCTAACACGAAGCTCTTGAAGCAACTAAAATGTGGTTCTACAGAAGGATGCTACGGATATCATGGACCGAGCATGTGAGCAATGACGAGCTTTTGGAAAGAATATAGACGAAATGGAAAATTATACTGAGCATCAGGAAGAGACAGCTGAATTTCTTGGGACATGCAATGAGGAAGGAGGGATTGGAGAACCTGATACTAACAGGCCAGATAGAGGGAAAAAGAGTCAGGGGAAAAGCAGCGGATAACATATTTGAAGGACCTGATCAGGTGGATGATGGAACGTCGGTTGCATGGTTGAAAGCGTGCTAAGAAGCCACCAGGGACAGGGAGATGTGGAAAGCCATGATCGCCTACGTCCTGAAAGGACATGGCACAAAAAAGAAGAAAAAATGTAAGCTAAATATTGCTAGAAACATATTTTGATTCTTAATGTTCTCAAATAGAATTATTTCAGATTTCCTTTTGTTGTCGTGGTGAGTACAGAAATTGATAAGGGAATACTTGCTGGTAGATTCTCTGCAAATTTACCAGGAAAAATGCCGTTATGCAAGTTAATATAGTCTAGAATAATGTTAAGACAGATTCCACGCACAACCTCCTTAACATCTACCATCCAAAACAATTTATATAAAGGAAAATTTACTACGTTTTAATTTAGTTTCAACATTAAAAATTCAATCCATTAAAAATTCAAGGAATTAAAAATAGTAGACATCTTCTGTTGAAAGATCATTCAGTACAGTCCTATGTTTGACTTTCCAGTTTAGTTCTTTCTCGAAATATACATTAAGCTAATTTAGGCAATGAATCTTCGGTCCATAGAAACGCTTTTTATTAACCATGTGATGCGCACAGACATTCTACTTAATACTGGGGCCGAAGGGTAAAGGATGGGGTAGTAATATATACATTGTCAAGAAAGAATGCCCATTGCCCAAATCCATAGCAGCAAGGTATTTTGCTATAGTTTCTATGTCTGTCTTGACCCGGAGCGGTAGCACCTGTTAGGGGGTTCTATCTATGGACAAATAATGAACTTCCAATAAAAAACAAAACATATTAAATGCATAAAAATTCTTATCTATAGTAAAATGAGCAGCGATACATATCATATATAGTTGAAGGGATAAAATAATGTTCAAAATATTTATATTTCAGGATTGATGACCCATAGATTGTTGATATGCAGCTAAACAAAATGAATTAATTAACCTCCCTACTAGATCTCCTAGAACAGCAATGGCTGAACCCCTGCTTTTGTCCGCATGAATGGTACGCTTAATTCAGTCAGTCAGTCAGTTAAGTGCCATACGTGATACACGCTTTAGCGATCATGTCTCAAAAGAGACATGACTGACTGGGCAGAAGATTATCCCGCAGTAGGTTGCCATTGCTTTCTGCGGTAGACTGGTTGCCGACCAAGGCTATAGAACCCAATCTGTCCTGTTATTTAGCCCATAACTGGAAGGAAGAGACGGATTAATACCTTTCCCAAGGGTATTTGCGCGTAAGTGAATACAATGGATTCAATTGGAATTCGAACTCGGTTCCCCGGTTTCTCGTTCCGAGCCGATATCCACTGTACCAAAACGCACATCGGACATGTTGATCCACCACGGAATACTACTTAATAATATAATACATATCTTCCCCATCTAGCCATGTGTCAAATAACAGGACAGATTGGGTTCTATAGCCTTGGTTGGCAACCAGTCTACCGCAGAAAGCAATGGCAACCTACTGCGGGATAATCTTCTGCCTAGTCAGTCATGTCTCTTTCGAGAGATGATCGCCCAAGCGTGTATCACGTATGGCACTCAACTGACTGACGCTTAATTGCATGAAGAAAGAAAAGGTTTTTATAAAATGTAGTTTTCTTTCTTTTAGTCTTGTACGGTTAGACGCCCTCTCCTATAAACCACATGCAGAAACAATGGTTAAGTATTTTTGAAACTTTTTGTGAAGATAACGTGTTCATAATTTTAAACCAATGGCGATTTTTCCTAAAGAAGATCATACTTATAAAGATGTCTTACGGCCTATCACGCTGAACACACCGGTTCTCGCTCGATCACCGAAGTTAAGCAACGTTGAGCCTGGTCAGTACTTAGATGGGTGACCGCTTGGGAATACTAGGTGCTGTAAGCGTATAGTGACGGATGTGCGTTGTGGTGCAGTGGATATCGGCTCGGAAAGAGAAATCGGTGAGCCGAGTTCGAATTCCAGTCGAATACCCTCCATTCATTTAAGTACTGGTACACATGGGAAAAGGTATTAATCCGTTTCTTCCCTCCAGTTATGGATTAAATAACAATGGTAGGACTTGGGGACCCTACTCTTAAAAAAAACAAATTCCAATGAATCTTGATAAAAAGAAAAAATGTTATAAAAATGAAATAACCTGACCTCAAAATCATTGGTTATGACCTTAAATGATCCCATAAGGATTGATAGGTCTTTAAACCTCGAAACAAACAAACGTATAAAGATCTTTTATTTTTACGACTGGAAATATTCATAAAAGTTATTTTTCTTTCGAGAAAAAGACATGCTTCTTAAAAAAAAAATTAATTAGTAAATACGAGATTAACTTATAAAAAGTAATATGTTTTAATTACAGTGTCATCAATGGTAATAATATACTAAAATGTTCAATTATTTAATTATAGAAAATTTGCTCAAAAAAAAAAATTGCGTCATTTCTAAAGTATACACTTAGGTATATGGTCTTCTCCAGTAAAAAATAGCCGGGGTACCTAATATGAAAGATTATGTAGAATATTTTCAGTAGTGCTGCTCGCCTTGAGCGATGGCTCATCCCACTGACTGGCATGATTTTTTTTTTTAAATTTTTTTTAATAAGCGTTTCACCCCGAGCAAGGCATGTCACTGCCACTACTGTGCAGGGGGCTACGTAGAGTGGAGAAAGGCTGATTAAATATAGGAAATGACAGAGGGTTGGTGATAGGCGGGTAAGGACACCGAGAATGAGGGTTGGGTAGATGAGAGTGTTGTGAGAATAGTTGGGAGTTAGTGTGATAGGAGGTGTCTATTGACCCTACCTTTAAACACCTGGAGATTGTAACTGTCGGGAAAGCAGACTTGTGGAAGGGAGTTCCACGGGCGGGAAGCGCGAGAAAAGAAGCTGTTGGAGTAGAATTTACGGTTACATCTTATTTGTTTAACTGTAAAAGGGTGGGACCTAGTTGCTAATCTAGTATCTCGTGTAAATTCGTGCTTAGGTGGCACCAGTGATCTAAGCTCATCGGAGCAGAAGCCATGAAAGTACTTGTAGAAGAGGCACAGGGAAGCCACATCACGCCGGTGAGAGAAGCAGCAAATATGCTGAGCAGACGCTTGATTACAGTTTCTGAGAGCGAGCGCACTTTTAGGCGATATCGTTCGTCTGAACAAGGCCAGTACGCATAAACCGTCGGTTAAGAAGACATGTGACTCCGTGCTAGCACAGCCGCTTCCGAACAGTTTAATTTGCAGGAATTGGGTCGACCTGCAGTATGGCTTTCAAACAGTTCCCAACAGAGTCACACTCTGTGACCGTCTTCATAGACCGAAAACTCTTCTTCTTCTTCTTCTTTTTCTTGTTCAACCCATGTGCCTTGTCCTTTCAGTACGTAGGCGATCATGACTTTCCAGATCTCCCTATCCCTGGTGGCTCTTAGAACGCTTTCTCTTGTTACACCACACAACCCCTATTCTGTCATTCACCTGCTTAGGCCCTTCAATATGTTATCCGCTGCTTTCCCCTGTCTCTTTTTCACTCTATCTGGCCTGTTAGTATCAGGTTCTCTAAAACCTTCTTCCTCATTGCATATCCCAGGAACTTTAGCTGTCTCTTCTTGATGCTCAATATTAATTTCCTTTTAGTTTCAATTCTTTCCAAAACATCATCATTGCTCACATGCTCGTTCCATGAGAGATGCAGCATCCTTCTTTGATGGTATTGTCCAGCATTCACTACCATACTGAAGAAATGATATCACATAGCAATCCAGTACTCTCTTCTTTTTTCTAGTGAAAGTTTCCTGTCTCTCAACACTTTACTCAGTTTATGGGACGCGCCCTTCGCCATTGTAATTCGCCTTTGGATCTCTGTGTCGCACTTTCATTTTTCTGTTAGAACACTTCCCAGGTATTTAAATTTTTGTACCTGCTTGATTTTAGTATCCCCCACCTGTATTTGGCATTTTGTGTTGCTCTTTTCGCTGATGACCATGCATTCGGTTTTCTTGCAGTTTATTTGTTGTCCTTTCTTGTCACTCTCTTCAGCTACCTACTGTAGGAGGTCTTGCAGTTTCATTTCCGTGTCTGTAATCAGCACACTTATACCCTCTTAAACATGACCACATTCATGAAAAATGATCAAGTACAATGCTTCTTTTATTTTGTAAACTTTTTGTGAGAATAACGTGTTAAAATCTTAAATCCTTGGCGATTTTCACTAAGAAAGTTTATACGTGTAAACGCCTTTTAATTTGATTGTCAACTCGTTCACAAAAAATAAAATAAAGTAAAAATTAAATAAAACAGACATTGCGTAAATCTAAAATATTGATACTGCAGAAAGAAATAGTATCCAAAATATAAGCAATTATAAAGTAAATGGGAAATTACGTAAGACTCAGTGATATACAGGGTGTCATTAAGTCCGTGTGCACTTTAAATAATTTATAAATATATTTGTATTTGTGATAGAACTAATCTGTAAGAAAGGAGCTTGAGGAAATTGTGTTATCTTTCAAGTTTATTGAAAGATAACACAATGTTTCAACAAGATAGAGCGCCTTGTCACTTTGGCCTGCGTGTTAGTTTCTAAATCAGGAATCTAAAGTTATTTATAAATGGAAATTTGTGTGTGCATGTGTGTGTGTGTGTCTGTGTGTGTGTTTGTGTGTGTGTCCGTTACCTATAGACACCGAAACGGCTGAATCGATTTTCTTGAAAATTTACACAGTTGTACTATAAGCGTCTGCGAGTGTTCTTAGCTAGGTTTGGTATCGAGGTACCCCCGATAAATATCGAAAATCGATAATCGAAAAAATCGGGTTATAAAAGGAGTGGTACGATTTTAATGAAATTTGATACACTCATAGGCAAAGACATAAGAAACGATATTCAGAAGTTTCAAGGCTGCAGTTCTTACAATAGTGAAGAAAATTTGATATTGCTACCAGGAAATCAAAATTTGACTTACATCCATTCATTTTTCTTTCAGTCTACGGTTTCGCTTTAACTGGAAACAACTATTGCTTTTTTAGTCTTTCGTGCCAACGTCCAAAGAGTCTGAGCTCCAGGACCATGGATTAGTTTTAAAGCTTTCATTACACCCGAGCAACGCCGGGCTATACTGCTAGTTTCCTAATAGATGGATCGGAAGGTGTGGACCATTTTTTTGGCTTCCACGTTTGCCAGATTTGATTCCATTAGATTTTTTACGGCGACATCTGAAAACAATAGTGTATGCAACCAAACCGAGTTAGAAGATTTGAAAAGTAAAATAACGAATGTTATTTCAGGCATTACTGTAAATCAATTGGCAAATGTTTTCCGTGAACTACAAAATCGTATTACCTCTTTGTATTGCCAATGGTGGTTGACGAGTGGAAACTTAAATAAAACTTAAACTTAAATAAAATTTCAATAAAACCTTAAACATGTCGATTTTCTCCTTTCTAATCCTTTTTAGAAATTATTTCTATCGGAAATACAAACAAAGTTATAAACGTTTTAAAGAGCACACGAACTTTATGGACACCTTCTATAAAGACCATATTACTATAAATCAGTTTTCCGTGAACTGCAAAATCGTATTACCCTTTGTATTGCTAATGATGGATAACAAACGAAAACTTAGATAAAATTTCCTTAAAATTTTTTAAAAAGATAGATTTACACATTTCTAATCGTTTTTACAAATTATTTCTATCGCAAATACAAACAAAGCTATAAATGTTTTAAAGTGCACTTTATGGACAACCTGTATTTTTTATCATTTCATACAAGGTCAATAACTCTACTAAGTTAGTCCGTGTGAAAAATTACTAAAAAGACAGGTAAAGAAGAAGGCAGTAGAAAACGATTGGCATTTAAATTTTTGAAGATGAATGTTAGAAGGAAATAAAATAACCACAGTTCAAGAAAAAGACTGATACGAAGTAACTTACAGTTACATCCAACCATTTCAACTATAAAATTATGAAACCTAGCCGCCAATCTAGTACTGCGGTTATAGTCATAAAGCGGAAGTCTCATAAAGGAAAGTCCTTCCTTCATTTTTTCCTCTTATATATATATATATTAGTCATCCACATAAAAGCCTGTTTCGCTGTATCACAGCTCATCAGTGTGGGTAGACACATTCACTTGCTTCTGGCCGGAATCGAAACTCGACTGATTTGGTGCCAGTCGGAGTCACTACCCGCTAAGCCATAGGTATGTGTGTGTGTGTGTGTGTGTGTGTGTGTGTGTGTGTGTGTGTGTGTGTGTGTGTGTGTGTGTGGGCAGCAAATTTTCTTTAAGACATGTCAGATTAAATAAAATGCAAACATTGTGATTGCCTTTTTAAAATATAATCCGTTCGTACTCACTAATAATATTTCGCGAATTATAAGTGAAACATGTCAGAAATGAGCTGTAACGTTGACAGATATTATTATTAAATACTTGGGTACCTTGAGAAATTATCTACGGCTGGATGTATCTGTCAATTCCATGCGCCGTTCAAGGTAATAAATTATACATTTATGTGCAAATTTCATTAGGGAATGTATGACTCAATCTCTTTTCCTGCTAGATATAGATTAAATAGTAAGCATTGTATTGGAAAAGCATAATTATTTAAAAACTAATCATTTTTACTATCCCAAAAGTGTAAAATGTTTCGATATTTCATATCCAGCAAAGAATTTTTATCTCGTAAAACACAAACCAATCAATCAAAAAAGTATAATGCTGTAGCGTCTTTTTTTTAATACTTTGAAGTTTATATCTTAGGTGTCCTTGAAAAAAATCCAACGGAGAATCTCTAATATGATAGATCCCGACTTGGCAGCTCGGATACTGTAACATTCTTACTGGCGAAATGTGGCTTCCCTGTGTCTCTTCTACAAGTTTTTTTTTTTTTTCAATTGGAGTAGATAGGCTAAACTATCACCCGGTTCACACTCCACCCACGTCTATTGAACAGGTGAAGAGGCTCATCGCTTGTTCCCTGTTTAGGATGTGGTTCCCGGTTTTTCTCTTTTCCAATCTTTTCACTCTTTTTTTTTATTTAATTTTATTTTCAGTTGGAGTAGATAGACTAAACTATCGCCCGGTTCACACTCCACCCACGTTTATTAAACAGGTGAAGAGGCTCATCTCTTGTTCCGTGTTAAGGATGTGGTTTCCGGTTGTTCTCTTTTCCAATCTTTTCACTCTTTTTTTATTTTATTTTATTTTATTTTATTTTTTCAATTGGAGTAGATAAACTATCGCCCGGTTCACACTCCACCCACGTCCATTGAGCAGGTGAAGAGGATCATCTCTTGTTCCCTGTTTAGGATGTGGTTTCCGGTTTTTCTCTTTTCCAATCTTTTCACTCTTTTTTTATTTTATTTTCAGTTGGAGTAGATAAACTATCGCCCGGTTCAAACTTCACTCACGTCTATTGAACAGGCTCATCTCTTGTTCCCTGTTAAGGATGTGGTTTCCGGTTGTTCTCTTTTCCAATCTTTTCACTCTTTTTTTATTTTATTTTATTTTATTTTATTTTATTTTATTTTTTCAATTGGAGTAGATAAACTATCGTCCGGTTCACACTCCACCCACGTCCATTGAACAGGTGAAGAGGATCATCTCTTGTTCCCTGTTTAGGATGTGGTTTCCGGTTTTTCTCTTTTCCAATCTTTTCACTCTTTTTTTATTTTATTTTATTTTATTTTCAGTTGGAGTAGATAAACTATCGCCCGGTTCACACTTCACTCACGTCTATTGAACAGGTGAAGAGGCTCATCTCTTGTTCCCTGTTAAGGATGTGGTTTCCGGTTTTTCTCTTTTCCAATCTTTTCACTCTTTTTTTATTTTATTTTATTTTATTTTCAGTTGGAGTAGATAAACTATCGTCCGGTTCACACTCCACCCACGTCCATTGAACAGGTGAAGAGGCTCATCTCTTGTTCCCTGTTAAGGATGTGGTTTCCGGTTTTTCTATTTTCCAATCTTTTCACTCTTTTTTTGTATTTAATTTTTTTTTTCAATTGGAGTAGATAGACTAAACTATCGCCCGGTTCACACTCCACCCACGTCTGTTGAACAGGTGAAGAGGCTCATCTCTTTTTCCCTCTTTAGGATGTTGTTCCCGGTTTTTCTCTTTTCCAATCTTTTCACTCTTTTTTATTTTATTTTATTTTTTTATTTTTTTTTCAATTGGAGTAGATAAACTATCGCCCGATTAACACTCTACCCACGTCTATTGAACAGGTGAAGAGGCTCGTCCCTTGTTTCCTCTTTAGGATGTGGTTTCGGGTTTTTCTCTTTTCCAATCTTTTCACTCTTTTTTTTATTTAATTTTTTTTTTTCAATTGGAGTAGATAAACTATCGCCCGGTTCACACCCCACCCATGTCTATTTAACAGGTGAAGAGGCTCATCCCTTGCTTCCTGTTTAGGATGTGGTTTCGGGTTTTTCTCTTTTCCAATCTTTTCACTCTTACGTGCCCCCTGCGCATCAGTGGCGTTTTCGCCTTGCTTGGGGTGATATGATTTAAAAAAAAAAACAGAAAAAAAAGTACTTTCACGGTTTCTCCTATGTAGAACTTAGCTCACTGCTACCCGGTATGTATGAATTTCCTCAAGCCACAAGATTAGCAACTAGGTCCCACCCTTTTTCTGTGAAACCAATAAATCGTAAACGCAAATTCTACTGAATCAGCTTCTTTTCTCGCACTTCCCACCTGTGGAATTCCCTTCATTTACTTGCTTTCCCGACAGCTATAATCTGCAAGAATTTAAATGTAAAGTCAATAGTCATCTCTTATCTCACTAACATGCATCCTCTCTTTCATGCACCTTTCTCTGTCCACTCCACTCTCATCAGTATTCTCATCCTTCTCTAACCCAATTCCTGACACCCCTTATGACCTGTCACACTTTCTCATAAATTTCCTCCTATGTAAGCTCCTGCAAAACAGTGGCAGTAAATTGCTTGCTCGAGGCGATTTGACTATAACAAAAAATATATAAGGTCAATAGTCATCTCCTATCTCACTAACGTGCATCCTCTCTCTCGTGCTCCTTTCTCCGTCCACTCCACTCTCATCAGTATTCTCCCCCTTCTCTTACCCACTTACTGACACTCCCTATAACCAGTCACTCTTTCTCATAACTTTCCTCCTATGTAACATCCGTCTTTGTCTTCTTTAACTTACTTTCTTCTTTTAAACCGTTCCTAATTCTTATTCTTTCTCTTTTTTTTTAACTGCCGCCCCTCCTCGCGGACAATTGCTCAATTTAACAGCCGTTTCTCTTTGCAGTCCACTCCTTACTGTTAATCCAGTTGTCCACTCGATTGCAGAAGTGCTCAGGTTTGAGTTGAGACGCTTATTCAGTTTGAAACGAATTCGAGAAACCGGAATTAAACGTCGAAATGTGAACGAAAGAATGACGAATGAATGAATAAAACAAAAACAAAAACGGTTTGTTAAAAATGGAAATGAAGTGAGGGAGATCTGTATCTGGGTATGAGAGAAACGGCTTTGGGAAAAGAACAAGAGGAAATAATATTTGGGAAGAAAAGCGTCTCAAAGCTTCATTCAAGGAGGAGAATTCTTTTCAAAGAAAAATTGGCATCGGCTGAAGTAACAACATTTATTTTGTGCGAATTGATTGTTTCTGCCACTTCTGCAACGACTAATACTCGTGCTGTCGTTATATTAGCTAAAGAAGAAAAAATTGATCTTTTCCAATCTGAAGTTCCTCCAAAAATGACTGATCCAAAATTTTGCTTGAAGAAAATCAACCAAGGCTGAATTTCCATTAATTTTATATGTAAAATAATAAAAAAATACTATTATTAAAATGTGACAGTTCGTCTATATTTCTGAAATGTGGTAGTATTTGTAGTATTTACATTATTCGGACTATGATCTTCATCTTTGTTGCCATTTGTACGACGTTTCGACGGTTATCCGCTCTGACCTTCATCAGGTGATAGAAATTCCGAACTGAACACTTTATTACAATCACTGGGGTATATGAACTTAATTCCTTGCGTAGTAATGCATCTTGTGATAGTCATAAGTTATCTCCCTCTAACCCTGTATGTTAATTGTTAACCACTGCTGTAGCATGATATTGAACTCACAACGTTTTGGGTCAAGTCACAGGAACTGACCGACGTCTGTATTCACTGAGCCGTTTAAGTAGCGTTAAAAAAAAGCCCTGGTGACAGGAAGATGGAAAATATCATTGGGATGAACCGAACCCATTATTACAGTCACTAGGGTATATGAACTTAATTCCTTGCGTAGTAATGCCTCTTTTAGTAGTCATGAGTTATCTCCCTCTAACCATTTAAGTTACTTGTTCACCACTGCTGTAGCCTGGTATTAAACTCACAAATCTTTGGGTCAAGTCAGAGGAACTGACCAACGTCTTTATTCATTACAACGGCCGAAACGTCGTACAAATGGCAACAAAGATGAGGACAATAGACTGTATAATGTAAATATTGTAAATACTACCTTATCTCAGAAATATAGTCAGTCAGTTAAGTGCCGTACGCGATACACGCTTCGGCGATCATGTCTCGAAAGAGGAATAACTGACTAGGCAGAAGATTATCCCGCAGTAGGTTACCATTGCTTTCTGTGGTAGACTGGTTGCCAGCTAAGTCTATAGAACCCAATCTGTCCTATTATTTAACCCATAACAGGAGGGAAGATACGGATTAATACCTTTCCCAAGGAATTCAACTGGAATTCGAACTCAGCTCCCCGATTTGTCGTTCCAAGCCGATATGCACTACACCACAACAACACATCATTACTAATATAGACAAATTCTAATTTTGTTTTCTTCAATTTAAAAAAAAGCACTTTGAGTATTTTGTTGCATTTTCTTTAAAAATTTTTTTATTATTCTCATTTTATTCAATTCATGGTATTATCAGCATGCTTCTGTAGACCCAGATTTTTTTTGCCTCAAGTTTGTTCCTCATCTGGGAAGTGATTGGCCAGCATCATTGCTATGTAGAAGGATGGATGAAACACAAGAGTTCGATATCTATCTAAACTTATTTATAAATGGAACTTTGTCTGTGTGTGTTTCTGCGTGTGTCCTTTACCTATACACTCCGAAACGGCTGAACCGATTTTCTTGAAAATTTACACAGTTGTACTATAAGCCTCTGCGAGTGTTCTTACCTGGGTTTTGTGTCGAGTTACCCCCGATAGATTTCGAAAATCGAAAAAATCAGCTTATAGAAGGAGTGGTCCGATTTTAATCAAATTTGAGACACTCATAGACAAAGACATAAGAAACGGTATTCAGAAGTTTCAAGGTTGCAGTTGTTACAATAGTGCAGAAAATCGATAATATATATATATATATATATATATATATATATATATAAACGGCAAGACGTTTCTGTGTGTGTCTGTTTATCTGCCTGTATCTCTGTATTTTTTCAGCCCTTTTATTTTAGTTTTTACTTCTGGTTTGGCTCTAAGTAGGTATAATTGTAGTTCTTAGTCTCAACCATGATACAATTTACTCAGAGGACTTATTTAGCCTTCAAAATTCAGTTTACGCCGAAAAAAGTTTATTTGATATCGATACCAGGAAATCAATATTTGACTTACATCCATTCATTTTTCTTTCAGTCTACAGTTTCGCTTTAACTGGAAACAACTATTGCTTTTTAGTCTTTCATGTCAACGTCCAAACCGTCTGAGCTCAAGGACCCTGGATTAGTTTTAAAGCTTTCAATACACCCGAACAACGCCGGGCTATACTGCTAGTTCTTTTATATATTTGCAACAAGTTTTTTTCCTGTTTTTCTATTGTTTCAAGAAGGCATCTATTGCTATTCCAATGTTTATTCATTTTTTTGTGTAGACGCTGATGACAAGTTGTAGTAGCAGATAGCACGAGGTTACATTTTATCAGTAGCTATCGCAGATTTCTCTGATGCAACGCTGTAAAACGCCCAAGGTGAAAAGAGGAAAAGAAATTTCACTAGAAACAAACACTCGATCCATCACCAAGTCTGAGATATTGATTGGCTGGCATCGACTACGTCAGGGGTATCACGTTAAAATTCGGCAATCGACCAAGTTCGAGTATTAGATCTCTTTTTTGTTTCACGCTCACTAACGATAAATACGGAAACAGAAAGCACTTTCAACTTCGTTAGGTCCACATTAGTGGAGCAAAACAAGGCTACCCATACACGGATAGCTTAAAACAACCGATGTGGGATAAAATAAATACACCACAGAAACTGTTTCGACTTTATAGAAGAAATAGTCCTGGGTATGACTGTAAATTGAATCCGGCACGAAGGACCCTGATTGGGAGGTTGTGAGAAGCATGAAACCACTTCTTAATTGCTGTTCTTCCCAGGTCCACCCTGACCTGGAATTGTAGCACCGGTTAGGGTCCCAGCTATTGGCAAATATTTAACCCTCCAAAATGTGATAAAAAAATAATGAATGTATAAAAATAGACTTTTAGAAAAGGATACACATAAAAATAGACTTTTATAGAAAAACTAGCAGTATAGCCCGGCGTTGTTCGGGTGTAATGAAAGCTTTAAGACTAATCCATGGTCCTGGAGCTCAGACTTTTGGATGTTGGCACGAAAGACTACAAAGCAATAGTTGTTTCCAGTTAAAGCGAAACCGTAGACTGAAAGAAAAATGAATAGATGTAAGTCAAATTTTGATTTCCTGGTATCGATATCAAATAAGCTTTTTTCGGCGTAAACTGAATTTTGAAGGGTAAATAAGTCCTCTGCGTAAATGGTATCAATGGCTGAGACTAAGAACTACAATTATACCTACTTAGAGTCAAACCCGAAGCAAAAACTAAAATAAAAGGGCTGAAAAAGTACAGACATACAGGTAGATAAACAGACACACACACAAACATCTTGCTTTTATATATATATATATATATATATATATATATATTATAGATTTTCTGCACTATTGTAAGAGCTGCAACTTTGAAACTTATGAACATCGTTTCTTCTGTCTTTGTATATGGTGTATGAAATTTGATTAAAATCGGACCATTCCTTCTATAACTCGATTTTTTCGATTATCAATTTTCGATAATTATCGCGGGTACCTCGACACAAACCCTAGCTAAGAACACTCGCAGGCGCTTATAGTCAGTCAGTCAGTCAGTCAGTCAGTTAAGTGCCATACGTGATACACGCTTGGGCGATCACGTCTTGAAAGAGACATGACTGACTGGGCAGAAGATTATCCCGCAGTAGGTTGCCATTGCTTTCTGCGGTAGACTGGTTGCCAACCAAGGCTATAGAACCCAATCTGTCCTGTTATTTAACCCATAACTGGAAGGAAGAGACGGACTAATACCTTTCCCAAGGTTATTTGCGCGTAAGTGAATGCAATGAATTCAGCGGGAATTCGAACTCGGTTCCCCGATTTCTCGTTCCGAGCCGATATCCAATGTACCACAACGCACATCCTTGTAGTACAACTGTACAACTGTCAAAATTTTCAAGAAAATCGGTTCAGCCGTTCGGAGTCTATAGGTAACGGACACACACACACACACACACAAACACACACACACATGCAGACACACGCACATACGCACACATACACACACATATAACGTTTCATTTAAAAATAAGTTTAGATTTAGATATACATTTTTGAAGGAAAAATATTACCAACAGTACATACACAAGAGTTCAGTATTCTTTTATATATTTGGAGCAAGTTTTTTCTCCTTTTTCTGGAAGGCATCTAGCGCTGTTTTAATGTTCCTTCAAATTTTCCTGTAGACGCCGATGACAAGTTGTAGTAGCAGATAGCACGAGGTTACATTTTATCAGTATCTATCGCAGATTTCTCTGATGCAATTCTGAAAAACGCCCAGGTGAAAAGAGGAAAAGAAATTTCACTAGAAAGAAACACTCGATCTATCACCGAGTCTGAGATATTGATTGGCTGGCATCGACTACGTCAGGGGTATCACGTTAAAATTCGGCACTCGACCAAGTATGTATAGAACCTAGGTGAATTCTAACGCTCTATGTAGCCGAGTTATAAAGTATGCAGGACTAAATGTCGGTTTCTCTTACAAAGAAGACCATTTGTTTGTTAAGATTCGTTGAATGGACATGTCGATAGCCACAATGCACCATACCTTCAATTTAATGCCTTTTTACTCCTCATTTGCCGGAAAATTTCAAATGTATTCTCATGATGTTAAGTATGTTTCCTTTTGTGCTTACATATTCGGTTCATGCTCTCCACAGCATCCTTCAGTAGAACAACATTTTTATTGCTTCAAGTCTCGTCTTCAGTTTTGAGGACATTTTCAAGCATTCAATGCCATATCAGTCAGTCAGTTAAGTGCCATACGTGATACACGCTTGGGCGATCATGTCTAGAAAGAGACATGACTGACTGGGCAAAAGATTATCCTGGAGTAGATTGCCGTTACTTTTTGCGGTAGACTGGTTGCCAGCCAAGGCTGTAGAAACCAATCTGTCCTGTTATTTGATTAATAGCTAGAGGGGGAAGAGTGGTATCATATTGTTAAGTAGTAATTAGTGGGAGATCGGTTTAATACTTTATAACGATAGAAAACCGATCCCCCACTTTATGCACAGTAGAATGTTTAATTATGTTTCCAACTATTATATTCAGTCAGTCAGTTAAGTGCCATACATGATACACGACTGGGTAATCATGTCTCGAAAGAGACATGACTGACTTGGCAAAAGATTATCTTGCAGTAGGTTGCCATTACTTTCTGCTGTAGACTAGTTGCCGGCCAAGGCTATAGAACCCAATCTGTCCTGTTATTTAATCCATAAATGGAGAGAAGAGAAGAGTTAATACCCTACCCAAATGTATTTGGACGTAAGTGAATGCAAGGAATTCAACTGGAATTCGAACTCGGCTCGCCGATTTCTCTTTCCGAGTCGATATTCACTGCATTACACATAATAGTTCAGTTTTGTTGTTTCTAACGAAGTTCTGTCTTTTAATACTCTACATAGTTTTTGTATTGTATGTTTGGTTATTCCAATGCAGCTTCGAGTTTCAGTGTCTCACTGTTAAAAGACTTCTTCAGATATTTCAATTTGTGTACTCGTCTCTTTGTGATATCTCCTATTTGAAATTTTCTTTTTCGGCTCATCCTATTGCTAATAAGTATAGATTTTGGCTTTTTGTAAGTGATTCTTTCTTCTCGGTTTTTCTTTTTTTTAGGAGATTTTTTATAGTTTCCTTTTTGTGTCTACTATCAACACTGTATCATTTTTCTACCTTATGTGGAAAATAATGGCTGCCAATAATGAATTAATGTACGACTTCTAATTCCTCAGAATTATTTCGTTGTAGCTAAACTTATATAATAAATGGAATTTTGTCTGTGTGCGTGTGTAGGTGTGTGTGTGTGTGTGTGTGTCTGTGTGTGTCCGTTACCTATAGACTCAGAAACAGCTGAACCGATTTTCTTGAAAAATTTATATAGTTGCGCTATACGCGTCTGCGAGTGTTCTTAACTAGGTTTTGTGTCGAGGTACCCACGATAAATATCGAAAATCGACAATCAAAAAATCGGATAATAGAAGGAGTGGTCTGATTTTAATCAAATTTGATACACCCATAGACAAAGACATAAGAAACGATATTCCGAAGTTTCAAGGTTGCAGTTCTTACAATAGTGCAGAAGATCGATAATATATATATATATAGAGAGAGAAAACAAGATGTTTGTGCGTG
The DNA here is from genome assembly GCA_037127315.1 of Ascarosepion bandense. Lineage (NCBI taxonomy): Eukaryota > Metazoa > Mollusca > Cephalopoda > Sepiida > Sepiidae > Ascarosepion > Ascarosepion bandense. The sequence goes on from JBBBDQ010002326.1 coordinate 497,563, forward strand.
TGTCTGTTTATCTGCCAGTATATCTCTATTTTTTCAGCTCTTTTATTTTAGTTTTTGCTTCGGGTTTGGCTCTAAGTAGGTATAATTGTAGTTCTTAGTCTCAGCCATGAAACCATTTACTCAGAGGACCTATTTAGCCTTCAAAATACAGTTTACAAAAAAAAAAACTTATTTGATATCGATACCAGGAAATCAAAATTTGACTTAATCCATTTATTTTTCTTTCAGTCTACGGTTTCACTTTAACTGGAAACAACTATTGCTTTTTAGTCTTTCGTGCCAAAGTCTAGAGTCTGAGCTCCAGGACCATGGATTAGTTTTAAAGCTTTCATTACACCCGAGAAACACCGGGCTATACTGCTAGTAGGTCGAATAAGGCCGGTAACAAAACAGATTTACTTCCACAAAGGTAGACATATATTACATAAGATTACAGTATTCTTTTCTTTGTAAATAATAAAGTTTTCTTAGATTTTGGAACGCACTTTTTCTTATCCCAAGCACTTTCGAATTTCAGTGTCACACTTTTTGTCTTTTGTTAAAGGATTTCCCAGATATTTTATTTGATTCCTTAATTTTTGGTATCTCAGATTTTTAATTTGCATTTTGGGCTCTTCCTTTTGATAACAACCATGCATTCTGTCTTCTTGCAGTTGATGTTTCGTCCTTTTATTCTCCCTTTCCTTCACTATGTTCTTTATGAATGACTGTAGATTTCTTTCCGTGTCTGCTATCAACACTTGCATCTTCATGCCTCGTGTTGTTAATATTGCGGTTGTTAATAATCCATCGTGATAAGACTTCTAATTCCTTCTGAAGTGGCTCTCTGTATAGGTTGAAAAATCTCAGCGGGAAGATAGATCCTTGTGTTACACCCACGTTCTATTGTTGTATTTCTGCTAAACTCAGTTTCTATCACTGTGTAATATAACAATCCCGCCCCACCCGAGGAAAGGTAATTTTCTTCATTTTCTATTGAACATTTCTCGGTCAGACTATGAATGATATGTACGGCAGATAATGACCATTTTTCTGTGTTCAAACATAGTATGTTTGAAATTAAATTAAATTAAATGAAGTTACATGTGTAACAATAAACTCGAGCAGAAGCACGCATGGTGTTGGTCAAAGGTCATTTACTCGATGTTAGTTTAGAAACTGGGGCGCGATTACCGCCTATAATCACGTGGTTATGCACCGAGGTGTCTACGCTTATGGACAGAGTCGAGAAAGAAAATGAACATTTTTAAGAACTTTGCCCAATTCAGTGAAAATGGATATTAAAAAAAAACAAAAAAAAAAACAATGAAACATCGAGCTGGTAGAACAATTTTCAAGATGGACACGAACATTGTTGGGTTGCCGATGTAGGCTCCCCTATATATTTTTTTTGTTGTTTTTTTTGTTTCGGCATGCACATGTTTTGTTGTTTTGGCGTGCACATGTGTTATACTATTGTCGGGCTTGTGTGGCATGGGGAGGAGAGTGGAGGGTGTTGCGCTTAAAATGTTCTTAGGTGAACATTTTGGAAAATGGGTGGGCGAGGAATGTAATATAACAATCCCGCCCCACCCGAGGAAAGGCTGATGCAAGCGGGTGTGTTTTCCGGTCGTTGAAAGGAACGGATGTTTGTTTGACCTTATTTCCGGCAGTAGCGGAAATGGCTACAAGAGGCAGACAGAACAGGTGTCTCTGAGAATTACGTGGGCGTGCGTGGGCGAGGCAAAATCCGGAAGTCCCGGTTTGGAGATTATAAAAAGACCTCGGCGCACGGATTTCACAGAGAGAGACGAGAGAGAGACAGACGAGACCAGACAGAGATCGGCCGGTGAAGAGAGACACTCCCGTCAACCCGTCAACCCCATAGAGGCGCGCTCTCACTCTCTGTTCACTAGGCTACACGGTTCATCGTCATTAATAAAAATATAACTTCATATTTTTATATATATGCGTGTTTGTTGTATATTGTCGATATATAACAACTGTACTACCAGCATAGCTTCTTGATTATTCTATCATCCTTCCCAGACATATCAAGGTCCCTGAGAAGTTCCAACTGAGCATTGTGGCGTACTTTGTCTAATGCCTTTTTATATTCTATACAATACTGGTACTCTACTTTCTGAAAATGTATTGTTCTTTCTGATAACATTCAAGGAATAAATACCACCTTCCTTGTTCCAGTGTCTTTGACACAGTCGTAATGTCTTTTCTAGTTTGATAATGTTTGGCGTTTTATTCACTCTAAAGCCAAAAAAAAAACAACAAAAAAAAACCTAAAAAACAACTAAAAGACATAACCATGAATAAATATGATTAAAATCTAATTTTTACAGGTGTTTTAATAATTTTAATAATTAATACTGGATTTTTATAATAATTTTAATAATTAATATATCATTTTCATCCCTTAAGGATACATGGCCTAGTATACATAGACGATGGTTAATTCCTGTGATTTGACTCAAAAAGATGTGAGTTCAATACCAGGCTACAACAGAAATGAATATATAACTCAGAGAATTCTGTTAAAGGGAGATAACTACATGGCTATCAGAAGAGACATCGAACATAGAATAAGAACGATATATCCCAGTAAAAGTAATAAAGACTTCGGTTTGAAATTTCTAGCACCTGATGAAGACCGAAGCGTGCAACTGCCGAAACGTCCTAATAATGACAATAAAGACGACGACAATAGTCCAAACAGTGTAAATAGTGAAAGTAAATGACATCTTTTAGTTATCCTTTTTATTAGTTTCACTTCCGATTTCACCATTCCATTAACGTTTGGCGTGTATGGTAAACTAGGATTCCATTTGAATCCGTATTTGCGGAAAAAGCATTTCTCATTTGATTGTCGAATTCAGAGACCCCCAATCACTTGAAACCTCTTCTGAAATTACATATCTTATAAAATGTGTTTTCAACAAATTAACCGTACAGAGGGATAATGTTACCTATACTTAAGTATAGCTGGATAAATAATACATAGGAATAAGGTAAATCTTTTCGTCCAGTGTCATAATAACCAAATCAGAACGGGGTATTCCGGTGTAGAATTTAGTGCACATGCGCGTTGTGGTGCACTGGATATCGGCTAAGGACGAGAAAATTGGGGAGCCGAGTTCGAATTCCAGTTGAATTCCTTGCATTCACTTACGCACAAATACTCTCGTATTAATCCGTCTCTTCCCTCCAACTATGTACAGAATAACAGCACAGATTGGGTTCTATAGCCTTGGCTGGCAAAGAATCTACCACAGAAAGTAATGGAAACCTACTGTGGGATAATCTTCTGCCTAGTCAGATTTCGAAGCATGATCGCCCGAGCGTGTGTCACATACACTACTTGACTGATTCACTCATTGATCTAGTGCACGTCTTATTTTGCTATTAATGGCTAGGTTTCACAAAGTCATTGTTTCTAAAATATTTTCTCGAACTTTTACGGAAGTTTGGTGTTTTTAGATATCATTAGGAAAACCTGTTCAAATAGCTTTATTAGCTTCTGCAATGTTTCAACTTCAGTAATTAATATTTCTCTTGTCAGGTCGCTTACACCAAGAAATTTCTATAAATCCCCTTCTTCTTCTTCTTCTTTTTCGTACTGTGTCTCTTCAGGACGTAGGCGATCATGGCTTCCACGTCTCCATATCCCTGGTGGCCCTTAGCACACCTTCTCCTGTTACACTGTGAAACCCTTATCCATCATCCACCTGATTAGGTTCTTAGAATATGTTATCTATTGCTTTCCACTGTATCTTTTCCCCTCTATCTGACCTGTTAGTATCAGGTTCTCCAAGCCCTTCTTCCTTATTGCATGTCCCAGGAATTTCAGCTGTCCCTTCCTTGATGCTCAGTATTAATTTCCTTTTCGTTTCCATAATTTCCAAAACCTCATCATTGCTCACATGCTCGATCCATGATATTCGTAGCATCCTTCTGTAGAACCAGATTTCAGGTTTTCATTCATCTTTGTTGATATTGTCCAACATTCACTGCTAAATTGAAGAACTGACAACACATAGCAATCCAGTACTCTCTTCCTTGTTTCTAGCGAAATTGTCCTGTTTCTTAATACTTTAGTCAACTTCTGGAATTCTTACTTCGCTATGCCAATTCACCCTCGGATCTCTGGGTCGCACTTTGCATCTTCTGTTATAATACTTCCCAGGTATTTAAAATTTTGTACCTGCTTGATTCTAGTATCTCCGGCCTGTATTTGGCATTTTGGGCTGCCCTTGTGAAAATTGAAATTGGAAATTTGTCATCCATCACCGCTCTTTTTGTAAGTTATCTTAATAAAAATTCTGAATCAAGAACATCATCTTTAACAGTCTTTTTTGGCACTTCGATCAGATGTTTATTACTGAGGATTTCGAATGGTTTGTGATCTGTTTCTATTATCATGTGTCTTTTGTAACTCTAGTGACTGAATTTGTGTAGTGTGAAGACAATAGCTCATGTTTTAGGAGCATAGTTCATTCCATAGTGATTTCAAACTTTGATGTGTATGAAGCCGTTACTCGTTCTGTAAGAGGACCGTTCCTACACCAGCAAAGAGCATATCGGTTTGAAGCGTGACCAGCTTTTCCAAATCATAGTAAGGGCCAGGATTGGTGCGTGTGCTATTGCGTTATTCACATTTTTCTTAATTCTCTTGCAATAAATTTCACTCTGTACAAGGCCCAAGTGCTACTCAAGGTAAAGTTTTACATTAAGAAATGGTTTATAGAGATACTAAGGTAAAATAGTGGTTAATTTAAACGGTTTAAAACTGCAGTGAAATGGAAAATACATAGTTGACAGTCGGTTCCACAGATGGGTGGTTTGTGGGAAGATAATTTTCTGCAGTATTTAAATTATTCGGTCTATTGTCATCATCGTCGTTGCCATTTGTACGACATTTCGGCCGTTGTACGCTCCGGCCTTTTTCAGGTGCTAGGAATTTCGAACCAAAAAATTGTTTTAGTGCACCTTCGTTTACTATGTGTCGCGTTCACCCAGAACATTAGCGGTAATGGTCCTTCACAATTTCCTGTTCTTTGTAACTCTTAATACTTTAATCTTTTTTAAACCTCTAATAAACCTTTTTACGCCATTCATTTACTGAAGCTTGCTAGTTACTTTATCTTTCGTTTTTATAAATCCCTCTTGCTTGCAATCCATCCAATGAGTATTAAATTCTCCAAGCCATCTTTTCTCATGTGCTAAGTTTCTAAGTATTTTCTTTTTTCTCGTTACTTTGCTTAGCATTTAATGCACTGTTGCTAATCCAAATGTTCGTTTGGACTTCAGGGTCGCACTTTCCATTCTCTTTAAAAAAATTTATTAATATTGTATTTTGTGTATCTTTCTATATAACCACATTTCTGTTACCTTGAATCTCTTTTTCGTTTATGAGAATTCTTTCAAGCATTTAGTTTCATATAATTTGATTGATATGAGGATCGATATGACATACATGTTCGGGACTATTTTCTTGGTTTCTGTTGCCTCAAACATACTCTCTGTCGGAAGCTTATCCAGCATTCACTTGCATATATGAGGATCGATATTACATAACTGTTCGGGACTATTTTCTTTGCTTCTGTTGCCTCAAACATACTCTCTGTCGGAAGTTTATCCAGCATTTACTTACACATAAGAGGGTCGATATTACATAACAATTTGGGACTATCTTCGTTGTTTCTGTTGCCTCAAACCTCGTATTTATCAGGAGATTATCCCGCATTTACTTTCATACATGAGGATCGATTTTACATAACAATTTGGAACTACTTTCTTTGTATTTGTTGCCTCAAACCTCGTCACTGTCAGGAGATTATCTAGGATTCACTTACATATATGAGGATCGATATTACATAACTGTTCGGGACTATTTTCTTTGTTTCTGTTGCCTCAAACATACTCTCTGTCGGAAGTTTCTGTTGCGTCAAACCTCGTCTCTGTCAGGAGATTATATATGACGATCGATATTACATAACTGTTCGGGACTATTTTCTTTCTTTCTGTTGCGTCAAACCTCGTCTCTGTCAGGAGATTATATATGACGATCGATATTACATAACTGTTCGGGACTATATTCTTTGTTTCTGTTGCGTCAAACCTCGTCTCTGTCAGGAGATTATATATGACGATTGATATTACATAACTGTTCGGGACTATTTTCTTTCTTTCTGTTGCCTCAAACCTCGTCTCTGTCAGGAGATTATATATGACGATCGATATTACATAACTGTTCGGGACTATTTTCTTTCTTTCTGTTGCCTCAAACCTCGTCTCTGTCAGGAGATTATATATGACGATAGATATTTCATAATTGTTCGGGACTATTTTCTTTCTTTCTGTTGCGTCAAACCTCGTCTCTGTCAGGAGATTATATATGACGATAGATATTACATAATTGTTCGGGACTATTTTCTTTGTTTCTGTTGCGTCAAACCTCGTCTCTGTCAGGAGATTATATATGACGATAGATATTACATAATTGTTCGGGACTATTTTCTTTGTTTCTGTTGCGTCAAACCTCGTCTCTGTCAGGAGATTATATATGACGATAGATATTACATAATTGTTCGGGACTATTTTCTTTCTTTCTGTTGTCTCAAACCTCTTCTCCAATCTGTCAGGCAACTGTCCAACATTCCCAGCCTGTAGAAGTATTCATATTGCAGTACTATTTTCCTTAGTTCGAATAAAATTATCCGGTTTCTTATTACTTTACTTAGATTTTAGTTAGTATATTCCTCTTATTTGGGCATCGATTCCCACGTTATATTTCCTAGAACTGTCAAATGTCTCTTCCTCATGCTTCATCTGAATACCTTTCCTGCTTTAATTTTCTGTAAAACTTCGTCATCTTTGCTCACTTGTTTGGTCGATGTTATCCTCAGCATCCTTCTGTAGAACCCCGTTTCTCATTGAATAATCGCGAAGACATATGAGGAGAAATCTGTTTCTGTGAAAGTAATCATTCAATGAAAACTGCAAAAAATCACTTCTGCAACATCGACATGTATTTTTATGAAGCTACGTTCCCCACGTGATTTCAATGTTGCAATCAAGCAGCGCCCAAAATTACTGTCCATGCCATAATCGAAATATCTCAGCTCTGAGAGTTGGCCTCATACAGTTCAAATATAATTCTTACCTCGGCAAACGCCATTTCCACATAACCTTGTTGTTCGATGATTGAACAAATTTGGATACGCAAAAAAATGTCTGCGTACAATGACAGCAATAAACCTGTTGTCGTTCATTTTTTTTTCTCACTGGCTTCTTTTTAAACGATGCCCTGTTAATTCTACCTTTTTAATATGGCAGCTGATATTAAATAATTTAAATACTTTCCCTGGTTTTGTGCAGTGGTAGGGGTTTATTCCTTGATTCCTATTTAATATTCGTTTTTCGTTTCCCCCTAAAATCTGATATAATTCTATACAACAAAAATCTCTGTAGAAAATTTTAATTTTCTTTAGTATTCATTTATTTATTTCCTTAGTATTTCCTTAATACGAGTAGACAGGTTCCTCTGTCGCCCAGTTCACACTTCTCCTCGATGTTCTGAACATGGGTAGATGTCTCTTGTTTCCTGTTTTCGGCTGGGTTTTCAGTTCCTTCCAAAGACTTCATTCTCTTTCACTCTCATTGATTATGCACCGGCAAACACACACACACGCATATATATTAGGGATTTCATGTTGAAATGTTCATTCAACATTTTTGAATTTTGAAAATTTATTTTAATTTTAATTTATATATATATATATATATATATATATATATATATATACATATATACAGTACTGTGCAAAAGTATTAGGACAAGAACTATTTTATCTTTTATGAGGCATCAAAATAAAGTTTAAAATCACCCCTGTTCTAACAATTTTGCACACTATCGGTAGTGAGCAAAAATATTGGAACAGGGGTGATTTTCCTAAGACCTCACTGAAATTCAAATACAGGGTGAAATGCCAAACCTTTGTAAGAATTATTTAACTAAAAAAGAAGAGTAAGGAACGCTTCGAGATTTGAATTGGCCCCCACAGGATATTTCGGATAAAAAAATTGATAAGTCTAATGTTACTTCACAAGACACACATTGGCAGGAGATACCATTAGATACATTGAAGAAGACTGTAATGTCTCTTTCATTCATGAGTATCGATCAAACATAATGTTGAAACAAATAATTTCAAATTGTCGGTTGTTTATAACTAAGTTTCGTTAATCTTCGTTAATTTCCGAAACATGTTTACATTTGTTGACATTACGATACATTTCAGAGCAGATATGGTTGTTGCGATGAATCGAAAATTGTGTTATATAGGCCTGATTGAAACCTCTTTTAGACTGGAGATCATTCGTGGTCGAGAGGTCTAAGACGTTGCTAGATCAAAAGGTAGCTTCCTCTATGTGGATAGGGGTCGCAGGTTCGAATCCTGCCGAATGACACACATTTTCGCAATGAGATAAAATAATCAGGCCAGTAGATATAAATATATAATGGTGTTTAATTAAAAAAATATCTACTTAAATATGAGTATCGATCAAAAATAATGTTCAAACGAATCATTTCAAAGTATCGGTTGTTTATAAACAAGCTTCGTTAATTTCCGTTTATATATATATATATATATATATATATATATTTCAAAGCTCAACATAACGAAGTGTTATATCACAATCAAAGATCACAAGGAACATTTTAATAGAAATCCTACGACTAGAATGATAAATCCCATAAGACCGGAGGTTAAAATATGCTTGAAAGAATAAACAAACAAATTATGATATTGAACTCACAACTTCTTTAAGGACACATGGCCCAGTGGATATAGACTGTAGTTAGTTCCTGTGACTTGACCCAAAGTGTTGTGAGTTCAATACCAGGCTACAGCAGTGGTCAATAAGTAACTTACAGGGTTAGAGGGAGATAACTCATGTCTACCAGAAGAAACTCTAAGCAAAGGAATGAAGTTCATATACCCCAATGATTGTAATAAACGGTTTGGTTCAACATTTTTAGTACCTGAAGAAGGCCGGGGCGTACAACGGCCGAAACGTCGTACAAAGATGAGGACAATAGTTAAAATAATGTAAATACCGTATTACCGTTTCTGTTAATAGACTTCATATATATTTAAATTGTTGTACTTGTTTGATTTTGATACAGCGAATTGTTACTCTGTAGATTCGCTTTGCTTAGAAGTATTCCTAATGTTTTCTAGCAGTGGATGTATTTATCCTTTTTTTGCTTTCTCTAGGATGTCTAGTAGATTTATTTCTGTGCCTGCTATCAACACGGTGTCATCTTCATATCTTTTGTTGATATCTTATTATTGGGGCGGCAAGCAATGAATCCTGGTAGAAATTTTAACTCTCTGAGTATCGCTCCACTCTATAAGTTGTAAAAGTCTAGCGAGAAACATAGCCTTATCTGATACCGCTTTCTGTTTTTCTATATTTACTTAATTTATTTTCTCTCCGTATATAGATAGATTGATCGTTTTGAAGGTTCGGGTTTATTCTGTGGCGAAGAGTAAATTAAGAATTGAAATCAACTTTCTTCTTCACGTTTACAAAAATTCACAATGACGTGTGAAATCCTAGTTTTGCCGAATAGAAAAAAGATTGACTTCGTGTTTACGTGGTGGATAAGAAATTAAAAATTAAAATCAACCTTCTTCTTCACTTTTACAAAAATTCACAATGACGTGTGAAATCCTGGTTTTTCCCAAATAGAAAAGGGATTGACCATGTGCTTAAATAAAACAGTCTAAACCGGATTTCGCTAGGAGATGTTAAATTGATTTTCTGACCAATGGAAGCGTTTTGAAAGACTAAAGGGTCTTTGCAATCCAGTGCGAAAATCTGAATAAATATAAAGACTTTGATCAGGTCAGCGCCAATCAGTCAGATGGAAGCAGCAAGACGAAACAACTAAAATGTAACGGAAGAAAATTCAACCACGAACCGGATATACGTCGCGTCGCTCATTGTTCTCTTTCTCGTTCTTTCTCGCGTGCTGATTCCTTTTGCTTATTCTTCTTCTCCATTCAAAGACATTCCTATCAAACAAACGTTCATACATACACGTGCGTACGCATAGTTTCTTTCCAACAAATTACTACTACGAACATTTGTACGAACTCTTGATACCTTTAACTTTTTCATTGAACATTAACTACTGCCTATTCCTGTTATTCTATTCCTTTTAATAAATTTCTATTTTAAAATAAAAAATGTATATTTTATTCTTCCAAACTATTCCAACCTGCCGACAACCAACCTTCTGATGAAAACCTGATAATTCTGGTGATGATAATTCTGGATGAGAATTCGTAAGCTATATGGAGTTCGGTTTTGTATGACACAATGTATATTTTTATTCTTCCTCTATTCCACACTAATCCAAACTTACCAACCTGCTGCCAACCAACATTCTGATAATTCTGCTGATGAAAATGAATAAATCTGAAAGCTGTAGGGTGTTCAGTTATGCATGACACAAGGCCGAATCAAAATAAGCATCTCCCTAATATTCTCCCTAAATATGTCAAGGGTAACTAGCAGTTCTAACATTTTTTTGTAACGAAATTTAAGTGGAAATATTACTACATGAGCAGCAGTCTTTAGTCAACCTTGATGAACAAAATCACACTGGTAGATTATCTAGGCATTATTTCCTCGTAAAATAATTTAGCTGACAAGATTCCGCTGATACCTTTATCAGCTCCGGATTTTTTTTAACCTGTCACATGCTTTGGAAATTGGAATTTTAATTTAACCGTCTACCTACGCGAGGACACATTCTAATGACTTAGATGCAGTCGAACGAGGCGTGGTTGCTGTTCTTTATCTCATTAGTCATTTGGTGACTCTCTGGAAATATATACTGGAAATTAAAGTTAAAGTTAAACTAGAATTCACCATTTTGAAAATAGATACTGACTCATTTAACTTTCTGCATTACTGACAATAGAGTCTCTGTTGAAGTAACAATTTCACGATAGAAATACCGATATATGGAGTTATATATATATATATATATCGCGAGTGAATAAGAGAATTCAAAATAAATCAGGACTCGGTTATAATTATGTATCTAGAGAGACACTGAAAATATGGGTAGGCTGAACTTTAAATTTAAATTTTATATTTGTGGTATGTCTAGACATAGGCATTCGTTTCTGCTTTTATCGTTGTTGTTTTTCTTTGGAGGCGAATCGTTAAGCAAGGTGGATGTGGATACAAGTTGAACAGTACCTCAAAAATAAGTGAACAGTCTATATATTTTCGAATTAGTATATTACATAGTTCTTTTCTTCCTCTGTGCCCTGTCCTTTCAGAATGTAGGCGACCAGGGCTTTCCACGTCTCCCTAGCCTGGTGGCTCTTAGCATATCATCTCCTGTTACACCATGCAACCCCCGTTCCGTCATCCACCTGCTGAGGCCCTTCAAATATGTTATCCACTGCTTTCCCCTGTCTCTTTTTCCTTCTATCTGGCCTGTCAGTATCAAGTTCTCCAAGCCCTCCTTCCTCATTGCATGTCCCTAGATCTTCAGTTGTCTCACTGATGCTCAGTATTAATTTCCTTGCCATTTTTTCCAACACCTGATCATGTCTTACATGTTCGGTCCATGATATCCGCAACATCCTTCTGTAGAACCACATTTTAACTGCTTCAAGTTTTTCCTTCATCTTCGATGATAATGTCCAACATTCACCGCCGTATTTAAGAACTGATATCACATAGCAATCCAGCACTCTTTTCTTTGTTTTTAGTGAAATTTTCTTGTGTCTTAGTACTTTACTCAGCTTCTAGAATGCGTCTTTCTCCATGCCAATTAGTCTTCGTATCTCTGTATGCACTTACCGTCTCGTGTTACAACACTTACTAGATATTTACATTTGTGTATCTGCTTGATTTTAGTATCCCCCACCTGTATTTAGCATTTCGTGTTGTTATTTTTACTGATGACCATGCATTCAACTTTCTTGCAGTTTATTTGTAGTCCTTTTTCGTTACTCTCTTCAGCTACCTTCTGTAGGAGGTCTTTTAGTTTCCTTTCCTTGTCTACAATCAGTATTGTATCATCTGCATACCTTATGTTGTTCAAATTGTGGTATAGCATTTAGGGTCCTCAGAATATTAAAACTGTAGTCTTTAGAGACGTACATCCATATTGCGTGGAAACAGCGGTTCTCGTACGGTCAATGAAGTTAATCAATTTTGGGTCTGCTTAGTACCTAGATCCTTTGACTGCTTGTATATGACAGTCGCTGCAGACATGGTTACATGGGTGGTTTAATGGATAATGTCCCAGAATTGGAAACAAGAGATCCGAGTTCTAATTTCAACCGTGTTCATTATATTTCGTTATAATTGTGTCACAGGGAAAATATTTACAGATGTATCTTGCATGCTCAAGAGTAAGAAAGACTCAGAATTACTTCTTCGCTGTTAAGAACGAAAAAAAAATTCTTTACCATGACGTCCTATGAAATAAAATGACTTATAGGGTTCGTGATCTTCCCTTACGCGCAATAAAAGTTATAAAGCCACTTCATTTTTTCCCACAATGGATTAATTATTAGAAATTTCATCATTTAATCCTTTAAAAAAAACATTAAAAATCTAAAAATGCAGAGATTTTCAGAAAAAAAAAGTTTTATAATCTTGACTAATTTTCGTTTAAATGATCTCAGATTTTAACAGCATGTGTACTAACAACAGAAGATGAAAGCAATTCAACAGAACAGATATTGGCGATTGACTGTAGGTGTCAGGGAAGTAAGTAAACATAAAGGATTTCTACAGGGAGAAAGTGCGAGAAAGGAAACATTTGGAGCAGATGAGGAAGTTGAATTTAGCTATTTAAACACTAAAAGAGTGCGACATCGATGATAAAATAGTAACACGATTATATTTCATGTATATCCGTCACCAGAAAAAAAGTTCGACAGTGAAGTTAGTTTTAATAATATTGTTAGAAAAACAAAAGGAACCACGACACGTCAATATGTATATCAATATATATATCAATATAAATATTTTTGCTCTAATTTTTGATGGCACGGGCCTACTCATGACAAAATTGTTTCGGATGCGTAGAGAAAATTAACATTCTCAAAATTACTGATGAAATTATTATTATTATTATTATTATTATTATTATTATTATTATGTCATCTTTCATTATAATGCGATTTCTACTATGGTTGCACTACCTACCAAGTCTGCAGGAAGATCTAAGGCAGGTCGTGGTGCGTTGTTATGGCTCCATTTCATCTTGTTTTTCTATCTCCCCTAACATCCCTAGCGTTACATAGACAAGGTTCGCCTTAGTATGTTGGCTGTACGTAACAAGACAAATTTTTGTATATCTCTTAAGCTGGGGCTTCCAGCGATTCTTTTAATGTGTTGTTTTGTTCCATTTTTCATCATTCCAAGTGCACCTAGTATCACTGGCACTATACTTGTTTTCAACTTCCACATTTTCTTCTTTTTCAATTTCCAGGTTTTATATTTTGTCCAATGTAAATATTGCCCCACTGTATCGTGAAGATAGTTATATTCATTTGGGGCAAGTACAGAACATCCTGAAATTGGTCTATTGTTTCTTGGTATTTATCCCAAAACCTGCATTTTCGATCCAATTTATTCTGTATATTATTATTATTATGTCATTTTTCATCATATTTCGATTTCTGCTTTGGTCTCACTACCAACCAAGTCTGCGGGGAGACCTAAGGCAGGTAGTGGCGTGTTGTTATGGCTACATTTCATGTTTTTCTATCTTCCCTATCATCCTCGGCATTACATAGATAAAGTTTTCCTTAGTGTGTGGGCTGTACTTAATAAGACAATTTTTTGTATGCCTCTTAAGCTGGGGTTTCCAGGGATTCTTTCAATGTGTTGTTTTGTTCCATTTTTTATCATTCCAAGTGCACCTACTATCACTGGCACAACTCTTGTTTTCAATTTCCACATTTTTTCTATTTCAATTTCCAGGTCTTTATATTTTGACAGTTTTTCAAATTCCTTGATTGCTATGTTACAATCCGCTGGACAAGCCATATCAATTAATAGACAAGTTTTCTCCTTCTGGTTTTTAACAATAATGTCTGGCCTGTTTGCTTCAATTTTTCTGTCTGTGTAGATGGTGTAATCCCATAGAATGGTTACATCTTCTATTTCTGTAACCGGTGCTGGATGATGTTCATACCAGTGTTTGTTTACAGCTTTTTCATAATGTTTGCACATTGCCCAATGTAAATATTGCCCAATTCTATCGTGGCGATTTTTATATTCGTTTGGGGCAAGCACAGAACAGCCTGAGATTAGGTGGTCTATTGTTTCTTGGTGTTTATCACAGAACCTGCATTTTGGATCCATATTATTATGCATAATATTTGCCTGAAAGTTTCTCGTGAAAAGACTTTGGTCTTGTGCTGCAAGTATAAATCCTTCAGTTTCAGACTTTAATCCAGATGCACGTAACCATCGATGAGTATTAACTTTGTCAACATTGGATTTATTGGCACGTACTGGATATTGGCCATGCAGAGGTTTGTCTTGCCAGCGCTGTTTCATCTTTTCAAGAGCTTTATCTTTGGCTTTCATTTTCATATTTTTTGCCGCAATAGTTGGTTCTTGGCTTCTGTTTTGCTTTTCTACAGAATCTACTAACTGTAAATCTTGTTTGTATTTACTGCCTTCTTTTATTATTGAATATTTTTTCTTTCTTTCTTCAGGTTGCCTTACTAATTGTATCATCCAATCCTTTGTTGTTTCTATGTATGTTAGTAAGCCAATAGTTGTTGTCTTGTATGACAATTCCAGCTGAATAAGACCCCTTCCACCCTCTCTACGGGGTATGTATAGACGGTCTACATCAGCCTTTGGGTGATGCATCCTATGCTTAGAAAGAAGCTTTCTTGTTTTAGCATCCATTCGCCTGATGTCGTTTAGAGTCCAGTTTAAGATGTTGAAGCTATATTGGACAACTGGGATTGCAAGGCTATTAATGGCCATAACTCTATTCTGTGAATTTAATTCAGTTTTTAATATCATTCGTAGCCTTCTATAGTACTCTTTACGCACTATTTCTTTCATTTTTTTATGGTGAATGTTTTCGCTCTCATTTACACCTAGGTATTTATAAGCTTCTTCTGGTTTCAATTCTTTTATTGTTACAGCAGGGTCTAGGCTAATTGAGGATGTTTCTTGTATTGATCCACGTAAAACTGTAGCTTTAGCACATTTATTCAAATTAAATTTCATTCCAATGTCTTCGCTGAAGCATTTTACAGTTTGCAGAAGACCTTCCAGCTCATTATCATTCTTAGCATATAACTTTAAGTCATCCATGTAAAATAGATGGCTTATTTTCTTTTGGCCTATTTTATAACCACATTCTGTCTTATTAAGTTGACTGGTTAGTGCTATTAATGATATGCAGAATAGTAAGGGATTATTATTATTATTATCATTATTATTATTATTATTATTATTATTATTATTATTATTATTTCTGGTGTGTGATAATGGCGAGTAGTGTTAATATATGGTCAGTAGATAATATTTTCGTCCTACCTGACCAACTTTCGACGACAATTGAATTTTTTCCGGTTATGTGGTCGCATTTTATATCTATTAACCTTCTCCCGATCTCGAACTTAAAATTACTTTGCTCGTCAGCATTATTAATCTCCCCGAAAGATCTCTGCGTATGTTCTTTATCAGAAGTAACATTTTATAAATATTCAGCACATGCATATTTCGACAAACACACAGTCTGCCAGAGAAAGTATACACAGTTTAAGAAAGGTAAAAACGTGTCTTCCGTAGTTTTATCAAATTTAGATAACACTGTTTACAGTCGTACAACATTTTCTCGACAGACGGCCTTACATCGTTGACACTTAGAACGGAAAGTGAAAAACAAATTTAATAATAATCAACAGCCAATAGTAAAAAATAAATCCCCAAAACAATTAAGTGATAAATAATGAGTTAAATGTTAACAAAAAATTCCGAAACAATAGTGGCAAATAACCGCAGGGTGACAGCCAATAATTTCAATTCAATAGACTTTAGGATCATTTGAAACAAACCTGCTGACGACGAACTAATGACATTTAGGAAAACAAAATATAATGGAAACATCTGACTCTGTTACTCATAACACCTCAAAGAGCAGTATATACAAGTAATTCAGCCACCAAACAAATCAGATGGTCTGAAGGTGGCGTTGAAACGTTAAACAAACTGTCGCCACTCAGTATTGACCGCAGTTTTATATTTTTATTTTATACTTTTCATCCTGCACATTTATAAATCTACCACCGGTCCGTGCATTGAATACTGTTGCCATATCTGGTCGGGTGCCCCTGCTATTCTCCTTGGGATTCTCGACAAGGTACAGCGGAGGGTCTGTAATGTGATCGATACTGACTTGGCAGACCACCTGCAGTCTCTCTCTCACCGGCGCGACGTGGCTTCCCTGTGTCTCTTCTATAAATACTTCCATGGCTTCTGCTCCGATGAACTTAGATCACTGGTGCCCACTAGGTTCGAATTTGCACGAGATACTAGATTAGCAACTAGATCCCACCCTTTTACAAGAGTGAGAAAGTGACTGCAGCCTAGCTGCTATGTTGATAACAATTACGTAACAGATTATCCGCTGGTGAATAGCAAGGGCACCCGATGACATATGGCAGCAGTATTGCTTACTTATCAATGCAGCATATATTAAAACTATTTTTATTACACACTCACACACAAACGCACAAACATATATATGTGTCTATATTTCTGAGATGAGGTAGTATTTACAGTATTTACTTATTCGGACAATTGTTCTGATGTCTGTTGCCATTTGTACGACGTATCGGCCTTTGTACGCTCCCGTTTTCGTCAGGTGTTAGAAAATTCGAACCTTTTATTACTAGTCACTAGAGTATATGAACTTCATTCCTTTGCTTAGAGCTTCTTTTGGTAGTCAGGATTTATCTCCCTCTAACCCAGTAAGTCCCATGCTCATCACTGTGTAGCCTGGTATTGAACTCAGATCTCTTTGGCACAGAAACTAACTAACATCTATATACACTGCGTCCTTATATGGAGAAGAATCGAAACAAAATGGTTGCAAACAGTTTTGAAGTATATAGACGAAATCAAATTTTGCTAGTCAGTTAAAAAAATTAACAAAAGCGACAGGAGAAACTTAACGTCCGAGTGTAAAAAAAACATGCATACACACATATAACCTCTCTGATCTGCCCGCCACTTGACTTAGATATTTATACACGATAACTTCAGAACATCAGAAAAGCAAACGGATCTTGATATGTGAAATCACATGTTTATTCGGTCGAAACAACTGTAGCGACACAAATACAATTATGGACGCATACAAAGATAGAAAGGGGCGTAAGACAAGGATGTGTCTTTTCACCGGATCTGTTCAACTTGTACAGCGAGAATATTTTGAGGACCCTAGAAGATATGCCTGGATTTGTCATCAGAGGCCACAATTTAAACGACTTAAGGTACGCAGATGATACAGTGCTGATAGCAGAAACAGAAAGGAAACTACAAGACTCCCTACAGAAGGTAGCTGAAGAGAGTGGCAAGAAAGGACGACAAATAAACTGCAAGAAAATCGAATGCATGGTCAGCAGTAAAAAATGAAAACAAAAAGGAAATTAATACTGAGCATCAGGAAGAGACAGCTGAAGTTCCTGGGACACACAATGAGGAAGGAGGGCTTGGAGAATCTGATACTAACAGGCCAGGTAGAGGGAAAAAGACACAGGGGAAAGCAAAGGATAACATATTCTAAGGACCTAATCAGGTGTATGATGGAACGAGGGTTGCATGGTGTAACAGGAGAAAGCGTGCTAAGAGCCACCAGAGATAGGGAGACGTGGAAAGCCATGATCGCCTACGTCTTGAAGGGACAGGGCACATAGAAATAGAAGAAGAATATATCATACAAAAATAAAGTAATATTAATAATAAGAGCAACAATATGTCTAAACTTTAAACAAAACTTTCATGGCTTCTCCCACTTTTTCTTCTATACCAATTTCTCTCGTTGGAACTACCACTATTTCTGTTATATATATATATATATATATATATATATATATATATATATATATATATACACACACACTCGGTATACTATCCAGGTAGAGACGAACTCGAAAAGACTCAATGTGACGTTTAATTATTACATTTATTTTATTTAACAGTGTAATATAATTTATAAAATATTTTTGATTTATTACAATGGATAATACATATTTCACCTCATCATGATTTTATTATTGCGGCTCGTCAGACCCAAATGATACAACAGTTGATACTCAAAATATCCACCCAGAAATTTATTTTGCACAGACGCACGCATGTCTGGATACTGTTTATTTTCTTTTATGGTATTTCTTCTCCTTTATTTTTCTCTTGTTTCTTTTTTTCATTTCTTTTTTCTCTTCATTTTTTCTATTTTTTCTGTTTATTTTCTATTTTTTCTTCTTTCCATTAATCAATCGTCTACTTCTTCCTTATCTTTGTTTTTTTTTTCTATTTATTGGGGTTCTTTTTAAATGAGCGATAAATTTTTCGTAAATAACCGTTACAAATGTCTATTCTAGGTATAGACATGTGAGCGTCTGTGGGAAATAATTTGGTGGGGATATTTTGGGGGATCAACTGTTGTACCATTTGCATCTGACGAGCCGCAAAAATAACATGATGATGCGGTGAAATATGTATTACCCATTGTAATAAATCAAAAATCATTTCTAAAATATATAATGGCCGAAAAAATAGCCTAATGCACACTTCAGGAAAGAAAAAACTCCTATATTTTTTAATTGGGATAACATTGTTTACTTTAGTACAATATTTTCTCGACAGATGTTATTAAATTGGCTGCTCTTAGAACATTAACTGAAAACGCATATGCAGCAATCCCATTAGACACTTTGGCTCACGTTGCTCACGCAAGAGTTCACCGTATTAATAAATGTCAGAAAGCTAAAGGTCACCATTTTGAGCATCTCTTGTGATTGTAGATTCCAAAGATAAGTTGGATTAATCTTACGATGTCAAAATACTTATAGTATTACAATGCTTATAAAAGTTTTTATTTCCTGAATTGTGTATACATTTATGCGTGGGACACTGTACATTCATTGCAACACCAAATTTTTGACAAGATATTAATATATCTGCGCTAAACTTCCCCGCCAATCGCCCTTGATAACGGCTGATAGATTAGGCAAAACTGTTCAGAGCTAAGTATGCTTTACAGATAGCATTTAGACAGATTATCTCTAGAAATAAAATGTCTTGTACGAATGTATAAACAATTTTATAATAAGCCTATTCACAGTACCTTGCTAGACAACGCCAATAAAACTAGTGTGTGTGTGTGTGTGTGTTTGTGTGTGTGTGTGTGTGTGTGTGCGTGTGTGTGTATGTGTGTGTGTGTGTGCGTGTGTGCGTGTGTGTGTATGTTTGTGTGTGTGTATGTGTGTGCGTGTGTGCGTGTGTGTGTATGTGTGTGTGTGTGTGCGTGTGTGCGTGTGTGTATGTTTGTGTGTGTGTATGTGTGTGTGTGTGTGTGCGTGTGTGTGTATGTGTGTGTGTGCGTGTGTGCGTGTGTGTGTGTGTGTGTGTGTGTGTGTGTGTATGTGTGTGCGTGTGTGTGTATGTGTGTGTGTGCGCGTGGGTGCGTGTGTGCGTGTGTGTGTTTGTGTGTGTGTATGTGTGTGTGTGTGTTTGTGTGTATGTGTGTGTGTGCGTGTGTGTGTATGTGTGTGTGTGTGCCTGTGTGCGTGTGTGTGTATGTGTGTGTGTGTGTGTTTGTGTGTGTGTATGTGTGTGTGTGTGTTTGTGTGTGTATGTGTGTGTGTGCGTGTGTGTGTATGCGTGTGTGTGTGTGTGTGTGTATGTGCGTGTGTGTGTATGTTTGTGTGTGTGTATGTGTGTGCGCGTGTGTGTGTGTGTGTGTGTGTGTGTGCGTGTGCGTGTGTGCGTGTGTGTGTGTGTATGTTTGTGTGTGTGTATGTGTGTGCGTGTGTGCGTGTGTGTGTATGTGTGTGCGTGTGTGCGTGTGTGTGTATGATTGTGTGTGTGTGCGTGTGTGCGTGTGTGTGTGTTAAAATTTGTCATTTATCTGATTCATGCTATCTTCAGATTCTCGACTCTAGAGTTTAATGGATGGGGATCTATCCCATGATTCTTTAGTGCTCGTTATCACACAATATTTAGAAACAAAAAATCTTATATGAATGCAAGACACCTTTATAGTAATTTGAATTGCACTACCTTGCCAGGCGTCTTCAATGAAACGCGTATATATATATATACATACATACATACATACATACATTTATGCATATATGCATAAACACACACACACACATATATATATGCGTGTGTTTATGTGCCAATAGGCTTAAATCATCAATGTATATCTGCGTATCTAATCTTGGTAAGATTGTGATGCCTCAACTCATCGGGGCGGACGAGTGAAGCCCCAATAAATGAAAATATCATAACGGTGTCATCACGATACTTAGAAGTCGGCATGAATCTGCTCAATTAAAATCAGAAACTTTATTCGTATATATATCTATATACTAATAATAAACCCACTACATATATTGGTTTTACTACAACCACGCTCGCCCGTAGACTTACATGTCACCTTTCTGATCAGATTACAATTAAACAACACTTCTTAAAAAAACATAGTCATGTTGGTAATATCAGACACATTTTAGTCAACAATACAATAATACTTACTCATACACACAGTAAAAAGAACCTTCAGATATTGGAGGCCATCTACATTAAATCAAAACAACCTACACTTAATAAAATCACGTGTAAATCTAGTCATAGCACATTACATTGCATTTAAATATATGGTTATGTTATCATTTCGAGCTCTCACGCAGTGCGACGTCATAGAACCGCATTACAAATTTACGAACTGCGTTTGCTATTTTTGATAACTGTTATCGTTGCTTAGCAAAGTTTTATGTCAACACAAGATAAAATCGTCGCTGATGGTGGATGTTTTTAAGTTAACGTCCTTGTAACTTCTCTGAAGATGGCTCATGAGAGCTGAAAACTTAGAACCAACCTAATAAAAAATTATTCAAACTTAGGAGAATTTTTGTGTTTATTTTCACCTGAAATTAAAGCCAGAATACGATGTTTAAAACGGCTCAAGGTTAAACATAATAGACATTCATTGTCTCTTATATTTAACAGTATATGTTTAGAAAATTATCTGCTGCCAGAACAGGCTTATACGTGGGTGACTAATAACTATATATATATATATATATATATATATATATATAGTGTATCGAGGCAGCACTTAAAAATTTCTTTTTTTTAAATATTTTGTTTTTTAATTTTTTAATTTTTTAAAAACTTTTTTAATAAATTTTATTTTTAATTTAAATCTAGGTTTCTAATTAAATAATTAAATAAATAATTAATTAGATGAATTTAATTAAATTTAAATAAATCATATATCAGCTTTTTACCCCCAAATGAAGTTTTTCTAAAACTCTTTTTTCTAATACTTTAACCCATTTATAAACGCTAGTTTTGTTAGCACATCCATATGAAATTTTTCTAATTTATCTTTTCGTTTTCCTTTTTCCTACCTCTCTTTCCATTTTGTTTAGCTCACTTCTCAATCAAACACCACTTACTATTTCTTCCGTTACCCCACTTCCCCTTTGTAAAGCTAGACAAAGCCAAATTTTTAAATTTTTCACTTACAACTCAATCTAAAAGTAATATTGTCCAAAATCTAAAAGTAGACATTGATTGCTATCTAGTTTTTTATGACGTAAACTTTTGAACTTTAGCCAGTAAATCTTAGTTTGTTTTTATTTTTTTGTTTTTTTGTTTTGTTATTTCACTTTTTTTATTTCATTTTGAATAGAAATAGTTGCCGATGAGATGTGAAATCTTTCTTAGAAATTGCATGTTGAAATGATCATTCAACGGTTTTGAACTTCGAAATTTATTCTATTTTATAATTAACTCTGTAATTTTAATTACATTAAGTCCTCCGCCTGTATCATTTTTTAATATTAAAATATTAATATTAATTAGGATCGGGTCTTTGCGATTTAACTTCCTGGTTTTCCTTTTGGATATATATATATATATATATATATATATATATATATATTTAGAAATTATAACATGGATATGTTATAATATCACTACAAAAGTAGCTGTTTTGTTTCGACACTTCTTGTCTTGTCAAGTGATGTGTCACTTGACAAGACACAAGAAGTTTCAAAACAAAATAGCTACTTTTGTAATGATGTTATACCATATTAATGTTATCATTTGTGAATAGATGTTTTAGCTCTACTTTGTATTGAGCACTTTTTTAAGAATAGTGTTTCTTTGAAAAGGGAATATTATTCCCTCCATACGTACCCTATACTCCTATATATATATATCACCCGCTTAAAGTAAGTCATAGTACAAAACTGTGATGATGCAATGTGATTGGTTGACAGGAGGCTTGGAACATTCCATTTGCATGTTAAATACTATCGTTCACGTATTTTACATATATTCTGTTCCAGCTCCTATTAACAGGGGTTGCTACTTTATTTTCAGTTAGTGTATGGAGCCTCGTTTTTCTTTATCGAACAGAATGCGGTAGCAGCAGTTTTTAAATTATAAACGAACGTGATCGAAACCGTTTATTATTCACCATGTGACATTACCCGGGTTATAAGGAATCAGAACTTTAAATAATAATACAAGAGTTTGCTTCAAGATAAGGGATTTAACTGTGAGTGTGGCACCTCATGCAGCTGCTAAATCCTGTATCTGCAAAGCAATACATTGTAAGAAAAGCCTACTTCTATTGGGTTTCTAAAATAGAAAATAAAAAAATAGCAAAAACTAATAACCGATTATCTTCATTGAACTAATTTAAATTGTGACGCCTCTGAAATGAAAAGTCGTCTCTGACACTGGATTAATAGCGAACAATGGCGTTCGAACTGAAGGCTGCAATTTTAAGAACAAGCATTAATATTTGATTTTTAATCTTTTTTGTTTAGCCTTGAGACTTCCATTTCTCATTCGATAGCTTTATATTTTACCATTGTTTCTACTGTGACACATTATAATTTCAAATGAAGTCATAATCACATAATATGGAGTATTAACCTTTTGCTCCGGAAATAACATGTATTTTATCATGTTATCACAAGAAGTCAGAAGCAGATGTCGTTATGGCTTCTGTGTTGATTATTTTGCTAATAACATTTTTATGCTTTTTTTTACTGATAAGATTCTCATACATGACTGACATTAAAGGGCAATTCAAAGCCGAGATGCATCATTCGAAAACTGACCTATTGATTATCAGTCGACATTTTGTATACTTTTACGGAGACCAAACACTCGATTTGAGCAGAGTTAAATATTGGGTATTACATTTTGATAATGAAACTTTGTGTAAGAACCAAACGTTGCTGATGTTCTGGAATTTTCTCAGCGTGGAATATGTAATGATGGCGGAAACAGCTAGATGTTGCAAAAATCGTGTGTAAAATATCAATTCATGGCTGATAGCCGTTGTGCTCACGGTAACTAGAGTAGTTTGCATGGATATCTTCTTCTGTGTGGCATAAGACGTAGACGACCATGACCATCCACATCTTCCTATCATTTGTCGCTCTCCTGATATCCCACCTAATCCCCGCTACATCATCAATTTTCTCAAGTTCATCAAGTATGTCATGCGTTGCTATCCCTTGTGTCTCTTTCCCTCAATCAGTCCCGTGAGCACGAGGTACTTCAAAGCCCTTCTTTCTCAATATACAGTGCTGAGCAAAAGTATTAGGACAAAAACTCATTTATCTTTTATTAAGTATATTGTCAGAAAATAAACAATTTAATTAAAGTAATTTTATCTGATTTACTCAAAAAATGATTTAACAAGAAAAAATACTTGTTACAAAATAAATTCAATATTTAGTAATTATTTGAAATGATAAATAATTGCGACAATTTACCAATCGCACCCTGTATATATATATATATATATAGTCTTGTGCAAATATATTAGCGCAAGAACTATTTTATCTTTTATGAGGTATATTGACAGAAAATAAACAATTTAATTAATTTTAATTGATTTACTAAAAAAATGATTTTACTTGAAAAAAATTCTTGTTACAAAATAAATTTAATATTTAGTATAATAGCCTTTTGCTTTGATCACAACCTTCATTCTGTTAGGCATTGACATCACAAGTTTCTTCAATGTATCTAATGGTTTCTTCTGCCACGCAACTTGTATCTGTACCCAAAGTGTGGATTGCGAAGTAACATTCGATTTATCAATTCAAGAGGGGGGAATAAGAAAAAAAATCAGTCATATCCAAGGATAATAGAATAATGAGTAGTTTCAAAATAACTTGTTTAATAGAAAATAAGAGAATTTAAATATAACTTCTTTTTAATATATTCCTTTTTTACCTAGTTTTAAATAATATTTATTAGCAATTTACTTGGCTTTTCACCCTGTATTTGAATTTCAGTGAGGTTTTTAGGAATATCACCCCTGTCTGGTAGTGTGCAATAGTGTTAGGACAGGGGTTATTTCAAACTTTACTTTGATGCCTCATAAAAGATAAAATATTTCCTGTCCTAATACTTTTGCACAGTACTGTTTGTCGCAAAAACGTCAGCTGTCTTGTCCTAATGTCAAGCATCAGTTGTCTTTTTGTGTATCTCCTCTCCAATACTTCATCATTGCTCACGTGTTCCAGCCAAGATATCCTCAGCATCCTTCTGTAGAATCACATTTCGGTTGCTTTAGGTCTTTCTTTCATCTTTAATGAGCTTGCAGAGCATTGGCTGCCATACGGATATAAATCAGCTGAAAATATTTAAATGGCTTCGTATTTTGCATGGTCTAATATTTAGTGTATCGAATCCATTGCTAAATCCGCTGCTATGAAAGTCGGTTCTCTGTGCAGGGCCATGGAAGTTTGGTAAATGTTCGTTTTATTTCCCGTCGCTATTCCCCTTCAAATTTATCCAAAATAACATTATCTCTGTGCAAATGTATATGCGGAACTCAAATCGAGTGTTAGTTATTGAAGAAACTTAGCTTTTTTGCTTTGAAAGTCCATAAAAAAAGGAACTATATCTCGTACTTTTTCTCTCCCGTAATTCTCATGAAGTCATGTAATTAACTGCAGAATGACATACTGCGCATGTAAACAAATTTTCGCAGGATTTCGGGGGATTTTTCTTCATTTACCGATACTTCCGGCTATGTACTTCCGGGAATGAAAGCAATGCGCTATTGTATTTCTACGCTTATTACCTTCATTAGCGGAAGAACATCGCCGGAAGTATCAGTAAATGAAGAAAATCGACCAAAATTACAAACAAAATTTCTGCCTACGTCATTCTGCAGTTAATTACATGACTTCGTGAGTGTTACGAGAGAGAAAAAGTACGAGATATAGTTCCTTTTTTTATGGACTTTCAAAGCAAAAAAGCTAAGTTTCTTCAATACCTAATTGTTGATTTGAGTTCAGCATATACATTTGCACAGAAATAATGCTATTTTGAACAAATTTGAAGTGGGGAAAAGCGAAGAGAATTAAAACGAACATTAACCGGAAGTTTTTTTCCGTCTGAATCTATCCTGCACATATATAAATCTACCATCCGCCCGTGTATTGAAAACTGCTGCCACATCTGGTCGTGTGCCCCTGCTATTCTCCTCTGGGTTCTTGACAAAATACAATGGGTAGTCTGTAATGTGATCAATACCGACTTGGCAAACCGCCTACAGTCACTCTCTCACCGGGCGTGACGTGGTTTCCCTCTGCCTCTTCTATAAATACTTTCACGGCTTCTGCTCCGATGAACGTAGATCGCTGGTGCCCCCTAGGTACGAATTTGCACAAGATACTAGATTAGCAACTAGGTCCCACCCTTTTACAATGAAACCGATAAAATGTAACCGAATTTCTACTCCAACAGCTTCTTTTCTCGCACTTCCTGACTGTGGAATTCCCTTCCACATGATTGCTTCCTC
The DNA here is from genome assembly GCA_037127315.1 of Ascarosepion bandense. Classification (NCBI taxonomy): domain Eukaryota; kingdom Metazoa; phylum Mollusca; class Cephalopoda; order Sepiida; family Sepiidae; genus Ascarosepion; species Ascarosepion bandense. The sequence goes on from JBBBDQ010002326.1 coordinate 523,721, forward strand.
GACAGTTACAATCTCTAGGAGTTTAAATGTAAGGTCAATAGATACCTCCTAACACACTAATTCGTAACCATTCTTTCAAACATTCTTCCCATCTGCCCAACCCTCAGCCTCGGTACCCTTACCTGTCTATCACCCTCCTTATGACATTTCCTATATCTAACCACTCTTTCTCTTCACCTTCCCCTATGTAATCCCCTGCGCAATAGTGGCAGTTGAATGCCTTCAGTCAGTTAAGTGCCATACGTGATACACGCTTTGGGCGATCATGTCTCGAAAGAAACATGACTGACTGGGCAGAAGGTTATCCCGCAGTAGGTTGCCATTGCTTTCTGCGGTAGACTGGTTGCCGACCAAGGCTATAGAACCCAATCTGTCCTGTTATTTAACCCATAACTGGAAGGAAGAGACGGATTAATACCTTTCCCAAGGGTATTTGTGCGTAAGTGAATGCAATGAATTCAGCTGGAATTCGAACTCGGCTCACCCGATTTCTCGTTCCGAGCCGATATCCAATGCACCACAACGCTTACATGGGGTGAAATGATTACGAAAAAAGAAACTTTCATTGGAAACAAAGAAACGAGTACTGAACTTTTCTGTGATATTTCTCGTCCTTTTTGACAGCAAATACTGGAAGAACTCATCAAGGATGAACAAGAGACTTGAAGCAACAGAAATACGGCTCTACAGAAGGATAATCAGGATACCATGTACCGAACATGTGAGCTACGACAAATTTGGGAGAGGATTAAAAAGAAAAAGAAACTTAAACCTAATATCAGAAGAGACAGCTGAGGCTTCTGGGACAAGTAATGAGGAAGGAAGGCTAAGAGAATCTAACACTCACAGGACGGAATGAAGGAAAGCAACGTGATCGTGATACATACTGAATGGGCTTAAGCATTAAAATGGTGGAAAAAAGTTTTCGACAGATATCAAGAGGATAAATTTTAAGAACGACAAGAGACAGAAAAAAGTGGAAATCCATGATCGCTTACGTCCTGAAAGGACACGGCATATAAAGAAGAAGAAGAAAAATTTGTAAAATCTAATAGTTACCTTAGGCTATGTTATACATTCCCACTTAACTGATGAGAGTTGGACACAAGTTGCGTGGAATGGTTATCTAATTTAATATAGAAAATTATTTAAATAGATTTGTAAATATATAAGATCGATTCAGGCTTCAAAAATTCCCATTCAGTACGCTGGATGAGCTTTGTAGTGTCGTGGATCGGAACGAGAAAACGGAGGCCGGGTTCGAAATCCGAATGAATTGTTTGAATTCACTTTCGCGCAAATGCCCCTGGGAAAGGTTTTAATCTGTCCCTTCCCTCTAGCTTTGGGTTGAATACTAAGACACATTGGGTTCTATGGCCTTGGGTAGAAAGCAGTCTACCACAGAAAGTAATGGCAACTTAGAGCGGAAAAACCTTCTACCGAGTCAGTCGGAGAATGATCGCTTAATTTTGTATCGCAGAGATCCGGGCAAGTGGGCGCTCAAATTCCATTCCAATAACTCATCACGTAGCAAAGTGACCAGATGAAAAATCCAGTTAGAAAAAAGTCATGGTCTAGGTGTAGGCTGTGCTAAGTAATTTAATGTATAACACCATGCTTCGAAAAGAACCCAAGAAAATAATTTCATCCATAAAATGAAAGATGGAATAATTACATTTATTTATGCTATTTCATGCTAAAAAGATTCCAAATAATTGCATTATATGTATAACACCATGCTTTGAAAAGAACCCTAGAAAATAATTTAATTCATAAAATGAAAGATGGAATAATTACATTTATTTATGCTATTTCCTGCTAAAAAGATTCCAAATAATTGCATTAAATGTATAACACCATGCTTTGAAAAGAACCCTAGAAAATATATTCATCCATAAAATGAAGGATGGAATAATTACATTTATTTATGCTATTTCCTGCTAAAAAGTTTCCAAATAATTGCATTAAATGTATAAAACCATGCTTTGAAAAGAACCCTAGAAAATATATTCATCCATAAAATGAAGGATGGAATAATTACATTTATTTATGCTATTTCTTGCTAAAAAGATTCAAATAATTGCATTAAATGTATAACACCATGCTTAGAAAAGAACCCTAGAAAATAATTTCATCCATAAAATGAAGGATGGAATAATTACATTTATTTATGCTATTTCCTGCTAAAAAGATTCCAAATAATTGCATAAATGTATAATACCATGCTTTGAAAAGAACCCTAGAAAATAATTTCATCCATAAAATGAAGGATGGAATAATTACATTTATTTATGCTATTTCTTGCTAAAAAGATTCAAATAATTGCATTAAATGTATATCACCATGCTTAGAAAAGAACCCTAGAAAATAATTTCATCCATAAAATGAAGGATGGAATAATTACATTTATTTATGCTATTTCCTGCTAAAAAGATTCCAAATAATTGCATAAATGTATAATACCATGCTTTGAAAAGAACCCTAGAAAATAATTTCATCCATAAAATGAAGGATGGAATAATTACATTTATTTATGCTATTTCCTGCTAAAAAGATTCCAAATAATTGCATTAAATGTATAACACCATGCTTTGAAAAGAACCCTAGAAAATATTTTTATCCATAAAATGAAGATGGAATAATTACATTTATTTATGCTATTTCCTGCTAAAAAGATTCCAAATAATTGCATCAAATGTATAACACCATACTGAAAAGAACCCTAGAAATTAATTTCATCCATAAAATGAAAGATGGAATAATTACATTTATTTATGCTATTTCCTGCTAAAAAGATTCCAAAATAATTGCATTAAATGTATAACACCATACTTTGAAAAGAACTTCCCTAGGAATTAATTTCATCCATAAAATGAAAGATGGAATAATTACATTTATTTATGCTATTTCTGCTAAGATTCCAAATAAATGCATTAAATGTAACACCATGCTTGGAAAAGAACCCTAGAAAATAATTTCATCCATAAAATGAAGGATGGAATAATTACATTGTTGTGTAATATACAATTCCAAATAATTGCATTAAATGTATAATACCATGCTTTGAAAAGAACCCTAGAAAATATATTCATCATAAAATGAAGGATGGAATAATTACATTTATTTATCTTCTTTCTGCTAAAAAGATTCCAAAATAATGGCATTAAATGTATAACAGCATTCTTTGAAAAGAACCCTAGAAAATATATTATCCATAAAATGAAAGGATGAATAATTACATTTATTTATGCTATTTTCTGCTAAAAGATTCCAAATAATTGAATTAACTGTATAACACCATGCTTTGAAAAGAACCCTAGAGAATAATTTCATCAATAAAAATGAAAGATAGGAATGATTACATTTATTTATGCTATTTTCTGCTAAAAAGATTCCAAAGAATTGCATTAAATGTATAACATATGCTTTGAAAAGAACTCTGAAAACAATTTCATCCATAAAATGAAGGATGGAATAATTACATTTATTTATGCTATTTCCTGCTAAAAAGATTCCAAATAATTGCTAAATGTATAACACCATACTTTGAAAAGAACCCTGGGAATTAATTTCATCCATAAAATGAAAGATGGAATAATTACATTTATTTATGCTATTTCCTGCTAAAAAGATTCCAAATAAATGCATTAAATGTATAACACCATGCTTGGAAAAGAACCTAAGAAAATAATTTCATCCATAAAATGAAGGATGGAATAATTACATTTATTTGTGCTATTTCCTGCTAAAAAGATTCAGTAATTGCATTAAATGTTAATACCATGCTTTGAAAAAGAACCCTAGAAAATATATTCATCAAATGAAGGATGGAATAATTACATTTATTTAATATATATTTCCTGGTAAAAAGATTCCAAATAATGGCATTATGTATAACAACATTCTTGAAAAAACCTAAATGCTGTGCATTCATCGCATAAAATGAAGGATGGAATAATTACATTTATTTATGCTATTTTCTGCTAAAAAAGATTCCAAATAATTGAATTATTTAACCTATGCTTTGAAAAAGAACCCTAGAGAATAATTTCATCAATAAAATGAAAGATGGAATGATTACATTTATTTAACTGCTATTTTCTGCTAAGATTCCAAGAAATTGCATTAAATGTATAACACCATGCTTGGAAAGAACTCTAGAAAACAATTTCATCCATAAAATGAAGGATGGAATAATTACATTTATTTATGCTATTTCCTGCTAAAAGATTCCAAATAATTGCATTAAATGTATAACACCATGCTTTGAAAAGAACCCTAGAAAATAATTTCATCCAAAAAATGAAAGATGGAATAATTACATTTATTTATGCTATTTCCTGATAAGATTCCAAATAATTGCATTAAATGTATAATACCATGCTTTGAAAAGAACTACAATAATTTCCTCCATAAATTGAAAGAGGGAATAATTACATTTATTTATGCTATTTCCTGCAAAAAGATTCCAAATAATTGCATTAAATGTATAACACCATGCTTTGAAAAGAACCCAAGAAAATAATTTCATCCATAATATGAAAGATGGAATAATTACATTTATTTATGCTATTTCCGGCTAAGATTCCAAATAATTGCATTAAATGTATAATACCATGCTTTGAAAAGAACCCTAAAATTAATTTCATAAATAAAAAAATGAAAGATGGAATAATTACATTTTATTTATGCTATTTTCTATAAAAAGATTCCAAATAATTTATTAAATGTATAACACCATGCTTTGAAAGAACCCTGAAAATAATTTCATCCATATAATGAAAGATAGAATAATTACATTTATTTATGCTATTTCACTGCTAAAAAGATTCCAAATAATTGCATTAAATGTATAACACCATGCTTTGAAAAGAACCTAAGAAAATATTTTCATCCATAAAATGAAGGATGGAATAATTACATTTCAGCCCCATGCTATTTCCTGCTAAAAAGATTCAGATACTTGCATTAAATGTATAACACCATGCTTGAAAAGAACACTAGAAAATAATTTCATCCATAAAATGAAAGATGGAATAATTACATTTATTTATGCTATTTTTCTGCTAAAAAGATTCCAAATAATTGCATTAAATGTATAACACCATGCTTTGCAAGAGAACACAGAAAATAAATTTCATTTACTTTATAATGAAAGATAGAATAATTACATTTTTATTTATGCTATTTCCTGCTAAAAAGATCAAATAATTGCAATAAATGTATAATACATGCTTGAAAAGAACCCTATAGAAAAATAATTTAATCCCATAAAATGAAAGATGGAATAATTTCATTTATTTATGCTATTTTCTGCTAAAAAAGTTTCCAAATAATTGCATTACATGTATAACACAATGCTTTATGAAGAAAAGACCCTAGAAAATAATTTCATCAATAAAATGAAAGATGGAATGATTATTTATTTATGCTTTTTTCTGCTAAAAAGATTCAAAGAATTGCATTAAATGTATAACACCATGCTTTGAAAAGAACCTAGAAAATAATTTCATAAAAACAAAATGAAAGATGGAATAATTACATTTATTTATGCTATTTCCATTAAAAGATTCCAAATAATTGCATTAAATGTATAATACCATGCTTTGAAAAGAACCTAAGAAAATAATTTCATCCATAAAATGAAAGATGGAATAATTACATATATTTATGCTATTTTTCTGCTAAAGATTCAAATAATTGCATTAAATGCATAACACCATGCTTTGAATAGAACCCTAGAAAATAATTTCATCCATATAATGAAAGATAGAATAATTACATTTATTTATGCTATTTCACTGCTAAAAGATTCAAATAATTGCATTAAATATATAATACCAGCATACTTGAAAAGAACCTGAAAATAATTTAATCCATAAAATGAAAGATGGAATAATTACATTTATTTATGCTATTTTGCTAAAAAGATTCCAAATAATTGCATTAAATGTATAACACATGTGAAAAGAACCCTTGAAAATATTTTTATCCATAAAATGAAGGATGGAATAATTACATTTTATTTATACTATTTCCTGCTAAAAAGATTCCAGATGCTTGCATTAAATGTATAACACCATGATTGAAAAATTTTAGAAAATAATTTCATCCATAAAATGAAAGATGGAATAATTACATTTATTTATGCTATTTCCTGCTAAAGGATTCCAAATAATTGCATTAAATGTATAACACTATGCTGAAAAGAACCTAGGAATTAATTTCATGTAAAAAATGAAAGATGGAATAATTACATTTATTATACTGCTATTTCCTGCTAAAAGATTCCAAATAAATGCATTAAATGTATAACACCATGCTTGGAAAAGAGAACCTAGAAAATAATTTCATCCATAAAATGAAGGATGGAATAATTACATTTATTTGTGCTATTTCCTGCTAAAAAGATTCCAAATAATTGCATTAAATGTATAATACCATGCTTTGAAAAGAACCCTAGAAAATATATTCATCCATAAAATGAAGGATGGAATAATTACATTTATTTATGCTATTTCCTGGTAAAAAGATTCCAAATAATGGCATTAAATGTATAACAGCATTCTTGAAAAGAACCCTAGAAAATATATTCATCCATAAAATGAAGGATGGAATAATTACATTTATTTATGCTATTTTCTGCTAAAAAGATTCCAAATAATTGAATTAACTGTATAACACCATGCTTTGAAAAGAACCCTAGAGAATAATTTCATCAATAAAATGAAAGATGGAATGATTACATTTATTTATGCTATTTTCTGCTAAAAGATTCCAAAGAATTGCATTAAATGTATAACACCATGCTTTGGAAAGAACTCTAGAAAACAATTTCATCCATAAAATGAAGGATGGAATAATTACATTTATTTATGCTATTTCCTGCTAAAAAGATTCCAAATAATTGCATTAAATGTATAACACCATGCTTTGAAAAGAACCCTAGAAAATAATTTCATCCAAAAAATGAAAGATGGAATAATTACATTTATTTATGCTATTTCCTGATAAAAAGATTCCAAATAATTGCATTAAATGTATAATACCATGCTTTGAAAAGAACCCTAGAAAATAATTTCCTCCATAAATTGAAAGAGAATAATTACATTTATTTATGCTATTTCCTGCAAAAAGATTCCAAATAATTGCATTAAATGTATAACACCATGCTTTAGAAAAGAACCCTAGAAAATAATTTCATCCATAATATGAGAATGGAATAATTACATTTATTGTCACCTATTTCAGCTAAAAGATTCCAAATAATTGCATTAAATGTATAATACTGTGCTTTGAAAAGAACCCCTAGAAATTAATTTCATAAATAAAATGAAAGATGGAATAATTACATTTATTTATGCTATTTTCTGCTAAAAAAGATTCCAAATAATTGCATTAAATGTATAACACCATGCTTTGAAAAGAACCCTAAAAAATAATTTCATCCATATAATGAAAGATAGAATAATTACATTTATTTATGCTATTTCCTGCTAAAAAAGATTCCAAATAATTGCATTAAATGTATAACACCATACTTTGAAAAGAACCCTGAAAATATTTTTATCCATAAAATGAAGGATGGAATAATTACATTTATTTATGCTATTTCCTGCTAAAAAGATTCCAGATACTTGCATTAAATGTATAACACCATGCTTAAAAGAACACTAGAAAATAATTTCATCCATAAAATGAAGATGGAATAATTACATTTATTTATACTGTTTCTGCTAAAAAGATTCTAAATAATTGCATTAAATGTATAACACCATGCTTTGAAAAGAACCCTAGAAAATAATTTCATTCATATAATGAAAGATAGAATAATTACATTTATTTATGCTATTTCCTGCTAAAAAGATCCAAATAATTGCAATAAATGTAATACCATGTAGAAAAGAACCCTGAAAATAATTTAATCCATAAAATGAAGATGGAATAATTTCATTTATTTATGCTATTTTCTTACAAAAAGTTTCCAAATAACAATTGCATTACATGTATAACACAATGCTTTGAAAAAGACCTAGAAAATAATTTCATCAATAAAATGAAAGATGGAATGATTACATTTATTTATGCTTTTTTCTGCTAAAAAGATTCCAAAGAATTGCATTAAATGTATAACACCATGCTTTGAAAAGAACCCTAGAAAATAATTTCATCCATAAAATGAAGAATGGAATAATTACATTTATTTATGCTATTTCCGGCTAAAAGATTCCAAATAATTGCATTAAATGTATAATACCATGCTTTGAAAAGAACCCTAGAAAATAATTTCATCCATAGAAATGAAAGATGGAATAATTACATATATTTATGCTATTTTCTGCTAAAAAGATTCCAAATAATTGCATTAAATACTTAACATGCTTTTGAATAGAACCCTAGAAAATAATTTCATCCATATAATGAAAGATAGAATAATTACATTTATTTATGCTATTTCCCTGCTAAAAAGATTCCAAATAATTGCATTAAATATATAATACCATAACTTGAAAGAACCCTAGAAAATAATTTAATCCATAAAATGAAAGATGGAATAATTACATTTATTTATGCTATTTTTTGCTAAAAAGATTCCAAATAATTGCATTAAATGTATAACACCATGCTTTGAAAAGAACCCTTAAGTATTTTTATCCATAAAATGAAGGATGGAATAATTACATTTATTTATGCTATTTCCTGCTAAGATTCCAGATACTTGCATTAAATGTATAACACCATGATTGAAAAGAACACTAGAAAATAATTTCATCCATAAAATGAAAGATGGAATAATTACATTTATTTATACTATTTTCTGCTAAAAAGATTCCAAATAATTGCATTAAATGTGTAACACCATGCTTTGAAAAGAACCTTAGAAAATAATTTCATCCATAAAATGAAAGATGAATAATTAAATTTATTATGCTATTTCCTGCTAAAAAGATTCCAAATAATTGCATTAAATGTATAAAACCATGCTTTGAAAAGAACCCTAGAAAATAATTTCATCCATAAAATGAAAGATGAATAATTACATTTATTTATACTATTTTTCTGCTAAAAAGATTCCAAATAATTGCATTAAATGTACATAACACAATACTTTGAAAAGAACCCTAGAAAATGTATTCATCCATAAAATGAAGGATGGAATAATTACATTTATTTAATATATTTCCTGCTAAAAGATTCCAAATAATTGCATTAAATGTATAACACCATGCTTTGAAAAGAACCCTAGAAAATAATTTCATCAAAAAATGAAAGATGGAATAATTACATTTATTTATGCTATTTCCTGATAAAAGATTCCAAATAATTGCATTAAATGTATAATACCATGCTTTGAAAAGAACCCTAGAAAATATATTCATCCATAAAATGAAGGATGGAATAATTACATTTATTTATGCTATTTCCTGCAAAAAGATTCCAAATAATTGCATTAAATGTATAACACCATGCTTTGAAAAGACCTAGAAAATAATTTCATCCATAATATGAAAGATGGAATAATTACATTTATTTATGCTATTTCCGGCTAAAAAAGATTCAAATAATTGCATTAAATGTATAATACCATGCTTTGAAAAGAACCCTAGAAATTAATTTTCTAAATAAAATGAAAGATGGAATAATTACATTTATTTATGCTATTTTCTGCTAAAAGATTCAAATAATTGCATTAAATGTATAACACCATGCTTTGAAAGAACCCTAGAAAATAATTTCATCCATATAATGAAAGATAGAATAATTACATTTATTTATACTTTATTTCCTGCTAAAAAGATCCAAATAATTGCAATAAATGTATAATACCATGCTTGAAAAGAACCCTAGAAAATAATTTAATCCATAAAATGAAAGATGGAATAATTACATTTATTTATGCTATTTCCGGCTAAAAGATTCCAAATAATTGCATTAAATGTATAATACCATGCTTTGAAAGAACCTAGAATATAATTTCATCCATAAAATGAAAGATGGAATAATTACATTTATTTATGCTATTTTCTGCTAAAAAGATTCCAAATAATTGCATTAAATGTGTATAACACCATGCTTTGAAAAGAACCCTAGAAAATAATTTCATCCATATAATGAAAGATAGAATAATTACATTTATTTATGCTATTTCCTGCTAAAAGATTCCAAATAATTGCATTAAATGTATAACACCATGCTTTAAAAACAACCCTAGAAAATATTTTTATCCATAAAATGAAGGATGGAATAATTACATTTATTTATGCTATTTCCTGCTAAAAAGATTCCAGATACTTGCATTAAATGTATAACACCATGCTTGAAAAGAACACTAGAAAATAATTTCATCCATAAAATGAAAGATGGAATAATTACATTTATTTATGCTATTTTCTGCTAAAAAGATTCCAAATAATTGAATTAAATGTATAACACCATGCTTTGAAAAGAACCCTTGAAAATAATTTCATTCATATAATGAAAGATAGAATAATTACATTTATTTATGCTATTTCCTGCTAAAAAATTCCAAATAATTGCATTAAATGTATAACACCATGCTTTGAAAAGAACCCTAGAAAATAATTTCATTCATATAATGAAAGATAGAATAATTACATTTATTTATGCTATTTCCTGCTAAAAAGATCCAAATAATTGCAATAAATGTATAATACCATGCTTGAAAAGAACCCTAGAAAATAATTTAATCCATAAAATGAAAGATGGAATAATTTCATTTATTTATGCTATTTTCTGCTAAAAAGTTTCCAAATAATTGCATTAAATGTATAACACAATGCTTTGAGAAGAACCCTAGAAAATAATTTCATCAATAAAATGAAAGATGGAATGATTACATTTATTTATGCTATTTTCTGCTAAAAAGATTCCAAAGAATTGCATTAAATGTATAACACCATGCTTTGAAAAGAACCCTAGAAAATAATTTCATCCATAAAATGAAAGATGGAATAATTACATTTATTTATGCTATTTCCGGCTAAAAAGATTCCAAATAATTGCATTAAATGTATAATACCATGCTTTGAAAAGAAACCTAGAAAATAATTTCATCCATAAAATGAAAGATGGAATAATTACATATATTTATGCTATTTTCTGCTAAAAAGATTCCAAATAATTGCATTAAATGCATAACACCATGCTTTGAATAGAACCCTAGAAAATAATTTCATCCATATAATGAAAGATAGAATAATTACATTTATTTATGCTATTTCCTGCTAAAAAGATTCCAAATAATTGCATTGAATATATAATACAATGCTTGAAAAGAACCCTAGAAAATAATTTAATCCATAAAATGAAAGATGGAATAATTACATTTATTTATGCTATTTTTTGCTAAAAAGATTCCAAATAATTGCATTAAATGTATAACACCATGCTTTGAAAAGAACCCTTGAAAATATTTTTATCCATAAAATGAAGGATGGAATAATTACATTTATTTATGCTATTTCCTGCTAAAAAGATTCCAGATACTTGCATTAAATGTATAACACCATGCTTGAAAAGAACACTAGAAAATAATTTCATCCATAAAATGAAAGATGGAATAATTACATTTATTTATGCTATTTTCTGCTAAAAAGATTCCAAATAATTGCATTAAATGTATAACACCATGCTTTGAAAAGAACCTTAGAAAATAATTTCATCCATAAAATGAAAGATGGAATAATTAAATTTATTTATGCTATTTCCTGCTAAAAAGATTCCAAATAATTGCATTAAATGTATAAAACCATGCTTTGAAAAGAACCCTAGAAAATAATTTCATCCATAAAATGAAAGATGGAATAATTACATTTATTTATACTATTTTCTGCTAAAAAGATTCCACATAATTGCATTAAATGTATAACACCATGCTTTGAAAAGAACCCTAGAAAATGTATTCATCCATAAAATGAAGGATGGAATAATTACATTTATTTATGCTATTTCCTGCTAAAAGATTCCAAATAATTGCATTAAATGTATAACACCATGCTTTGAAAAGAACCCTAGAAAATAATTTCATCCAAAAAATGAAAGATGGAATAATTACATTTATTTATGCTATTTCCTGATAAAAAGATTCCAAATAATTGCATTAAATGTATAATACCATGCTTTGAAAAGAACCCTAGAAAATATATTCATCCATAAAATGAAGGATGGAATAATTACATTTATTTATGCTATTTCCTGCTAAAAAGATTCCAAATAATTGCATTAAATGTATAACAGCATTCTTTGAAAAGAACCCTAGAAAATATATTCATCCATAAAATGAAGGATGGAATAATTACATTTATTTATGCTATTTCCTGCTAAAAAGATTCCAAATAATTGCATTAAATGTATAAAACCATGCTTTGAAAAGAACCCTAGAAAATATATTCATCCATAAAATGAAGGATGGAATAATTACATTTATTTATGCTATTTTCTGCTAAAAAGTTTCTAAATAATTGCATTAAATGTATAACACAATGCTTTGAAAAGAACCCTAGAAAATATATTCATCCATAAAATGAAGGATGGAATAATTACATTTATTTATGCTATTTCCTGCTAAAAAGATTCAAATAATTGCATTAAATGTATAACACCATGCTTTGAAAAGAACCCTAGAAAATAATTTCATCCATAAAATGAAGGATGGAATAATTACATTTATTTATGCTATTTCCTGCTAAAAAGATTCCAAATAATTGCATTAAATGTATAATACCATGCTTTGAAAAGAACCCTAGAAAATATATTCATCCATTATATGAAGGATGGAATAATTACATTTATTTATGCTATTTTCTGCTAAAAAGATTCAAATAATTGTATTAAATGTATAACACCATGCTTTGAAAAGAACCCTAGAAAATATATTCATCCATAAAATGAAGGATGGAATAATTACATTTATTTATGCTATTTCCTGCTAAAAAGATTCAAATAATTGCATTAAATGTATAACACCATGCTTTGAAAAGAACCCTAGAAAATAATTTCATCCATAAAATGAAGGATGGAATAATTACATTTATTTATGCTATTTCCTGCTAAAAAGATTCCAAATAATTGCATTAAATGTATAATACCATGCTTTGAAAAGAACCCTAGAAAATATATTCATCCATTATATGAAGGATGGAATAATTACATTTATTTATGCTATTTTCTGCTAAAAAGATTCCAAATAAATGCATTAAATGTATAACACAATGCTTTGAAAAGAACCCTAGAAAATAATTTCATCCATAAAATGAAGGATGGAATAATTACATTTATTTGTGCTATTTTCTGCTAAAAAGATTCCAAATAATTGCATTAAATGTATAATACCAGGCTTTGAAAAGAATGCTAGAAAATATATTCATCCATAAAATGAAGGATGGAATAATTACATTTATTTATGCTATTTCCTGCTAAAAAGATTCCAAATAATTGCATTAAATGTATAACAGCATTCTTTGAAAAGAACCCTAGAAAATATATTCATCCATAAAATGAAGGATGGAATAT
>JBBBDQ010002327.1:0-32500 GCA_037127315.1 Ascarosepion bandense
TAGATAGATAGATAGATAGATAGATAGATAGGCAGGCAGGCAGGCAGGCAGGCAGATAGATAGATAGATAGATAGATAGATAGATAGATAGATAGATAGATAGATAGATAGATAGATAGATATTATTTAATCGTCCCACTGATCAAAGGGACATAACTAACATATAATGTGGGTGAAGCTTTTATTTCTACTGCGCGTGTCCGTTCTCCAATACAAGCAAGAGTTCTCGCCCCTAGATTACTACGACGGTACATTCATCTACGAGAGGAATCTCCAATAATTCACAAAAAAGAATAATGTACATGATTAAACAAAAGCTACAAACTTAATAAAAACAGAGTTTTATTGTCAAAGACTTCATGTTATTATTAAGTGGAAAGGGCAAAAGATATTTTTGTTTATGAGATTATCTTATGATCCATTTTCGAAATTTTGTTATTGAGATGAAAAAATTGAATTATTATAAAAATGTCCTAAGTTATATAAATGGTTTCGTTTCTTTTCCTCGCGACAAGTACTCGCCAGATTGAAGTTACTTGCCAATTATAGCATCAGCCACTAGCCAACACGCGGTACTTCAAAGAATTTTCTCACAACAATAAAAGAAAGTTAAGTATTTTAACCTATCTTCGTCTATTTTTTAAATTAAACAATTCAGATATCTCTTCGATGAGCAGCAAAGTCCTTTATCTTTGTCTTAAACATTTTTAAATTTTATTTTGTATCAGATTCTTCAATCTGTTGTATGAATATTTCCTCTTCATGACAATATTTTACAACTACGAACTTTAAGAATTTATATTTATTTTCCCGAAACGAGATACTGACTGTATTTCAAGCGTGTAAATTCGTAAATAAATTCCTTATCTTGTTTTGTTAAAATGGGAGATGATCCAAGAAGCCAAGAGAAGTTCTCCAGAGCAAAATTCACTTGTCAAGACAGACTTTAATGAACTCTATAGACTGAAACATTTTTGTGGCGGAAGAGTCCCTATTTGTTCACCCCTCCATTTATAGGGTTATAAAAGTAAGATTTGCCAACAACGTAGATTGCATATCCCAAGAATGCATCATCAGGACTGAGATGGACTACGGCAACATGGAAGAAGCCATCGGCGTCCTATTCCCGACCATGTTTCATGTCGAGGTCCAACCCTAAGATATGTGTCTCTCAATGGCACTTTGGTTAATTAATTTGAATGGCCGAGGTCTGAGGTCAGAGTCAAGCAGGGCGAGGCTCATACGCTATCTCAGCATCTTGGGGTGAATGTCTGTTGCTTACAGAAGACCCGTTTGTTTGCCAGCGACTGTGAAGATATTTTGTCGAAGAAGTTTCGCCTTTAAAAAATACTTAAAAAAAACTTTGATCTTTCCTCTTAATATGTGGGGGATTTGGTATTTGCTGGGTTGTATGTTGATTATTTCCCCCACAAATACAACACTCTATTTTGCAATCGCGCAAAGTGAAGGAATAAATTACAACGGACATTCAACAACAAACAATTTATTATGTGACAAAATAAAATGGTATGTAGAAACCAACAAAATACATGATTCTAAAATTGCCTTTTTGAGAAATATAAACTTGGCAAGAAGTTAATTTTTGTCTAAAAACGTGTATGAGTTTGCATTAGCAAAGTCTGTAAATAAGCCTTTCCTACTTACATTCAGTTGGCGGCAGAGTGTCGCGTTGCTGAAAGAAAGTTTCGTCGGCTTTTCTTTTAAGGTCCTTGGAGCGAGGTCACGAACTTTTGGCATGGAAGAAATGACATGGCCGGCAAAGTATACGGTGTCATGCGGACTTAATGACCTGCTTGGTGACTGCTTGGTGACTGACCTTTTTTTCTAACACTGTGTGTATTATATACATTAATAGGGGATCAACTAATCTTCCTAACATTAGGGTGTGAAAACATTTACTGACCAATCAGATTTATTATTTTACATTTTTGTTTTGGGGCCTAAATATTTTTGTGTTAATTTACTTCCAAGCCTATTTTTCTAGAATGTTCTTATTCTAAGTTTTTAGCTGATTGGTTGAGAAATATAAAAACGTAATCTAATTTCTACTGCTGTTTTGATCCAATTTTTCTATAATGTTCTATTGTGTTTCTGTTGCTTATTTTAATGAAAAAAATATGTATCCCATAAATAATAGCAGAAACATTTTGATAGAAAAAATTCTTTATTATTAATTTTGCGGCCTTTTTTCTTCATATAATGCTGTTTTTTGTTTTTGTTTGTTTGTTTTTTTTTGTTTTTTTTTTTCAGCGATTTAGAGGAGGTGCCTATTTTAATCCCTAAGCTTCAAGCCACTAACTTCAACTAAAAAATGTTGAAGATTTTGGATCTCATCAAACTTATTTCACTAGTGACTTCATTATATGATTTAACAAAACTTTTACACCCTTTTACACCCTAAATATATCTAGAATGAAAGGCCTGTAATTATACCGAATTTCATGAGAACTTGTTTTTGTGGACAATGCTTACGAAAACTAAGGTAGTCATGTGATGTAAGAGTGACAACCAGTTTTTATTAAAAGCGTATTGCTCTTATGATGTACAAATCTTGTGTTGTTTATTTTCGGTGGCCATGGCAAAGAGAGGACTCATGAAAATCTAGGGCCAGCTAAGTATGGGCGCACCAATTTAAAATATGATGTCTCACGTGTTTGGTTGTTTCTTATCTGGAAATTTTTTCCATAAGTAGATATCTCAAAGTCCTTGTTAATGTTATAAATACAAATTTTTACTTTGCTTGTCATCACCTCAACTACAATTGGTAATTTATAGATATCGTCTTAATTACACTCCAGTGATCAAGTATTTTATGTCGTAAATACCTTGGCAAGTGTTATTCTCTGCAGCCATCAAATAATAGTCTGTTGAGGGAGTGTATTTTAAATTTGGTCTCCAATTCCTGTGTATCAGTTTGCTTATTTTCATTAACAATTATTATCTCCACTTGTCGACACAAGCTTTTTTTTAGAACAAAGAATATATCCTGTGGATTTGGAAATGCCCTTTTTATTCAGTGATATGGTTAAATGATTTCCATCCACATCTGGTATGATATATCTTAGTGTCAGCCTTTTTTTAATGCTACAACGCTAGTTCTTGTTCAACCAGCCATCTACATAATGGTTCAGGTTGAAATGTGTCATCACCTTATAAATTTATATGAAAAAGCCCTAGCATCAATCATTTAGTTCATTTAGTCGTATGGTCCTTTTTTTCTGATTAGTAGTCTATTTTAATTGAAAATGATCTTTCCTCGTGTAGGGGAGTTCAGTCATTCCTGCAAAAATATGAGACTAGCTTTGTGCCAAACATAACCGAACTCCCCACAAGTAATAGATCAACAGGTGCAGAGTGTTTAAAAGGAATCAAATGAATAAAAAAAGATTTCTTTGATTTACAATAAAAAGAAAATTTATTATTCATCAAATATAAAAAATATGATTGGGTGTTTATAGTTCATTGCAAAGCTTTTATGAAGAAAAATCTTATACATATTTGTTTCTATATGTGTGCACAAAAGTAGTAGACTTCTCTAAGTTCTATATGTTGAGTTTGTGCCTATTCTACATTTATTGCTGGTCAGTTGAGAAAGAAGTGTATAGGCGAAAGAGAGAGAGAGAGAGAGAGTGAGTGAGTGAGTGAGTGAGTGAGTGAGTGAGTGAGTGAGTGAGTGAGACAGAAAGAAAATTGCTTTTTCAATATCTCTAGACATATATAGTTATTTGTATATTGCATAAGGAAGAACGGAATAATTCAGCACAAGAGGGATAAGAGAGTGAGAAATGGGTGTTAATGTGGACTGGAAGGTCTAGTTTATAAATCTCGACTCTCTTTCGCTGCATGAGGGGAACGTGAGGGGGTAAAAAATACAGATCGCCGGGACTTAGATCCTGGGGACGGCTCGAAAGCCCTCTGAAGACAAAAGGCTAAATCACGCGTATATGAGCATTTTCGCGACCAAGAATAGAATCGAGTTTTCCCTGTTTTCTAATTGGTCAGTATATATGATGGTGTATCCAATTTGTTCTGGATTTATAAAACCAATTATCTAATTTAAAAAAATTATTTATTATAGGTTAATTTAAAAATGTAACACCTCTTCTCGTTGGTCCCTGAAAACGTATAGATATGTGTAAAAGTCGGATTTATTAAGCAATCAAAATATGGAGAAATCCGGCACCTTATGTCTATTATTTTCCTAATGGTATCTAATCTAAGTCCATCTTCGTTAAAGTTGTTTCAGTACTTATAATGAATGTAGTCAATAACACTTTAATCATTACAATCATTTTAAGTGACGTTAGTTCCATATAAAAGTAGACAATCATGGATTCTCCATAATGGTCACTCAAGCAAGTAATATCCTTTTCAAGGCTTCTCTTCCGTTGTCTGATTATTGAATTAACGACAAGCTTTTGTCATCCAGAAAAAGCGCTGTGTAGGCTTCTTCGTTCCTCGCTGTGTTTGTTTCATTTCCAATAGGATTTACAGCTAAAATATCATCTTTTATAAGGTAACGTACATAAGTGGCCTAAGAAATTTGTCTTCCAAAATTCGTATTTAATTTCGTCTTCGTTAAAAAAATAATCTGTTTCACCGACTTTTTTATCGCTCCTGAGTTCATAACCTGTTAAGGTTATGAACCCAGGAGCGATAAAACTCATATTAAAAGCGGAAGAAGTGTAAAAAGATTGTGGAAATAAGTAAACTGGGCGGAGGAAGATAAGGGGTAAATTTTTATTACATTTATACTACTGCCTTTTATAATCTAGGGATGATAATTGTCCGAGTTATCTAACTTGATCACTTTTTTCTCAACAATAAGTTTTAAAAAATAATTGTTATTTCCCTGTTAATTCACAAGGTTATCGTATATCAGTCATGGCAGACTGAGAGTTCGTTCGGGATACAAAGTAGCAGTAGTGATAAACACGTGGAGAAATCAACACGCATAAGTAGTTGAGTGGGATAGACTCGTGAGAGAAACGTTCCACGAATACGAATATTTCCACATTATAGTCGTCGAAAAGTAGTCTTTGTTGTTGATTTCGTCGCAGGCTGAAGTCATCGCTGTTAATGGAAGTGCCTTCGTGTCGCTGATGATAGCATGGGTCATTCATTTTGTAGTCTGCCTGCAGCTTTCGGTTTCGTGGGAAAACATCATAATGAAAAAGGCCAGAAAAATAACGAAGTTCGAAATTTTGGTTAAAATCTTGTTTTGTTTACGTCATCACCGTGGCTAACTTCTAGTTTTAACATTGAATTTTATGCACTTTTTTTTCTATTGAAAACACATTGATTTGAAAATTCTTGTAAAAATTAAATAATTGTCCGATTTTAATTAAGTTTTCAGAACATATTTACAGATGAATTAAATTATTTTTGACGTGTTTTCTTTCGGAAATTTTGGTAATTTTTTTTAAATATGTTACCACCCACCACCACCACCACCACCACCACTTACTTCTTAATTTCATGAAATTTCGCACAGAACCTTCTTAATCTTATTTATTGAAATTCTTTTTTGTTAAAAGTAGGAGTCATTGGAGATTGTAAATCACCTACTATTTTTTCAAATTTGTACTATTTAACTGAACATCTGCTCTGATTTGAAAAATAATGAATCCAATAAAGCTATGACATTACTAATTTTAATAATGTATGATGTTGTCTTTTATAAAGATACAGAAAACACAGAACACGGGAGCTGGATTAAACACAGCCATTTAGCTGGGCCGTTTATTCAGCAATCCTTGGGGGAAAGGGAAGTCCCTATCTTGTTATTCTTTTTATTGGAGAGGGCCTGTCTAAGGGGGACAACTCATATCTTCACATCCCTCTTTTACCATAAGGAGTTTTTTCTAACAGTTTCTTACAAGTCGTATCTTTTGGGTGGTTTGATAACACGACCTGATTTTGTAGTAGTTTCTAGTCTACTCGTATTGGTTTGTGTTGCATGTGCAGGGCTCTGCGCTTCCATAGGCGGTGCGCAGATGCTTATGTTGGTGCTGGGAGTTTCCTCAGGATGCACGTCTGGTATTGATGTGGTGTTGGGTGTGTGGGCAGCTTCCTTGAGGTGCCTGCGGTTTCTGCGGAGACTCTGCCCTGACGGCGTTTCGACGATGTATGAACGCGGTTCAGCACAGGCCTGTTTGACGATGGCTGGGGTTCATCTTCTTGAGTCTTGGTCTTGAATGCGCACTTGTTGTCTTGTGCTAAGATCAGGGAGGTCCTTGGCGTGTATGTCATGGTGCCTTTTCTGTGACAACTGTCTTTGGAGTAGTTGATTCTGGATTTCCTCCCTCCGGACGTTTTGGTTGGTGCATTTGGCGGGGAGGTTACTGACTAGTTTGCGATTGAACAGCAATTCTCCCGGGGATGGAATAATGTGGTCTATTGGGGTGGATCGGAGACACAACAGGCTCATGTTTATGTCCCGGTTGCTCAGCATGGCTTTTTTCATAGCCGCTTTGACGGTCTGAACACAGCGTTCTGCCATGCCGTTGGATTGTGGGTATCTGGGAGAGGAGGTGATGTGCTCAAAGTCCCATGCTCTTACGAAGTCTTTGAAATGCTGGGAGTTATAATGAGAACCGTTATCGCTGATCAGCCTTTCTGGGACTCCTTGCTCAGCAAATATTTGCTTGATAAAACCGATAACTTCCTTGCTAGAGAATTCTTTGAGTTTGCGGATGAAGGAGTACTTCGAATAGTAATCCACAATTAGAAGATAATTAACTCCATTGAGGTTGAAAATGTCAGTCGCTAGGATTTGCCATGGTCGCACAGGGATCTCGTGTGGCATGAGGGTTTCTGCGGTTTGAGATTTTTGCAGCTCTTGGCATATGGTGCATTTCTGTGTTATTCTGTCAATGTCATTATTGATGCCGCTCCAGAAAACACATGTTCTGGCTCTCAGTTTGCATTTTTCGCGCCCCTGGTGCCCATAGTGTATCTTTTCCAATATCTCTGGTTGCATTGATGTAGGGATCAGAATTCAGTCACCTTTGAGTATTATGCCATTTTCAATGGAGAGCTCATCCCGGTAGGACCAATATGGCCGCAAATTTTTGTTGACTTCTCGGGAAGTGTTAGGCCAACCTTGTAGAATGGTTTCTCTGAGTTCACAGAGGATGGAGTCAGCTGTGGTTGCGTGCTTGATCTATGCTAATTTTTCAGTGGAAAACTGAACGAAATCCACTCTTATATTGAGGTTGATCTCTTCTTTGTTTTTTCTATTTGGTAGTCGGGAGAATCCATCTGCCAGGGTCATCTCCTTGCCTGGACGATATGTGATGCTCAGGTCATACTCCTGCAGGCGTAGAAGCATGCGTTGCAAACGAGGGGGGGGGCTGAGATTAGGTTTTTTTAAACTGATCATCTCTAATGGCTTGTGGTCACTTTCTACCTTGAATTGACATCCATATAAGTAGGTTTTAAATCGCTCACAGCCAAAGACGACAGCTAGCAGCTCTCTCTCTATGTTCGCATATCTTTGTTCTGTCTCTGTGAGTGCTTTCGACGCAAAGGCGATTGGTTTTCCCTCCTGCATGAGTACTGCGCCTAATCCTTTGTTGGAGGCGTCCACCTGCAGGCTTGTTTCCTTTGATGGGTTGAAATATGCGAGAGACATTTCCTGGCATATCAGATCCTTTATTTTCTGCAGTGCTTTCTGGTGACTGGCTGTCCATTGATATTCTGATTCTTTCTTGAGAAGATCCCTCATGGGTGCCGTCAAATCAGATAAATGCGGGATGAAGGGCGCTAAGTAGGTGATTATGCCTAACACCTTTTGTAGTTCTGTTACATTGGTGGGGCTGGGTAGTTGTTTTATTGCCTCTACTTTGTTCGGATCGGGTTTGATACCATCTTTGTCGTATATGGCTCCAAAGAAGGCTATGCGTTTCTTGTCAATTTCGCATTTTTCACTATTGAAGCACAACCCTTCGGTTTGCGCCACCTTCATAAGCTTGCGGAGGTTGAGATCATGTTCCTCCTTGGTCTTCCCATAAACAATGACATCATCTATTAGGCCGATTGTCCCTGGGCATTTTTCCAGTATCATGTCCATTCTCTGCATGAATACGTCTTGGGACATCACTAGCCCAAATGGCATTCTTTGAAAGCAGAATCTTCCAAATGGTGAGTGAAACGTTGTTAGTCGTTGGGATTCAGTATCGAGCGGTATGGACCAATATCCATTTTTGGCATCCAGTTTTGAAAAATATTGAGCACCCGATAGCTTGTGCGTTAGCTCCTCCATCGTAGGGGTTTTGTAGTGGCATCTCATGATGGCTCGGTTGAGGTCTTTGGGGTCCAGGCAGAGGCGAAGTTTTCCGTTCTTTTTTCGAACGTAAACTATACTGCTGACCCATTCGGTTGGTTCTGTCACCTTTCGGATGATGCCTTGGGATTCCATGAACTTGAGTTCCTTTTCTATTTCGTCTCTTAGGTGGATGGGGCACTTCCTGGGTGCATGGATCACTGGGTGATTGTCGGGTTTTAGTACTATGTGATAGTCGCCCTTGAAGTGTCCTATGCGGTCAAACTGGTCGGGATAAACCTTTTTTAAATCCTTGATCGATTCAATCGGATCTTTTATTTCTCTGGTGGTGCAGTGGAGGCTTACTAATTTTAAGCTTCTGAGTGAGGGTAGTCCAATTATGGCAGGTCCATTTGATGTCACCATATAAAATTTTATATGTCGCCATAGACCCTTGTAAGCGCATTTTATTACGATGGATCCGTGCTGTGGGATCTTGGAGCTGTTGTAAGCTGTTAGAACAGCTGTTTCTTCTTGCGTCGTTCCAGGACGTGGATGTCCATTTTGGTCCACACATTTGGGAAACATTTGACGGAATGTACGTAATGGGAGGGCGTTTCCTTCAGCTCCGGTGTCTATTTTGATTTTTAGCCGGTCTGTGCCTTGCCTGTTTGGGAGTGCAACGTCGAGATTCGCGAAGGCTTCTGTTTCAGGTGTTTTTTCTTCGTGCTCATGCACTGAATAAAATGCCATACTCTCGAAATCACTTGCGATCTCTATTTCATTTTGCACATTAATGCAGCTCTGTTGGCTTCTTCCTGTGTCCCGTGCTGTTTCAGCTTTTTTGCGCTTGGTTTGCTGCCTGTTCGTGTTCTTTCTGTATGTCTGTGTCTGACACACTTTGGCCCAATGGTTCTTCCGACCACATGCAGAACAAGTACTGCCTCGTGCAGGACAATTTCCTAGCTTGTGTTGACGACCACATCTACCACAGACGTCGAAACTTACAGTCTTGTGTTTTATGGCGCTTATGTGGCTTTCCTCTTTTTTTAGCTCATTCATCTTCTCCATATGGCTGATTGAAGCTTCATAGCTTCTACACGTGTTGAGCACATCTGGCAGTGGTACGGGCTCGTTCTTGCTCAGTAGTTTCTTTTGTAATTCTGGGGAACGGGTTCCTATAATTATTTGTTCGGTAATTCTTTCCTCAAGTTCGAGCTCGTCTCTGAACTTGCATTTCTGCGCCTGAAGCCTGCACCTTGCGAGAAAGTCATCGATACTCTCTGTGTCGGACTGTGCGTATTTTTGTAGGGTGAAGCGGGCAATTCGGAAATTAGTTTGGGGCTCTATTTGTTCTAAGATTTTTTTCCAAATCACCGCCGGATTTCGTTTGTCCGCTTCGTTGGCGAATAACCAAGAGTTGTATCTTCTCAGGCCTTCCGTGCCTGCCAGTAGCAGAATGTGGTCCACTTGTTTACTTTCCTCAATGGCTCTTACGGAGAAAAATAACTCGCATTGCTGCTTAAAAAATTTGAAGGATTCCACCAAATTATTTGTTTCCCAGTGCATGTGCGGTTCCATTGAGTGACTGGACGTCATTTTGCAACAATGAATTCAATGAGAGAATGAATTCAACAACTTACGGTTTTCTCAGGAACATCCAAGATGGCGTCTTCTAGTGTGCACATGTGCGTTTTTGTTTTTGTTTTTTTTGGGATCTCATTAATAAATTTCTTCTTGTGTCAGTTTATAGTCGTGTTGCGTGTTCCATTGTTGGTTTTACAGCTGCCACCATTTAATAATGTATGATGTTGTCTTTTATAAAGATACAGAAAACACAGAACACGGGAGCTGGATTAAACACAGCCATTTAGCTGGGCCGTTTATTCAGCAAATTGCCAGGGGAAAAGGAAGTCCCTATCTTGTTATTCTTTTTATTGGAGAGGGCCTGTCTAAGGGGGACAACTCATATCTTCACACTAATTAGTAAAGCTTTTAATTGCTTTTGTAAATAAGTAATATTCAGTACATTATTGTCTGAAGAAATATTACTTATTAATAATAGTTTAAATTCGTGTAAAATTCTGTATTGGGGTATTTATTGGATGTAATATAGTAATTAATTGGAAAAGAAATTTACGAGTTCAAAATTGCGAATATTAATAAATGTATTTACGCTATTCTATTTTTAAAATAAGTTTGTATTTTTTCACTTAATATATTCCTTATTTTCATGTATGCTAGACTGAAATTGCCATTAGTATGAAAAGGTTATGTAATTTATGAGTTTTGCCCCTTCACTTAGATTTACGAAAATTGTCATTTATGATGATGCATAGCAGCTGTCATCGCTTCGTCATTCAACAGTCCGTCAAACCTTCGATCAAATGAACACGAGCAATCGTTAATAATTTGTTGTATATTACTTTTTATGCTATAAGTAAGTAATATTTCTTTAAAATCAGCTTAATTTAACTTTCAATTTTCTAATTTTACTAAAATAAAGTGCCTAAATCTTTTAAAATATTTTTAAAATCGATGAATTTTTGTTTGTTTACAAATTTCTTAAAATTAAGAAAATGGCCGCTTTTAAGAAAATTTTAAGAAATCGAAATTAAATGTGACATTCCAATCTATATTATTTCTATCTGAAATACACCAGAATTTTTTACTTTATGAAAATGATAAATTTAAACATTAAACTTTTAATTAAATTCCAAATAAAAGCTTCAATAATGTTTTGTCATTTTAAAAATTTCATCTTAAACTAATGTATCAAAAATTTATGACGAAAAAAGAGGTGGTACCTAAATTGCTTGGCGTAGAGTCAGTCTTTAATGCTGGCCTGGTTGAATCTACCTTCATGGGTAAAAAAGGCGTTGGCTTTATATAGTGAGTCAGTGACTCAGAAATGGCTGCAGCGTGGGTCTTTTTCGGATTGGTTGAATAAGATGTTTATGGCCTTGGTATTTTTGTGCGTTATTTCAGAAGTGAGTGGATGAAACTGAACGAAATCTAGGTCTGTTTTTGTCACATGTGGGTATCTAAGTGAGCACTTCCGTTTGAGTTAATTGAAGTTCCAAGATACAATCCACATATTACTATGATGTTTTGGACCCATGTAAAGAAAGCATAAACTCTTCTCATTTACATGAGCCAATCTATACATTTAGTCAATCTAAACTCCAGAGAAGGGAACTTTGAACCCGAGGTATTAGTGTGGAGCTAAGACGGAAATAGACATCAAAACAAAGACAAATTGACGAAAAATAGTTTCTGAGTCGGAGGATTGCGCATTGTTTCTTAAAAAAAATTAATTCTTCGTGGTCCTTTTGAAGAATACACAATATTTGTATGTTACGATTTTGGGTTAGTTCTTGGTCTATATATAAAGTAATGGATAGTTTTTAAATATATGGGTGACGAATATTTGGAACAATAAAGTGTGTAATAGTGTATGTGTGTGTTTATGTAGAAACGTTTATCTAAGTGCATGTTTTACTGTAACGCTGGTTAATATAAGTGTATGTGTGTAAAGAAAAGTCTGTAGATGTCATTTCCGTATAAATCGTTGAAATTTAGCGAAATGCATTTCGTTGGATATGTTATATTTACGTGTGTGTGTGTGTGTGTGTGTGTGTGTGTGTGTGTGTGTGTGTGTGTGTGTGTGTGTGTTAAAGAGAGAGAGAGAGAAGGAAGGTGGAGAATTCTGTTGTCACTTTTGTGCGGGTCACTGAATTGTAGCTAGCTTTATAAAATTTGTTCTAGTTGGAATCTTTCATTGAAGATGGAATTGGCGTTATTCCATTTATTTTTATTAGGTAGACATAGGTTAGAATAATGAATTTGTAGAAAACTGATGTTGTAATATTTATAGTTGGTGAGGTATCCTATGCAAATGAGCTGAGTTGTATAACTCGCTAACTGTTTGGGACTCCATTAAGTCACGCATTTATTCGCTTACAAACCGAATACATGGGAACACGTAGAACAAAAATGGCGTTCCGTTAGATATACAGACCATATGGGATGATTATTTGCAACTTTTGAAGCAGTAGACGAAATCACCTGTGTCAAAAGTAAAGCAGGAGTGCTGACAGGATATTTCTCTATCCAAGTCACATTAAATAGACAGAAATTTTAGAGGGTTCTAGACATACTGATACGCAGAGGTCAGAAACTGTAGCATTAGAAGGCAGGAGACCCCGGTGCTAGTCATGTGGTTCAGCGGGGCACACTTGTCTAAAATGTGCCCCGCCAAGAATCCGGTGACAGCGCCGGTGACAGCGCCGGTGACAGCGCCCGTAACACCGGTAAATACTGTAGCACCGGAAGAAGTAGTGGTGGTGGCAGAGAAGACGAGCCATCCTGCCAATAGTTCGACAAAATGAACAGGGTTTGGGAGGAGGGATAAAAAGTCTGCTACTCCTCCTCCTCCTCCTCCTCCTCCTCCTCCTTAGCAAGATGTCCCATCAATGTGGAGGTGTGCCCGTCAAAAAACAAGGCACAGAAAGTTTCCCCAAAGAAAAAACAGCAGCAGGAGGTGCAGAAAAAGGAGACACAAAAGGTTCCTCATGACGAACAGACGGATCACAACATGGAAGTTAATGAAATGTTTCCATCACGTTCCTCTTCATTGAATAGGGGAAGGGAAATGGAGGAGGAATAAGAAAAAGTAACCAAAAAAGAAAAGAAGCGGATTGAGGCAGGGCTGAAAGGGCCCTGGTTGACATCAAGACACAATCCGCTCCTGCTTCGCCTGTAAAGTCACAAAAGACTGCCGGCAAGGTAAGGAGTATCTCTTCTTCCCTCTTTAGAACTCCCTCAGCTCTCTCCTCCAAACACTCCTCAATTCGTTCCAAGAAAAGGGAAAAAAGAAAAAAAAGATTTGGAAAAATAACATTTTTGAAGTGGACAGGCCCTTGAAATGTACCTATCTTCCCAAAGGAGGGCCCTATTAAGGGCTTTATTTAAATGAACCTAAGAAATTTCCCTGACGCCCCCGGGGTGACCGCCCTCTTTAGATGCTCTGGGGGTAATCTTCAATTGTGGAATCAATTTTATCCGAAAATTGATCCCACACTTTTAGATTACCCTGGTTTCCGAAGAGCCTTGTTTCCGAAGTTGATGCTCGTGTGCTACCTAGCCACTTTGTTGTCTATTCAACATACGAGGATCATCAGACCAGAGGTGATTCATTGTTCGTTAAACGTACCCTGGGTACAAAGTGGACCTTGTCTA
This sequence comes from Ascarosepion bandense, assembly GCA_037127315.1. Classification (NCBI taxonomy): domain Eukaryota; kingdom Metazoa; phylum Mollusca; class Cephalopoda; order Sepiida; family Sepiidae; genus Ascarosepion; species Ascarosepion bandense. The sequence continues at coordinate 13,529 of JBBBDQ010002327.1, forward strand.
TATCGGCGGGGATGGGCGTTGGTCATGACTGATATTACTGTGAAAAGTAGTTCGTTTCGGATCGTTGCGGTATATACATCCAGCAACCGCGAGGAGCTTGTCTTTTTTTTCTGTAAGTTAGGGCTCTTCCTGGTGGATTCTTCGTGCCTAGTCTTAGTGGGGAACTGGAATGCCATTCTGGACCCCAAGCTAGATAAGGGGAGGGGAGGGGAGCTAGCGGAAGGTCGGGCGATCGTAGCCTGATCGACGATTTCAGTCTCGTCGATAGATACGGGTCGATCATCCTGGGGGAAGTTGTGGACGTGGGAACATAAGTGGCCGTCTACCCATATGGTTAGAGACCTGGATAGAAACTTAGTGAGAAGGGTCGATCTAGATTTGCTAGATTGTCCCACGTTTCACTGGTTAGGTTATTCGGACCACAGACTTGTTTGTGCCCTGATAGCGTGAGATCGTATGCCTAGATTTGCTGGACACTGTGGGAGAGGCTTAAGGATAGCATTATAGCCGTCGCCTAGCCCTAGCTAAGGCAAAATAGGTGAAGATAGTCAATTCCAGACGGAGACGGTGGGGATCCCCTACATATAGCATTAGCAGGCCCTGGAGCGGTTGGCTAGCAAGCGTTATCAGGGTTATGTAATTAGGCATAGGTTAAACAAGACGTCGAACGAAGCTGTAAGCATGGACCAGAACTGCGGAAGGAAGAAATCCGTCAAGGTGCGAACGATATATTCGAGAGGTTAAATCCCCGGAGGGGCGTACTCTGAAGTCGACCGACAATATGTGTGAGGCGTTTCGGCGGCATTTCGAGAGCCGCATTACTAAGGAGCCTGGTCTCTGTGAAAAAGAGTTTCGCAGTTATTTGGCTGACTTTCCCCGGTTGGCACCAACTGAAGCAGCTAGCTACGAGAGAGAGATCACAGAAGGCGAAGTTCACTTGGCATTGAAAAGGGTCGGCAGGGACAAGGCTCCGGGACTTGATGATCAACTCTATGAATTGTACTAGAGGCTGTCGCACATCTTTGTTTAGATTTTGACGGTAGTGTTCAACAACCGGTTCTGGCAGGGCTCCGTCCATGACCGAATCTCCAGGGGTGTGATCACGCTGTTGAAAAAGGTCAAGGGTGTTGATTACATGCCGATAACTCTGCTAAACACAGAATTAAAAGTTTTGGTCATGATCCTGACAAAGTGTTTTCAGTCAGTTGCCGAGATTCTGTTGAAATCTGAGCAGACTTGTGCTGTGAAGGGATGAACAATCCAAAGCAACCTGCATCTGATCCGCACGATTCTAGTGTGAGTAAAAGATGACGAGCAGGTCACGCTAATTAATTTAGATCAGTCCAAGGCATTTGATACGGTCGACCATCGGTATCTGATTGCTGTCCTGAAGGCTACCGGATTCATACCCGATTTCTGCAATTGGATGTTCCTGCTGTATCGCTTCTTCATTGCTGAAGTACAGGTCAACGGAAAGCGATTGGGCGCTTTTGCGCTGTCTCGGTTGGTTTGTCAGGGTTACCCACTGTCGCTCCTACTTTACTGCAGTCCGGTCCTGCGTGAAATCGCTGTCTCTGGTAAAGCTTGAGCCAGGGTTTCTGTGTACGCCGATGATGTATCCATTTTCGTGTCGTCCTGGGACTACATTGAGGTGGTACAGAAGGCGCTTGAACGGTACGAAAAGGTGACGGGGTCCAAAATTAATCGAAAGAAGTTTTCTGGCTTGCAGTTAGGAGCCTGGAAAAAGGTCGTGCTTCCAGGATCATTTGGACTCATAGACTCATCCGCATTCTCGGAGTGTGGTTTGGGCCGGATCTCCAGCTGGAGAAGAATTGGTCGGAGGCACTGAAAAAGGTCGGAGCGTCGGTCCAGACTTGGCTTCGATGGCGGTTGTCTGTGAAGGGGAGAGCTAAGGCGTGTGCTACATACGTCTTCCCTCTCATACTTTACAGGTTGTCAGTACTCCCTTTCTGTGATAATCGTAGGAAGGCGAACGAGCGGTTGTTGTCCACCCTCTTGTGAGGTGGACGCAAGCATTAGGTCAACAGAGATGTCTGCGCCAAGCATCCATGTCATGGGGTGGGGTCCGGGAATGCCACACATGGTGAGTCATCGACACGCCTCGAGATTGACTTTCCTATACCTTGAGTTGACAGAGAATTCGATTTTGGCAAGGAATGTTAGGGACGCCTTCCCTATCCTTACTCTCAATCCTCTCATTTCGTGTTGCTGAGCTCCGACATAGGCCCCTAAATCAATCTAAATTCTTACTCGAGTATCGAAAAACCTTGCGGACCATTCCTCAGTCCACTAACCTTTCTTGGCCTCGAAGGCACTTGTATAGTTTATTAGTGTGGGGGGGGGGGGTCGCGACGAAGGAACCTCTACATGATCGGTTCGGCTTGTTGGCGACCGAGTCGTGCTCCTTTTGATCTTAGCCGCCAGCAGCGAATTACCTCAGTAACTCGGAGTTTTCGCTTACCTTGCGATTGATTCAGAGCAGGTTATCTCACAATGACATGGACTTCTGATAGAGTATGGTGGGTGGATTTAGCCGACTGTCATCGGTGTAGCTTTGGTTTGAAAGAGACGGCTGCGTACGCCTTCTATCATTGTCCTTAGGTACGGTCTTTCTGGAACTATGTCGGCGAGTTGACGGCTCGAATCGCTCCCGATTGGCCCGTGTCCATCGATCTCGGGTATGTGTGTAATAATGTGCCGCCGCTGTATTCTGGGATGAAACGAGTGATGTTTTCGACGTGTCTGGCGGTAGCAAGAATAGTGATTTGGACGTCGCGGATGGAGGAAATCTTGCAAGATGAACGTTATTCTTATCATCTGATTAGATTCTTTGAGCATCAACTCAAGATTATCAGATCAGATCTTATATAACGCGTTTGATATCGACAGATTTCAGCGAAAGTTGGGTAACTGTAGTAAGTCTATGGTTCGCGAGAACAGCGCCAGTCTTGATTTTCTTTTTTAAGTTCCTTATGTCACAAACCCTCCCCTGGTTAAGTTAGACTTCTTTTGTGTACCTAGTTAATGTGAGTAAATGTTGTTCCTAGCCTGTTTCCAGCTCTCTCTTTTGTTATGATCCAAGTCGAGATTCCCAACCTCCCTAGTATATTTTTGAGCACACTTTTCATCTTGACTTTGATTTTCCCATTTCATTATTTTGTAACACCGTATCCTCCCTCCACTGAACCGACGCACTCCACCAGACCTGCCGTTTGTCCGGTATGATCCAGTATTAGAGGGGTTAGACACAAGTCTCCGGTTTCCTATGTCAATTCGATGCCACCCTCTATTCATGTTTTGATTTTTTTTATCCTGGAGAGCGGTCATCAGATCGTAGAAACTCGGAAACACCCCGTTGGTCCACCTACGTGTTCATCAGGTGAGAATCGGGTTAGCAGAAAAATAAATAACCAAGTAGATGTGATGTTGGTAAGACAAAACAGTTTTTTTTATACAACAAAAACAAACAAACAAAAATAACAATTCTTGTTGCACAAGATAAATGTCTCTTGTATATGAACAATAATCAAATGAAACACAAATACTTCGAATAATTTCGGCAAAGGAGATATGTGGCGTTCCTTTAACCCTTTTTGATCTGTTTTTTGTAGTCACCGTACTTATTTCTTTATCAGTGTATGAAGTAATTTACTGGCAGTGTTGCACGAAGATAACAGGTAACTTAAGTTCACTTTTTCACTTAATTACATCATTAGCTGACGCTCCCTTTCAATCTCTGACGTCTTTCTCGTCTCACTGACTCGTCTTTTTGTCAACTCATCATCATCTCTTTGCCTCGTCTCCATCTTTCGTCGACTCGTCTGCTGGTGCTTCCGTCTGTGCTCGCGCAAACACGCGCTTAAATAGAGGCCGGTGGTCTTAGAATACAACCTTCATTGACTTCAACTTAGCTCAACCACATCAACCACCTCTATGACATACTTTTAAAGTACAATTTCAACTCTCCAAGAATAAACAATTTAATTTTTCACCAATTATTTTTTCGAGGTTCACAACAAAACACTATTGTTTTATCACCCTGCTATCAATTATTCTGACGTTCTTTTTGTAAACTACAGAGATCTTGTTTAGAAAGTTCTAGATCAAAACATTATTAATTTTAACATCGATTCTTATAGTGTGAAAATCCATTTCTCTTTAAAAGTTTCAACTTATTACTATTCCTTTAATAATTTGATATCCTTTGGATACTTACAAAAAGATTGTAATTCTAAATTAACGTTTCAAAATGTTTACAGCATATCAATATCTTGGTCATTCGAGACACCTCTCTTTCACTTGGTGTTTTCTGTTTTACGGCACATCCTCCTTTATTATCATTATTATTTAAGGGGCAACACTGCCCCTGCCACATTTGTTTTATCATTCACATCTCCGTTAGCGAGTGTGCTACGTGATTTCACCGTCTGGCAGAATACTGCAGCCACTTTGAATTTCTGTTGCGTGGACGGGACTTATTAACATTTGTTTATTTTAATTTGGATATTTTGTTATATTTTAGTTTGTTTTTGGGTTATTCGTCTCTTCTCCTCTCATTTTTTTTTATTACTATATCTTTATATATATTTCATAAAATTATTGTATATAAATAAATTTTTATTTCATGGGTTTTGTAACCTCTTTTTCAGGTTCCCTGTGAATATGTGGTATTATGGTATATGTAGGATTGTAAGATGATGGACGGGTTTTTGTGCTAAATGAAGAAATTGTTATGACTGATTGTTTCGTGAATGTGAGTAGCTAATTATAGGATAAAACAAGTGTAGATCGACCTCAAGTCACTCTCCCTTCGACCATGTGACACATTCATTATATATTTATACAATAAAAAATATTCCTTTACGTCACGCGTATCGGTATACCATATATCGAGTACCGAAACTGAGAGCTGTACTAGTTGGTATTAATTTCGAGTACCGAAACTGAGAGCTGTACTAGTTGGTATTAATTTCGAGTACCGAAACTGAGAGCTGTACTAGTTGGTATTAATGCTATTAATGTTTTCAAAATACTTTCTTCTTAAAGAGTTATGTTTTTTTTAATCAGACTGAAATAAGTGAGATCAAACTGATGTATCACGTCGTTTCAATGTAAAACAAGTGAATTAGAACGTCTATGAAAACGTAAATCTCTCTTGTGTTCGTAGATACGGGTTTTTAGATCACGTGTTTATTTTTCTTCCCGATTTTATCACCAATAGTAGGTGGGGGCGGAATTAAACTGCATGCATAACTCAATACCCATTTGTTTGTTTCCTCAGTTTACTTCAAATTTAAAGATTAACAAATGTTTATTGTGTTATGCATGCAGTTTAATTCCGCCCCCACCTACTATTGGTGATAAAATCGGGAAGAAAAATTGTTAATCTTTAAATCTGAAGTAAATTGAGGAAACAAACAAATTTGTAATAGTAACAAATAATAATGTATGTGCAAGAATTATACAATCAAGATGAAAGAAGGTTAAATATGTTGCAAGCAAAGTTGGAAGAGATTTAAAAAGTTCACAAGTGTTAGTCAAGATAAAAATATGTAATACACAAATTAGGAGTTTTCTCGCTTAGTCTGTATTTTGAAATGTTTGCTGAAATGGAATTATATTATAATATGTAGAAAATATATTTCCTTGTTTGAATGTTCAAGATGTAATTTATAACAATCATCATTGAATAGTTTGTGAATTTTGTGGGTGATTAACAATTTGTTGAAGAATATTCTGTATGAGGAAAAATTTGTTGAAATAGCAAGCTTGTTGAAGAATATTTCTAATGGTCGAAAAGTTTGTTGATTTCAGCTTGGCAGTTTGAGTGAATGGATGAATTCTTGTATTCTTTTTACCGTGATTATTAAACATAAAGTTCAATGGTTATTAGATGATAAGAAGACGATAGTAGAAGTTGGATTCACAAGTGATTTCCCGCGTGTTACTGGATGAGATTTGTAGTGATGTGAATTCTGTTGGCAGATGGACACTCACTCGAGGATTCAAGTTCGGGCCGCATACCGAACGAAGTGGGCGATTGTTGTTCTGTCTAATACATGCCAGCTATGAGCGGGCGTCTGCTTCCTGGCCTAACTGAAATTGTAATAGCTGTTTTATTTATTTTTTTTTTTTCGTTAAATACTATCAGAGGTGAATCACAACGTCTCGGCGGGAAAATTATGTCTAGTGCAGAAATATTTTTTTAGAGGTAAATTAGCCAATCAGATTGCGAGTTTTAGAAAAAACTTAGAAATCTGGCAGGACCCTACTTCCAAGAAAACTGAAAAATCTGACTGTTAAAAAATTAAAGCCGTAGATAAATTGTTGTCAATCTGCGATTGGTAAATTGTCCTATGATAGTTTAAGTTAAGTAGGTTTAATTTTTATCCAATGACATTGTGAGTTTCCATAAAATACGTGAAATGTAAAATTGATTCTTGATGATGGGGACCGCATAGTGATAACGATCCTATTGTTTGGGATGGCTAATTAATTTTTTGCGTGTTTGGTTGAAAGGCAGGATTATGAAATTTGCGTAATTTTTGTTGGAACTAGCCGTTTTATTTATTTATTATTTTTTTTTTTTTTGCTTTGTGGTAGTTTTTATCGTTGAGGATGAAATGGTGTTGGTAGCAGACAAGTTTGAATGCCATGGTAAACATAAGGGTTGTAGGGTTTTAAAATCCAATCAACTCAATGTAAATTTTATGTCATATTGCTTGATAGTACATATGGAACCTAATATTGGTCTTAAGAGTCATAGGGGGCATTCCATTAACAATGAAACGAGACGAAAATCATCACAAGTGATGTCAGGCGTGCGTGTGGCAACATTACAACCATACATATGGGGGAGCAATCATTAATTGTACGCCCATACACCTCACACCGCATATGCATGTTGAACAAAAACATATGGATCAAACACACACACACAGACACACACAGACACACACACACACACACACATAAAAACATATATACATATAAACATATATAAACACACACACACACACACACACACACGTATATAATACCCGAGCCGCGTTTTGAGTAGAAACAAGTCTCGTTTCGGAACGAGTCTCGTTTTGAAAAAAAAAAAAAAAAGAAAAAGTATGGCCGCCGAGTACGAGTCTGTCGTCTGCGTGAAGAATGAAGTGTTTGTCTTTCGAATTCCGCCCCGTCCGTCCAACCGTGGATACAGGTAATGGGCGATAGTTTTTTATTTTTTATTTTTTTTTTAAGAGCGGTTGATTACTTATGCAACGACCCTCGGGTGTACTTTTTTAATCGTTTGTTGTCGGTGATTACGTGCGAGAGAAAGGGGGTGTGTTTACTTCACATGAGTTTAACATGGCGGCTGAGAACGCGATCTACTTCCCCCCTATATATTACAGTGTAACCCTGATATAAGAGAATTGTCGGGACCGGATAAAAGTTCTCTTTTACCCGGGTTTGGTCTATTTTATATAAATTACCACAGGCTATAATTTGGGACCGAAGAAAACGTCTCTTATATCTGGGTTTCTCTTATATTCGGGTTTCTCTTATATCCGGGTTATACTGTAATTTGAATTTTTATAAAATTAATTTCATTTTGTAAGAACATATATATATATATATATCTCGACATGGTAAATAAATAATGTCATAAAAATGTGATCCTCCCACCGGCCACCAGATTATTATTTTTAAAATTAAAAATATATTTATCAATTAAAAAATAATAATGTTCTTAAACTATATATTTTAAATTTATGTTTTGCTGTTTGTGAATTAAAAAAATTTCCAGACAGATTTGTGATGGGATAGACATAATTTTATAAATTTTGTTTGATCCTTCCCCACCTCGTACCAACATAAGTGAATTACCGCCGTAACTTTGTACGAAAATACCTTGAATCAATATAATGATAAATTATTATTAACAAGAACATAACAATCATCATATTCCGATTAATTTCATACAAATATCAAATTTGTGACTTTTTGATTGATATTTAATTTATTTTTAGAATCTCAACTCGTTTTCCTTTCTCAAGCCAACTGATCTCAAAAAATTGTTTGTAGGTAAAATAAATTGAAAAAAAAAAAGATCAAACTTAGATTCTTTATTATTAAACAAAAAAAAGTGTTTCTTTTTTTAATTTTAAATAAAAACAACCTCCAGCCAGAGTAAAATATTATTGTGTGTATGTATGTGTGTTCTTTGTAATTAAAGACTAAGAAAATTAAAAATGAAAACCAGATAACAGGCGGCGATCGATTCCTCACTTTCCGATTTCTGTTTTTTTCTAACTTCATTGGATAATTAATTGAAAGAAATTTATTTTGACACGTTTTCGCAGTAGTAATTGAATGCAATGTCAGCTGGAATTCGAACTCGGCTCCCGGATTTCTCGTTCCAAGCCGATATCCACTGCACCACAACGCACATCTGCGAAAACGTGTCAAAATAAATTTCTTTCAAGTTCTCTGGTGAAATCTCGTTTGATAAAATTATTAGTATCTAAAAACTCATCGCTTTATAAGACGCAATTCATTCTCCTGTGTAATTATTAGTTTTTATTCCACTTTATTTTTTCTTTTTGTTTAAATTATGTCGCTCTTTCATCGACCATTACTTCTTTTTCCGCATTTTAAAGAGCGGTGTTTATGGAATTTGTTGCGCTCTGATTTTTGTCCCTATACATATCAAAATATATAGCCCCATCTTAAAGAAAAGAACGCTCGTCAATTTGGTCGTCATAAACACAAATTCTAAGTTGAAAAATTTAGTTGATAAAAAATACCAGAGAAATTCAACTCAATGAAAATTGCAATGTCTTGTAGAGCAATGGGTCGTTCTAATACTATGTTTCTCTTTTCTCATGGATAAAAAAAAAAATGGTACTGTTCACTTAAAACATGGGGTCACGCATCAAAATTTGTATTGCTAACCGAGTGAATGAAGATCACCAGTTTTAACCTTATTTTAAACCAGACTAGTTTCATTTATGGATATTACGTAGTTTAAATAAGTATTTTTCGTATTTTGATGCATTTTTAAAACTGTTTTTTAGGAGTATTTACTGTCAGCGTCGAATAATTTTTTTCGCCTAGGCTGTTGTTTTTTATGCATAATCCACATTGTAAGTAAATTTTACAATAAACTTGATATCCACTTTATTTTATTTATTTTATTTATAATGAATTAGAGCGCAAAATAAATGTTTAGTTAGCTCCTTTCCTTTGAGATTAAAAAAAACAGCATTAACATGGTGAAAATTGGCTCTTCCAAAAAACAAAGTCTTCGCAAGTAAAAAAATGTTTAAGACTAAAAAAAAAAAGTAATTTTTGTTATTTTTATTTTTTTTTTTTTCAACGATTATATTTAGTAGTGTGTTGGTTTAGAGCTTTTTTGTGAGTGAAAAATACAATACATTGATTTGGAAAATCTTGCAAAATCAAATAATTGTCAATTTAACTTCATGACTTATTCACAAATGAATTAAAATTATTCTTTTAAAATCGTTATAAAAACATTTTTATTTTTTTACATATCTTAATTATTTCATAAAATTTAGAGAAATGAAATTTTCGTCTAAAACAGGACTCCTTGGAGAATGTAAAATTGTAAATTATCGTCAATAATTTATTTAATTTTTTTATTATTATTTTTTTTTTTTTTCAATTATTACTCATTTTTCGAAAATAGGCTCCGAATTGTAGAATAAATAATTAAATAAAACTGGACATTATTTATTTAGAAAAGTTTTTAATTGCTTATAGATTTCATTAATAGCACTGAAGAAATAATTTTCGATAAATAATGAATATTATTTACAGTTTTTTTAATTTTTTATTTTATTTTATTTTTTTCAGGTACCTCCACTAATTCGCTATGAATGAAATTATTTTTTAAATTATTATCTTTCTTGGTAACCTTCTTTTTTTTTTTACATCTGTTATTCCTCTCCAGGTAAATTCATGAGATTTTAAGAATTTATTTTGTTGGGAAAATTGGTTTTATTAGTTAAACGCAGGACTCATTAGGGGAATGTATTGTATGTAAATCATCTTTTTTTTTTTTTTTTTTTTTTTCATATTTTGCCTTCATTTCCGGAAATCTGCTTCCAATAGTAAAATAAAAATGCAATAGAACTATGACTTTTTTTAATTTGATAATCTTTTAATTGCTTTAATAAATAAGGCCATTATAGTCTGAAGAAAAAAATTTTTTTCAATTAATAATGAAATTTTAAAAGAATTGTTTTCATTTTTTTAAATTAAAATAATTTATACAGTTTCAAAAATATTTTTAAAATACTTCAAAGATTTGTTGTCATTAGTTTATTAACTTAAGTGTAAATTATATTTAATATTCAAAAATGTAAAAATTTAATACAAATTGTCATGCCTTAGTATTTTTAAAATAATTGTTTTGTTTTTTTGGTGGATTCGAAATCATTTTTTCTATGGTAATTTCTATGTGCACATTAAAAGTTTGTGTTTCAGGGTTTCTTTCCCTTACAGGAAAAACATTTGAACAATTATCTCACTTGTGATTGCCAAAAACTTATCTTATCTCACATCTGTCAAAACATTTCAAATGTGGTGGAATGTTTAAAAATTTCAACTCTGTGTTTAAGAAATAGTTTTATTTTAAATTTCATTCTATAAATAAGCAATACTTGTATAAATCAGATTAATTTAACATTAAATTTGCTAATTTTCAAAAAATAATGTGTCATAGATGTATATTTTATTTTTGCAAGATTTTTAAAACCAAGAACTAACTTTTGTTTACAAATGTGTTGATCAATCATAATTGACTGAAAATTGAAAGATTTTTAAAAAATTGAAAATTTTAGATTCTTATCAATAAAATTTCTGTTTGAAATACACCAGAGTATATTGCTTACTGGAAATTGTAAATTTCATAATTTAGGTTTCATTTAAAACTAAAATAAAAGTTTCAAGAAAACTTTTTTTAATTTTAAAAATTCAGTTTAAAAGTTATTTATCAAAAATGATTGGAAGTATCTATTTAATTATAATCATTTATAATATCAGTCAGTTAAGTGCCATATGTGATACAAGCTTAGACAATCACGTCTCTTTCAAGACATAACTGACTGGGCAGAGAATTTTCCTGTAGTATATTTCTTTGTTCTCTGCAGTAGACTTGTTGCCAACCAAGGTTATAGAACCCAAGCTGTTCTGCTACTTAACCCATAGCTGGAGGGAGAAGAAATGGGTTAAAACCTATCCTAAGGGTATTTGCACATAAGTGAATGCAATGCATTCAACTGGAATGTATAAATCTTAAAACTCTGCATTACTTTCATCCGGCTAAGTAATATTAAGTGAAAACTATATTTACTAGTCAAAAATTGAAAAGCATAATAGAAATTATTTTGCACTAAGATTTTTAAAATAATTTGTATTTTTTTTATGTGTATAAAATATTACATAATGTGGTGTCTTTGAAAGTATGATCAACCATACATATCATTATCAGAAAATAAGTGCTGACTATAGTAGATTTAAAATAAACATTCCTAAAATTAGATTGCAGAGAATATTTTCCAACATTTTTAAGATTACTGAGTACTTAAAAATTATATAAAAGAAAGGTGCTCACATCATTTTCTTAAATTATATTTTACAGATAAATTCACTGTAGAGCAACAATCATTGTCATAACCTGTCAACACCATGTCAGTTACATGAAATATGTTGATGTCAGTTAAAAAAATAAATATCTACTGTTTTACATTATTTACATTGTTCAGACTATCATCTTCATCTTTATTGCCATGTTTACGACATTTCAGCCATTGTATGCTCTGGCGTTATTCAGGTGCTAGAAATTTCAAATTAAACCCTTTATTTCGATCAATGGGGTATATTCTCATTCCAAGTGTGATGCCACTTATTATCCTACTTTAACTGAACTCTCTAAGTTATTTGTTCACTACTGCTGTAGCCTTATATAGAATTCACAGCTCTTTGGGTCAAGTCACTAGAACTAACCAACATCTGTATCTATTGGGCCATGAGTCTTTGTGGTAATAAGATGAGGAAAATAGTCCAAACAATGTAAATAATACCTCAGCTCAAATGTATAGACAGCTACTGTTTTCTTTTAAAAATACATTTCTAGTTATTTTAAACTTAAATTAAATTTTTTTTTTCCAAATCATATTCATTATATATTAAATTAATTATTCCTAAATAAAGTTTCAGAAAAGTATATTTTATTTTTGAAAGATTTTTTAATACACAGAAATACATTGCAATGAAAGACAACTAAAAAAGGGCACCAATCAGCTATTTTAGAAAAAAATAAATTCCTATCAATATAATTTCTGTTTGAATTAAAACAGAGCATTTTGCTTATTGAAAATAGTAAATTTAATCATTTAACTTTCAATTAAGCTAAAATGCTTAAGTTTACTTGTCATGCAGTCAATCAAAATGCCAGCCACATTGAATCTACTTTGACTCAGCATAAGTTTATAGTGAGTCAGTGGCTGAGAAACAGCTGCTGTTACAGTCACATGAACCCTTTTCTGATTGATTAGAAAAGATGTTTCACTGGTAGTGAGTGTGTTGAGCCACATGAAATTAATGCCTGTCATGAAATCTAAGTGAGCACTTTTGTTTGAGTTAAGTATTTGTAGTTTTAACAGGTGACAGCAAGGTCCTCTCTATAGATAAGTTATTGTATTAGTAAAAAAAAATTAATTTTAAAATGTGTAGGAAAGGGAACTTGATTTATTTAGGAGATTTTGAGTGATGTTCTGTTGGTCATGAAATTGGTGTTGGAGTGGAATTAAGGTGTGTCTTCTTAACTGCTGGCTTTAATCTGTTTATAGCCATGTTTTCTGTGTTACTGCTGTATTTGGTCACAAAGTATTTATCAGCTCAGCAGATAATATTAAAGAGACACCAGTAGTTTGGTGTAATAGGTCTTTTTACTGCTTTGTTTCATATAGATATATGCAGTTGTAGACTTCTGTTGGAACATATGTGTTCATTGTGATGTGGCAAGTTTGCATGTACTGTAACTGCCATTTTGTTGCAGAGTTTTTGTATAAGTTCTTGTTTTGTGATTGGCTTCTGTCACTGAAGTGTGTATGGTTAAGTAGTTTTTCATCAGAGTTTCTGGTGCTTTTGGTGATCGCCTTTCTTAGTGTTGTGTAGGGCTCATTATTGTGGACATTTTCTATGATGTCTGCTACTTTATTGATGATATTTTGTGGTAATGCTTCAACTGTATTAACTTTTTTCCCTGGAAGATGATTCTTCTGACTATGAAAATAGCAGTTGTAGGAAAGAGTTTTAGTTTTCAATCTGTTGTATGTTAAGCAGTTGATTCAGTGGCTCCTTGACAAGTTATGTGGTCATCAGCATTAAAATTCCACTAAACTTTATATTCTGTGGGTATAAACTGGTTGGACAATTTGAACACTGGGGTTACCATTTATTGATGAGTTGCTGTGTTACTCAAATCATAGTTACTCTTTTATTACTCATGTGGGATATTATTACTATATGTTGCTTCAGATTGTCATACTCAACAAATTGTAGCAGCTTTACTGTGAACAACAAAAAAGGTGTATGTGACAAACAACTAATTGGTGATAAAACATGATTGAGATGAGTAAAAGAGTTTTATTTCTTATGATTTACAAGGTTTGAATATTTGCTCATTCTGGGGTATTATGTATCAGTCAGTACCTCTGCTCATTTTTGATACCTAAGTTTAAATTGTATTTTTAAATATATAAGTTTTCTTGAAGCTTTAATTTTAGCTTTAATTGAAAGGCAAGAAATTAAAGTTGCTAATTCCAGTAAGCAAAATAGTCTGGTTTATTTCAAAATAAAATTGTATTGATTGGAATCTAAAATTTTTCAGATTTTAACAAAAATTTCAATTTTATGGCCATTTTTGATTGATTGACACATTTTTGTAAACAGAAGCCATTTTTCAGTTTTAAAAAATCTTGCAAAAATAAAATTTACCTTAATCAGATTTGAAACGAGTATTACTTGCTTACTGCCTAAAATGTACTATAAAAGCATTTCTCATTTCCAGTAGGCTTGGGTTGTGTTAACAGGGGCCATAATTAATGTGACACACAAAAGCTATCAAAAAAGCTAAGTATGGTGGCCGAATTTGACATCATTTTATGTCAGTCAGTTAAAGTGCCATACGTGATACACGCTTGGGCGATCATGTCTCGAAAGAGACACGACTGACTGGGCAGAAGGTTATCCCGCAGTAGGTTGCCATTGCTTTCTGCGGTAGACTGGTTGCCGACCAAGGCTATAGAACCCAATCTGTCCTGCTATTTAACCCATAACTGGAAGGAAGAGACGGATTAATACCTTTCCCAGGGGTATTTGCGCGTAAGTGAATACAATGGATTCAACTGGAATTCGAACTCGGCTCCCCGATTTCTCGTTCCGAGCCGATATCCACTGTACCACAACGCACATGTAGCTTAATCATATGCATCGTTTCTTTGTTTTTAACTATATATTAAATTTAAAAGTTTAACAATATTTTCCACAATTATCTAATATTTTATAGAATTCTAGTTAAGCTTTATAGCTTTACATTTAAAGATATTTTATGAAAAAACTTAAAATACTATAAAAATTTACTTTAAAATAATCTGACAAATTAATAAAAAATGAAATTATATAACATGACAGGTAATTCAATAATTTGAAAGGTTATGACATTTATTAATTTTTATTTTTGATATCTATTTTTGATATTCTTTATTAGGTACCTCTACAAATTTTGAATTTCAAAATTACTTTTTTTAACAAAATTAGGAAACTCAAAATTAAAATATAAAACTTGCTTTAAATTTTGAAGGGATGATTTGCAAAGCCTGTTGAATGTTGAAACATAGGGCACAGGAAACACGTAAGTGAGATAAAAGAATTCTATCCTGCCGAAAATGTTTATATAGTTTTTTGTTTTTTTTTTTCCCTGTAAGGAGCACAACGTTTGAAACTCATGACCTTTAAATTATATATACCATTTACAACCACCCATAAAAAGAAAATACGGCTCATCAGCATGCATGCAAAAAAAATGTTTTAATTATTTAAAAAATTGAATGGCTAGATTATTTGTATTAAGCTTTTCAAATTTCAATTAGTAAATATAGTCTTCACATACTAACTTAACAATCTATAGCGAATGATGAAGGAAGGGAATTTTAAATGATTTTTAAAACTTTATAAATAATTATAATAAACAATAATAAACCTTACAATTCTTGTAAAATTAATTATTTGTTGAAAAAAAGTTTTCTCTTCAGACTATGATATCCTTAATATATATTGATTAAAAAAAACAATTCAAAGTTTATTTAAATAAAAAGTGGCATAGTTTTATTGCATTGTTTTCACAATTCAGAGCAGATTTTCTGAAAAAGGACTATTTAAACAAAAAAAAAAAAGTTGATTAATATTTCCCAATGAATCCAGCAATTGATTAATAATAGAAATTTGGCAAATTATTGTGAATTTCTAGACATTTCAGAAAATTAATTAGAGCGAGGCAACATATGTAAAAATATATTTTTACAGAGATTTTGTAAAAATAATTATTTCAAAATTGATTTCAGTATTGAAAGTTTCATCAAAATCCGATCATTATTAAATTTTTGTAAGAATTTCCAAATTGATGTGTTTCTGACTGGCAAAAAAGTGAGTTGCATAATATTACGTTTGTTATAGTAAACCTTTGTAAAGATTGCGTCGAACAAAGAAAAAAAAAGATTTTTTACCAAATTTTGAATGTGTTAGAAATAATTAGAAAATTTTTAAAAAACTAATTAAAAAAATACTTTGATCTATCCTCTTAATAATAACATAAACATTTTGCTGATAAAACTTTGTTTTTATTAAGTTTGGGGTCTTTTTTCTTTATACTATGTTGTTTTTTCTGTGGATTCGTGGAGTTACCTATATCAGCCCTAGAGGATATGCATTTCGTGTATAACACAAGGTAGGAGTTTAGAAAAACACATGCAAAAAACCAACATGTATATGCAGTCAAATGAAATAAACTTGTTGGGAGAAAATTAGCACCTCAAGTTTTTTTGTTTTTTTGTCACTTCCACTTTTTTTATTAATGGTAAGACCGCTATAACACTATTATGGAAAATAATAAGGATAACATTTTTTTTTATGCATTTATAAGCTATTATCTGTTAATTTTTTCTTTTCTTTATGTGCTATTGCTCTCCATGCTAGAGACCACTACCCAGATGTTTAATAAAATTTATATTTAATATTCTGTTCAGTGGATGATGAACTCCATGTCCTGAGAAGTAGTTTTCTTTTCAGTTGGAAAAGCATCCAGTAAACCCAAATTCCTTGCATTGTATGAAAAGGTTGTTAAAATTAAAATGTGTGTGATAAAGGAAATAGACTAATGGTTTGCAAACTTTTTTGGACATATATAACAGTACATATGCAATTACACATGTACATAATGCACAAGTATTTTTATTTGTGCATGCTTTACAGGGTGAGATGGATAAATTGTCTAAATTATGCAAGGATGACATTTATTTTAAAAGATATAGTCAACAATGTTACACAAAAATATTTTGAAATATTAAAGAGCAAATTTATTCAATAACATTGCCTTTGGTTTTAACCACAACTTCATAATCTTCTGCAAATTTTCTGGATGATCTCATTGTTTAAGTTGGTGCATGATACCATAATCCTTGCCTTCCCTTCATCTTTGGTATTACAATGAGTTTTGTTGGTCTCTCTCTCAATTGCGCCCCATACATAATAATCAAGGAGTGATGTGTTCATAGATGTTATCTGACAGCTATAACAGCTTTCCCTGGATTGTTTGGCATGGTGCAGAGTCCAGTTGCCAGACATAGGGTCTTCCAGCAGCCACCCTCTTAACTCAGGGCAGTGGCACCTCAAAACACTTGATGTAAATCCTTCATGTTGAGTCTAAGGCTCTGTAGGAAGATGAATGGAAGCATAACATTGTCATTACTAGTAATCACTGTAAACACTGATGTTAGCTGGATATATCAGCCACCACTTTCTAAATACTCTGCACTGTTCTCAAATTGACATCCAGACTATCTGAAATGTTTGTATTGGAGCTTCCAGTATGAATAACAAGCAGTACATCATGCTCTTTCTAATTTTTTGGCAGAGTGAATTGTGTCCTGGTGCTTTTTTTCTAACAGTGCCCATCTGACCCTACTATATTTTAAAATCAAAAATATAAAATGACAATAATTTATCCATTACACTTTGTATATGCATCGTATATATTAATCACATACTAGAAAAAAATTCACTGTTAATAACTTCTCAAATTTCCCTCCTCTGGGTCATATACCCCTTGTTATGAATCTTGGAAATATACATTACAGTGATATGACTTTTAATGGAACTTCTCCACATCTAAAAAAGAAGTAAAGGTACTCAGTGAAGTTGAGTATTTAAACAACTCTAGTATTTGTGATGAAGAATCACTTTAAATGACCACCAGTTATGAGTGCCATGATCATTGATTTGCAACATGCTGTACTCCAAGTTTTATATTGATCAAATTATTGATATTACATTATGAAGTTACTGTAAAATCAGCAGATAACAAAGAAAATATATGCATATGAGTAAATGAAGGAACTTCCAAACAAAGAAAACACACACACAAAACATCCTTTACAAATCACACTGAAAATATGGTAAAGAAAAAATGTATCAGTCTACAACAATAAATAAATAAAACTGAAATTTGCATGGATGAGAAAATAGATATACTTACCTTGCCAGACCAATACAAATTACTAAATAAGCAATCAGAACTTGAAATGCAGACACAAAAACAAACATTTTTACTATATTTCTTAAAAATTAAAAACTAAAAACAAACAAAAATAAAAAAATAAATAAATCCAAATCAATAAATAAGTAAATATATTAAGTAAATAAATACATTAACAAATAAATATAACAATCAACAGCAAATAACAAAGCAATCAATAAAGTTAACAAACAATGTTATAAAATAGCTACAAAATTGCATTTGAATGCACAGCTATTTCCACTCAATAGCCCTTAGAATCATTTGAAATCTAATTGTTATTGCCCACCCAATAACCATTAGAATAATGCAATAGACTTTCCCATAATGTACCAGATGAATAGTCAAGCCAAAACAGATGTTCGGACGGTTATGTTTAAGCATGAAACTGACTTGCTGCTGGATGTTGACCTCAATATCCACTTGTATATGAATAAAGACAAAAGGGAAGTCCCTCAGAAGACAAAGCACCTTGGCTAAGATAAGTTTTTGCCTTTATTGATATTGTCCTTTTACAAATATACTATATCTAAAAAAATTACATATGTGTATATGTAAAGAAGTAATGCATTTATCTTTAATCTGAGACCCATTATTTTTAGTAGATGCCTTTACTTAAAAAGACCCTCCCTACACAAACACTCACACACACACACACACATTTTCATTCTTAAACCTTGTATATTACATCTATCAAGCTGTGCCATTGGGAAATTTGAATAAAGGAACATTGCTCTCTGGTTGGGTTTGACCTGAAGTGCCTTACACAACTCAGCCACCACAAAAGATGAATGTAGGTTTGAAGTCTACTGGGCCCTGTTTTCTTAAGATTTATCAAGTTCAAGTGTGCAGGCTGATAAGAAACAATATTTTTAATAGTTTTTTTTTTAATCACAACGTTAAATTGCAATTTCTTTTAATTAATAAAGTTGATGAGTTGTCTTTGGCGTCTTATAAAAAGCAAATTGAATTAGGCAAAACTCCCTTAAAAAAACTAAAGTAATCTCCCTTGAACCAGCTTAGAAATATGTGAATAATTAATCAGTGATGCTCTCAACTATCACATCTATATAATACAAAAT
>JBBBDQ010002327.1:37500-47500 GCA_037127315.1 Ascarosepion bandense
TCAGGGAGATCGTTGATGAAGCTCTGAAAAAGTGTAGGACCTAGAATAGAGCATATATTAGTTAATTTTTGGTCATAATTAAATTAGACCAGTATGTGCGTTGTGGTACAGTGGATATCGGCTCGAAACGAGAAACCGGGGAGCCGAGTTCGAATTCCAGTTGAATCCATTGTATTCACTTACGCGCAAATACCCCTGGGAAAGGTATTAATCCATCTCTTCCTTCCAGTTACGGGTTAAATAGCAGGACAGATTGGATTCTATAGCTTTGGTCGGCAACCAGTCTACCGCAGAAAGCAATGGCAACCTACTGTGGGATAATCTTCTGCCCAGTCGTATCTCTTTCGAGACATGATCGCCCAACACATTTGTATTAAAAGTATTCAATACAATTACATTGTAGAACTCTTGAATATTTTTAATTTAGAAATGTGTTATTTCCACAACCTAGGTTTCAACCTTTCAGTTTCTTAAAATGATTTACAATAACTGATTTTTGTTTTTCAAATGCAAACAGAATTTTTATGAATGTGCAATTAGAATCTTCAAACAACTAAAAATTTTCTAAATTAGGGAGGAGTTATTAAAGGATTTTACAACACTTTTATCCATATTTGTATGATCCTAGTATGTATTTATAGGCATGATTACATCTGGACATAATTTCTGATCTTTCATTTAGTAATTTTTTTTCATTCTGGGATCAACATAATAGCTAACTTTTTCTTCTGGCACAATCTGCATAGTAAATAGATTTATCTATTGCCCAGTTCACACTCCACCCACGTCTATTGAACAGGTTAAGAGGCCCATCCCTTGTTCCCTGTTTAGAATGTGGTTTCCGGCTTTCTCTTTTCCAATCTTTTCACTATTATGTAGCCCCCTGCACATCAGTGGCATTACCGCTTTGCTCGGGGTGATACGATTAAAAAAAAAAATCACCACCATTGTATGGTTTGTTTATTTTGACTATACCCAAAGTTATATCAGGGTTTTTTCCATTTTTCAATTAAAATTTCCACATGTGGCTAGCCAGTTTCGTACAGTTTTGATGTTTTCCAGTTTAAATGTAGATTTATGATTATTGCTATATATATTTATACAGTGGGTAGAAGTATGTAACACATTGTTTTGTTTTCTTTTTTTTATAAATTATACAAAAAAATTTGTTCAATTTGAATGATACTTCAAATATTCTAATGAGTACTATTTAACTAAACAGTAAAATTGAAAAACATAGTTTATTATGTACTTTTATTGTCAATTTTCATATTTGACTGTGTGCAAAATTACAATTTGTTAATATTTAGTAGCATATTCTCTGTTCCGCATTACAGCCTCTCGCCATTTTCTGTAGTTTTCAATGAGCTTCTTGCATGAAGATTTTGACAGTTTCACACATTCTTCCTCACACACTTTCTTCAGTTCCTTGATATTTTTTTTTTTTTTGATCTCTTGCATGTACTCCCAACTTAAGTTTTTCCCTAAATTTTCTATTGGATTGAGATCCGGTGACTGGCTAGGCCATTCCAGAACATCAATTCCATTTTCATTGAACCAGTGTTAAGTTGTTTTAGCACTGTTCTTTGGATCATTGTCCTCTTGGAATACAAAATTTCAGTCAAACCTCAAAGCTGTTGCACTTTTTAATAGATGGATTAAGATTTGCTTGTATTTTGATTCATTCATTCTTCCTTTGATGACTTCCATTTCTCCTACTCTGTTATACAAAAAAACAACCCTAAATTATTACACTTCCACACTCATAATTGACTGTTAGAATGGTGTTTACTGGGTTGTATTCAGTTTCTTTTTTCTACCATACTTGGGTGCATTTTATATATAATCTAAAAGTAATAGAGCACAAGTCTTTTGTGCATGCATGCAAGCTGAACTACTCTGCACACCAGATTCCAACAAGATCTTAAGGTCATCAGGTGAGAATGCGCACCATTTTGGGGCCTCCCTCACCGATGTAAAGCATCTCTTGTTGTTTCAGCTGGCTTCATGTTGTTGATGTAGCATATATTTAATTTTCAAGCTAAGTGTCATTTCTCTTCAGCCAGATCCAATGGCTTGCCTTTTCTACAGCAGTCTATAGATACTTCATTACTGCTGTTGCTTTTCGTTGTTGAAGACTAATTGACAGCAACCATTTCCTTGTTCTGTGTCCAATATAATCTCTGCAGCCAATTTCTACTGGGTAATGAATTGCCTCCCATCCTGCATCCTCCAGTTCTTCAAATAGTGCCTGGTATCACTCATTCTTTCTATCAGCTGCTGCACCTACATTATCTTCATCTGGCACTGTCAGTTCCACCAAGTAAATAATCTTCTTTCCTTTAAACCAATAGAAAATGTCTGACTCCTTCTCTGTTAGGATTGGAGAAAACAAAAAAACAAAAAAAAAATCATAACCTGTGAGATCTGCTGCCATATTCCAGTTTCCATTCCATTTTTAATCATCTATTGTCCTTCTTTTCCCTTGTAGAGGCGATGTGTCCCTTGCTGATGGATGTTGATTGATGCATTAATGACTTCTGAACTGTGCCAATCTGTTGTAAATTTGGTAGTGGTGAAGTGCATCTTACAGCTGTCATAATACTTTTACATTAACTTCTGAACCTTTTCTGAAGTGAAGACATGATCCATTGCCTTGATCAAGAGTTCATGCAAGACTAACCCATAAGCATTAGCTATCTCAAGCCAAATCACCTAAAGGTCTTGTTTGAACTTTTTTCCAGATGGAAAAAGCATGTTCTATGCATTCTAGAATTCCAGTCTTCTGAACTCTCTCATTGACATATCCATTTTTCTGCAGAAGTGTTACTGTACGATTTGCAATTTTCCCTACGCTTAAAAACAAAATAGGTCTGAACTAGCTGATTTGTTTAGCATCTGCTTCCTTAAGTAAGTAGATTCCCTCTGCTGAACACCAGTCTCCTACCAAATCACTCTCTTGCTATAGTTTTCGCAAAAGCATAAAGTTTATTCTTGAGTTTGTCATAGTATTTTTATACCTTGTACAATACACTATCTCTTCCTGGTGAACTTTTTACCCTTGCCTCACAAACAAATTTGTCTATTTCTCTCACTTTCAGAACACACCAGTAAAATCCCTGACTCAGTCTTGTAGGCTGTTTTAGTCCCTTCATGTTTGGGAGTGGTGGCTTCCTCTGTGCATTACTATAGATTGTTTGAATGTGTTTGTTGAACTCACCTTCCATACACTCAAATGCCCCACTTACTACCATGAGCAACTTCTTGGTGAATTTATAGGGATTCTTCAAGAATTTCTCACAGATTCACATTGAAACCTTTTTTCTCTCTGCTCAGTGAATACTTTGTTAAACCATGCAACATTTCTTTATCAGTTATTTGTACAAATTCTTCAATCCTTCCTTCTCTTCCATTTTCACATTCTACACATTTCTTTATAGGTCTTTTCTTTCCTTAGTTTAGTGAGCTTTTCACTGCACCTACACCTTTTTTCTGGTTGAAATTTCTCATTCCTTTATCCATGTTAACAGCTCAGCACCAGCTTCATATATGGAAGTGGCTAGCTTCTCTTTTGTTAATCCCCTCATTTTACAGGTTAATTCATAGACTGTTTTCTCTGTCTACAGCTGTCTTTATCTTTTGATGCTGGCCACAACACCTTTGATTTCTTTATCTCCTCTCCTACACTTGGGACAGGTTGTTCAGCAGATATATTTTTATATATATATATATAGAGAGAGAGAGAGATTTTCTCTTCTGTTCAATATGTCCAAATAGTGGATATATTGGAGAATCTGGTAATAGCTTTAGATTTTGTTTCAATAATCACAAACTTAGCATATTACAGAACAACCAATATTCCCCAATAGCAGTTCATTTCAATCAACTGGAGCACACTTTAGAAAATTGCAAATGTTTACTAATAGACTCCGATTTTAGTTTTACACCCGCAGAAAGAAAAATACTGGATTTTAAAATTAAATACACACAAGCTAGGGTTAAATAGGGACTTAGGTGTTTTGAATCTTTACAAATATTTCAATAGCTAAACATTTTTTAGATACAATCAAAAGAAATTTTCTCTAAAACAAAATTTATAAGTATTATTAAAGATAGGTTTATGTTTACAAATATTTAAAAAAAAATCTGTTGCTTTCTGCGTCACGTGAAGTAAACAAACTCTCTCCACGGACGCTCTTGTGAAATACGTTTGTAATTTAAATTTTAAAATCATTTGTTTCTGATGAAGGACCGAGGATGGTCTGAAATATAAAATATATTGATAGAAATAAACAAATACTGTCAAAAAAATACATTTTTAAACTTACAACTTTTTAGTAGTTTTTCCTATACGTATTAAGACAGTATACGTGGATCATCACTATGTTTTATATATATGCTAAAAAGTCTGCCTTCTTCTACCAAACGCTCATAGCCCAGAAGTAAAATTGCTGACTGACGCCAATTCAGTCAGGTTTCAATCCTTGGTTAAAAGCAATCGGAGTCTAACCGTACTGATGAGCTGTGAAACAGATCTGTCTGCGGATGACTATATATATATATATATATATATATATATATATTGAATTTTAATAAAAATTAAAACATGAAACAAAATTATGCTATTAGTTAATTTAATTGACCATTTTGTTGCACAACCTTTCTCTATTTTAATATTGAGATTATTTTGTATGGATTTGAATAATGAAAATCCAAAGGAGTAATGTTTGGTAAATATTGCATGTTTAATAGCATAGCCCAGCCAAGCTACAACAATTTTTGAAGGGTTGCCAAAGAAACAAGTGGTTCAGTATTATCCTGACGGAAATCAACCCATTTCTGGTTCAACAATTCTGGGCGTTTTTCTTGAATTGCTGACTTTAATTCATCCAGTTCTAAGCAGTACTTTTCAGAAGCAATTGACTTGTTACTTGGCAGAAGCTCATAGTACATGATTTCTTTCCCTTCCTTCCTGATACACAGCAGGTCTTTCTTAAGATGAACACCTGTTTTTATGGTGGCTGAAGTTGACTTGTGTTGCTTATCCCAGGCTCTTTTTCACTAAACATTGTTGTAAACAATCCATTTCTGATCAACTGTCACAATTTGCTTTAAAAAGATTTTATAAAGCAAATCACAGATAGAAATGCAATCCATGAGATTCTTTTCACTCAGGTTATGTGTTACTTAAACATCGTAGCAATTTGAATATCCAAGTTTCAATATGTGCTCATGAATAGTGGATTTTGATAAATTTAGTATTTTTGCCAATTTCTGCATTCTATAATGAATTATTCTCAATCAATGTCTTGATTTGGTCATCATCTGTAGTGGGTGAGTCTTCCTAAGCGTTCTTTAAATTTTGTGAACCACTTCCGTACATTTGTGTCAGTGAAAACACTTTCACCATATACAGCACATATCTTCTTTTTTTTTCTTGCTTGCAAGACATTTTTACCTATAGGGTAATAAGAAAGTATCACGTGTTTAACACAGACCTCATAATCTTCCATTTTCCTAGGGATGCAACATTGACACAATTTAAGTAATTTTAAACTTTCTTTCTCAAAAGATGGTTGAAGTGTGCTCTAATCAGAATTTTAAGCATATTATATCTGTTGATAAATTAGACCTGTTCTAACATGCTGGAACATCATCTACTAAAATTAGGCATGAACTAATATATATGTTTTCAATTTATTTGTAATGAATACTCATATTTGAGTAGATGGTCTGTTTTTATTATTAAAGAGTACATTTATTTATTTATTTAAATCTACCAAGAAATCTTAAAAAATTCATTAAAAAATGTCTTTAAAAATAATATTTAAACAAATAAGATGAAAAAATGTTAGATTTAATCCATTTTCTAAAAAATGCTTTTGTTCAGATTAAGGTACAAATCAGAGTAGATAGGTATATTCCAAGAATCAAGAGAAGTGTGTGTGTGTGTGTGTTCAAAAGCAGTCATTGTTTGATTGGGAGGTCCTTCATCTTTAAGCTAAGGCACATCATATTTAATGATGGTTTCACCTAGGGAATGCACATCTAAATCCTACTGGAGGATGCATATTTTTCTAAAAAGATCTTAATATTAAGGACAATGGATGTAAATAAGTAAATGTACTGTTTAATAATTAATAACAATGCATTTGCTCAAATATGAGTACCCATTAAAAATAACATGTAATCAAATAAATTCAAAGTGTTGGATTTAATACTTTTCCTAAAAAAATTATATATTAGGATTAATGTATAGAAATTTTTCACTTAACTGAGCAGTCATTTTGATTTGAAAGATTTATGAAGGCACTAGTATGATGTCTTCTCTTGCCAGGACTTATTTTTCAATCTGCTGTTGTGCTCAATTACACCAAGCTTCATATAAATAAAAGTAGAACTGGGACACAACAGCAGGTTAAAAACAAGCCCTGACAAGATACTACATCATACTGGTGTCTTCATGAAACTTCAAAGTAAGCATGACTCTGCTCAGTTAAGTGACAAACTTCTCTACATTAACCCTATTAACACTCTATCCTGATATCAAGCACTTTACAACAAAAACCTGCTTGCTAAAATATCATTTTATCAGTAAAACAATGAAAAACAACTATATTGGTACTAATCATCATCACAAATCTACGCACACTCACACATGTTCTTTGATAGTGTATCTTTACAAGAGACAAAAGAAATTAAAAAAACAGAGAAAAACTGTAGTTAGCCAACACATTTTGATCTGTAAGTAATATTGCTTTCCTAAATTCCCTCACAGGACAAAGCAAGTTCACTGAGTACAGTTTTTCTGATCATCTGTTTTTTATTAAAAAAAAAATATATATATATATATATATATATATATATATATATATATGATGGGGATGTTATAGTAGTTCCAATCAAAGAAAAGTGTATATTTTAAATAAAAAGATAAACCACAAGTGTTCTTTCATAAAATATGTTGTATTTTATTTTTAATATTTTAATATTCTGCTACACATATTTCTGGTTTTGCGATCTTTATCAGATGAAGTGGTTGTCAGTCATGTCTTGTTTGTGTATGTTAGTAGTTCGCATCTAATGCGGATTAATATGGCAATAAAAAATTTTTAAAAATACAATCTTTCATTCTCCAACAGAAAATACTCGAACAGCACTACACTATCCACATACATATGGCATCTAAAAGACAAATATTTCACCAACAATAAGCTGGAAAATATTGAATAAAGCACGTGCCAAACTCACACCTATCTGAATATGTTAGCTCTATCACTGATATTGAGCATTTTCAAATACATACCATGCTTATATATTATAGAAATAATATATCTAACCAATTGCATATATATATATTTATATTTATATATATACACATTTAACAAATATATATATATATTACAGAAAGTTCCAGAGATTAACAGAATAGAATTACTGAAATTATTTGTTTGAACATTATATTTAATCAATACTCATATTCGAGTAAAAGACGTAGGTGTACACATATTCAAATCTAAATATATCTAAATATAGAAAAATAGACAAATGTATACACACACTGTTTTTTTGTTTTCATCGATGTGTCAATATATCCGTTAAATTTCAAAGCCATGTTTGGAAATAGTCTGTAAAGACTATAATATTGGATACATGTAAGAGCGGACTCGCAAGATGAAAAGAGCCTAGAATCAGTAAGATCAATTTAGACATATTTCAGTTTAAGGACAAATAAACGTAATTGCATATATTATAAATGTACAAGATAAAAACAAAAACATACAGAACAAAAACTCCACAGATCATCATAAACACATACATGAAACTCCTTATACATAACTTATAGCATAAATATATGCAAATAAGCATGGGAATATTCACACACACATACATATACATACATAAACATACATACATACATTTGCATACTCATTTAATATCTAAATAACTTTATAACCTAAATCTAATGCTTTTGTTAAACTTAAAATTTAAAATTCATAATAAAAATAAAGTAAAGTAAAGAGAATCTAATAGTTGATTAATAACGCTGATCTTCTTTTTAATCAAGTATTCATGTTAATACCGCAATAAATTATTTTTAGTGTCTTTTTTATAGTTTTCAAATTGCTTTGTTTTCATTGGTTCACTCCATCTATTTAACAATATCTCCATGATTAAAGGACTTTGGCTAGTCTTGAACCTTTTAAAACTCTCCAACTTGAAATAAATTTCATCACTATATTAGACACAGATAGTGTTGAAACAAAATCACTACTTCTGTAATAATAATGTAACATTTTTGTTATAAATTTTAAATAAATATTATTCACTCTACTTTGTATTGAGCACTTTTTAAGATTAGTGTTTCTGTGGATACAGAATTTTATTCCATCCATACCTACTACCCTATGCTAGTATATATATATGTATATATATATATATAATTAAATTTGTTATACAATTAAAAATACATTGCAACATGAAAATTTCTATGTTTCAGGATTTCTATCATATTATCAGGCAATGTGAGATGTTCTGAAAATCATTTTCACAGCTAACATTGCCTGATGACAAGATAGAAATCTCGAAATATTTTCATGTCGCAATGTATTTTAATTTTTAGTTATAAAAGAAATTTAATTATATGTTTATATTATGCTCTACAATAGTTATTGTATTGAGCAAATTTTTAAAAAAAAGTAATTGCCAGATAACTCAAAATTGTAAAACCCTGGGCTCTCTTTACCTGGATTTATATATATATATATATATATATACACTAGCATTATAGCCTGACATTGCCCGTGCAACTCAGAACATTTTAGTAGTAGGAGAAGATGCCAATGAGAGGAGTAGATGGAAATCATTTATTGAAAGTTGGAAAGGAGAGCTGAGCCTGTTAGTAACCATTTTCAGCATTAAGAAGGAGGCATTGAATGCATGTTGCTGTAGTATTCGAACAGAGTATAAAGTTTAGTTTTAGTGCCGGTCATACTTTTGTCACCTAAGGTGGGTGGGGGTTCTTTGATCTGGAAATGAATAGAAAACATTTGCAGGAAGTGGAGTTAGTAATAAATAAGATAATTTACCTGTTTTAAATGTAGATAGTCAAACTGAACCCAGTTTAGCAATCTCAGTGCAGCAGCAGTAATGCATGTATAAGGAGTTTGGACAGTAGAGTTTTGTTTACAATATTGTGCATTCTGTTCCTTTCGACACCACTCCCCTATGCCTAATTGGTCTTTGCTCTAACACACAAAGTATCATCAAAAAGAGATTTCATGTTGTAAGGCACAGTCAGTTATGTTCTGACCACAAATAGACTTCAGCTATAGAAAATTATGTTAACCTATGGAAAAGGACTTGGGAGCATATAGTAGGAAGAATATAATCCCAGTCTACAAAACTTCTTTGTGTACTATGTTATGCGTTATTCCTTCAGATGCAAACGCAAAAACAGAAGCCTTGCTTCCAACATGGGAACAGGCCATGTACAGTTGGCCATGGGCGAAGCATGGCGCGTTTAAAAAGCTGCCCATGGTGGGAAACATCTATCCCTGAGATTTGTTGATGGACATTGCAAAACATTTTTACTGGAAATTGAGAACACTTTAGCAGTCATATGCCCTAACCAAGTGTTTTTTTTTTGTTTTTTTTTTAGGAGGCATGTGAAAAAATCTACAAAACCTGAGTACACCTAGTGCGAGTGCCTGTTACTTTAATCAAAGATGTCTGCTAAATTATTTGGAACGCAATGTTTACAATACTCACACAAACATCAAACCTCGTGATGCAATAATGTTTATAATATTAAATGGATAAATTTCTTTAAAAGGTGGTTATATAAAAAAATTGTTTCAAAATTATTCAATACTTCCGTTAAAAAATTTATTTTCTTTTGTTTTATGGAAACTTGAATTGATGTTTTGTGTGATATTGTAAACAACATTGCTTTGTTTTTGTTTCAAAATTACGGGGAGAAATATTTACATTTTTTGTT
>JBBBDQ010002327.1:55000-60000 GCA_037127315.1 Ascarosepion bandense
ACTATAAGGAATAACTCTATGTGTCAGATATTGACTTTCATATGGTGCCTCCTTTGTAAAAGTTAAGTGGCGTTCTGGTTCCTTAGTTTTTTCATAGTTTTCTGTCCATTTTCCTCCACAATTTCTTCATACAGCAATGTGTCCTTGTTCGTTCTCCCATCAACTGCAATACATATAAGGTTTTCCACACTTTCATCATGTTTTTGTTGGGCAGTTTTTTTAACTTTAGACTTTGCCCTATCAACTTTGCATTTATCTATATAATATCTTTCATATTAATATTTGGTATAAGAAGGCCCATAGCCTTCAAATCCAAGAGCAAGGCATTGACAAGGCTGGCTCTAAGATTAGAAGATATGTCCCCTCTAACTAACTTGAAAGCATAACTTGGAAATTATAAGGGTTTTTTGGATGTCTCCTTGGCTGCAAATATTCTTCTGGTTTTTCACTTGGAGAAGGTGAGTAGGAGGGGGAAGAAACATTAGCCTGAACATTTGATGTTGAAGCTGTTGGTGATGAAACTAAATTTTTTCTTAACCTCTCTCTTTCCCTTTTACTTCATAGTACTTTTATCAACAGGTCCAAGCTGGAAAGTGCCCTTACACTCTAATTTGCCCCTCTGATCCTTTTAGTTACTCATGATCCTGAAGTACCTAAAAAAAAATATATGTACTATCAGAAAAGAAATTCCACAAATAATTTTAAAATACATTTGATAAAATTTGAAATAAATACATCAAATTAAAAGTCATGTTTACTTATCTTAAAGTAGAGTTACTTCCAAGATTAGCTCGTAAACAGGCTTTTTAATAAATAAATATTAACTTTAAAAATATAAACAAATCAGAATAATTATAAAAGTTGAATTTTTCATTAAAATAAGACTTAACTATTAAAAAAATACAAGAGATATTTGTGATAATTAAAAGTGTAAAAGAGTAAACAAAGTAAAAAACAATCGTTTAGGGGGAGGTAATTTCAATAAGTGAATACCATTAAAAAGAACAATAAATAAAACAGCCTACATAAATAGTTATTTGTATATTAAACTAAATATAGTGTTTTTATTTCCTTTTAATGTTGATGTTTTCATTTAATTTCTTAAAAAAAAGAATACTAAACTTAAAAATATCTATTATTAAGCGTTTTGTATTTTTTCTTATTGTTAAAACTCGGGTTTTATTTAAGCGACACATGTTTCCGGTGACACCTATATCGCGATAAAAATCCCAATTTATTTCGTTTTTAAGTTTAAATGCTCAAATAAATACAAAGTTTTGAAGAAAAAAAATTTCTTGTGGTAACTCTTGACGTTACTTTGCAACTTTCTTTAAGTGCGATTTTTTTTTTTTTTTTTTTTACAGTTTGGAAATCAACCTACCCAAATATATATATATATATATATATATATATATATATATATATATAAAATGAAAAGTGTGAGAAGCTGTGAATGTTTCCTTCAAAATATATGTTTATTGTTTTGGTATTTATACAAGTTATAGAGTATTGTTCATGATTTGTGCTACACGTGTTTTGAGTCTAAAATTGACTCTCTTCATGTGAACAAATTTATGGTTTTATGTTTGGGTATCTCTGAATATCTGATCATTCTGTTTAAAGTTAATAGGAAGTATGTGAAAAATAAATAAGAATAGTAAAAAAATATAATAAAAAATAATAAAATATATAAAAAATAAAATAGATCAGAATAATGTGAGTTCAATGCTGGCATGTTTGAATCGTCTCTTCTCTGTCAGCATGTGCCCTAATGGGTTAACCAGTAAGTAAATAAACAGATGAAAGAGTCAAGTGTTTTCTTAAGGCATTCTGGCGCCTCTTTATTATCTCATAGGTTTGGTGATATTTGTGTCTTTGTATTAGTGTGTGTGTTTTGAGGGCCTCTTTTATTTATGTCTGTGTGTGTGGGTGTTTTTTTTTTTATTTATTGTGTATATGTATGCGTGTTTCTGTGTGTTTTTCGATGTGTGTGTTAGTTGGATTGTGTTCTGTGAGTGTGTCTATGTGTCTGCGAGTGTGGGTGTTTTTTATTTATTTATTTAGTATAAATTGGATTTGCTTTTGAGATTGGTGTGTGTATTTTTTTTTTTTTTTTTGTCTATGGGTATATGTATGCTTGTTTCTGTATGTTTTTCAGTGTGTTTACCTTTTCAGTTGTTTTGTTGAGCGAAGGTTTGTATTTTTTATGAATCTTTCTTCCTGCATTAATAAAATCTCATAATTAATATTTTGATAAAGTAGTTTGATGGAAAAGAGGCTGCCACTGCATTCATGTAGATGTTTAGAGACATAATTTCCTGTTACATGATAATCTGGTATTGCTCTTATGAAGCAAGATACGATAATTTAAGCATTGTGTTGCTCCTATGTATATTTTTGTGCATCTGTCGCATTTCAGAGCGTAAATTACATTTTTCGAGTTGCAGCTTAGATCCGATTTTATTTCGAATGTAGTTGCGTTTTCGAACTGGAAATATTTTCCTTCTATTATTATTTTGCAAACCCCACATCTTTTTTTGTTGCATTTTGTGACCCCCCTGTATTGTGTGTTGTTGCTCAAATTTTGATGAGGTGAGGATGTCTTTTAAATTTTGGGGCTGGCGTTTGCTATTGATTATTTTGGTTGCCCCTAAGATTTCTTTTATTTTTTCATTGTTGTTGAGTAATTCTATGTGGGTTTTAATCCTAGTGAATAATTCCTGATTGTTTTTGTTGTGAGTGGAAGCATATGCTAGTATGTTTTTGTTTTTTTTCTATTTTTTCCTGTTGTTTTTTGTGTTCCGAAGGGCTTCTAATGGTATCTTTTT
Organism: Ascarosepion bandense; assembly: GCA_037127315.1. Taxonomy (NCBI): domain Eukaryota; kingdom Metazoa; phylum Mollusca; class Cephalopoda; order Sepiida; family Sepiidae; genus Ascarosepion; species Ascarosepion bandense. The sequence goes on from JBBBDQ010002327.1 coordinate 57,829, forward strand.
TTTTGCTAGTTGGAAACCCTTGTTTATTAGTGGTGTGGGATATCCTCTCATTTTTAATGTTTTTCGTAATTCCTCTAGGCGTATTTTGCGTAGGGTTTCATCACTCACTATCATGCAAATTCGTCGTGCTAGGGAATAGGGGATGGATTTTAGGCAACTTTTTGGATGGTGACTCTTGAAGTGGAGGTATTGTTGGGTGTTTGTGGGTTTGTGGTAAATGTCTGTGATGATGTGGTTGCTCTTGTTTTTTATTAGTATGTCTAGAAAAGCTAATTCTTTATAGCTATATTCTAGTGTGAACTTAATTTTAGGGTGTAGTTGTTGCAGTGTGTTGTGTAGTTTGTTAATATCTCCCCATGATGGTTTCCAAAGGATAAAAAAGTCATCCAGGAATCTTTTCCACGATTTTGTGAATTCTCTTCTGCTTTTCCAATCTTTTCACTCTTATGTAGCCCCCTGCACACCAGTAGCCTTACCACCTTGCCCAGGGTGATATGATTAAAAAAAAAAATAATTTTCCCCATATTTATGCCCTATTTGGGTGTATAGGTTTTCTTCTAGATATGCTAGAGTGAGTATTGTGTATGTAGGTGCCATTTTTGTTCCCATCGCGGTGCCTATCATTTGTATATAATTTTTGCTGTTAAATTGGAAGGAATTGTTATGTAAAATTAGGTTTATACTTTGTAGAATGAATTCCTTTGAGAAGCATGTGGGAAGTATTTCTGGGTGTTTTTCTATCCAAAATGAAATTGCTTGTTTTCCTAGTTCGTGGGGTATGTTACTGTACAGGCTGTTAACATCAAAAATAGCTAAGAGTGTATTTGGGTTTACTTCTTTTGGTAAGAAATTTAAGAAATGTATGCTGTCTCTGTAACTTTTTATTTTAGTGTTGTAAGGTTGTAATAATTTGTCTATTAGATTGCTCAGTCTGCTTGTTGGGCAGGCTGGTCCCACTACAATTGGTCTGAATTTGAGGTCTTTAGGGTTTGGGGTGTGGATGTATTCTGAGTTTTGTTCCTGGATAGCTGTCTTTATTATGTTTGATTTGTGTACCTTTGGAAGTCAGTAAAAATTACTAGTTTTTAAAATGAATTAAGGAAATCTTTTTTTTTTCATTAACATTCTATTGTGTGTAAGGCAGAGCTTTTTTATTTTTGATGTAACTTTTGTATCTATATTTTGGTTAATTTCTTTGTAGTTGTTTTCATCTCCTAGCATGTTTAGAATGTTTGTTTGGTAATAGTTTTTTTTGCTCATGATAACTACAGCCCCGCCCTTGTCTGCTTCCTTTATTATTATGTCATTGTTATTGCGGATATTTTCTAGTGCTAGTTTTTGTTTGGATGTGAGATTGGTATGGGTGTTGTTTGTTGCTAAAGCCTGTATCCCAGATTTTTTTCAAAGAATGTGTTCATTTCGTTAGAATTATAGTTTTTGTTAGGGCAATAGTTGGATTTATTTTTTACTATTGAGTTGTTGGTAGTGTTATTTTTGTTATGTAGTATTTCGAGAAGTCTAAATTTTCATTTGAACTCTTTAAGATCCTTGATGTTCTTTGTGGGGATGGGGCAGAATTTTAGACCTAATTTTAGAATGTTTATTTCTTCTTTTAAAGAGTGCAAAGAAAGATTGATTAAAATGGGTTTTGTATTTTTTAGATTTTTTAAATCGGTCTGTTCCTTTTGACCCAATATTCTAAAAAATGTTTATTAATAGGTAAGGTATTTCTATTCATTTCCCGGTGGAAAGTGCTTGGGTTGGAGAATGTGGTGTTCGGTATGGGTGAGCTTGTAGGTGTGTGAATATTGTAGTTATTGTTATAGAATAATTGTTCTTTTTATTATTTTTTATTTATTTATTTTTTTTTCAATTGGAATAGATAGACTAAACTATCGCCCGGTTCACACTCCACCCACGTCTATTGTACAGGTGTAGAGGTTCATCCCTTGTTCCCTGTTTTGGATGTGGTTTCCGGTTTTCTCTTTTCCAAATCTTTTCACTCTTGCATAGCCCCCTTCACATCAGTGGCGTTACCGCCTTGCTCAGGGTGATATGATTAAAAAAAAAAAAAACTTCCACAATAAAATTAAATTTACCATGGAGTACTCATACACATCTGTCCCTTTCTTAGACATCATGATAAGAATAAACAAACATACACTTTCCACC
>JBBBDQ010002327.1:65000-72500 GCA_037127315.1 Ascarosepion bandense
AATACGGTGATCCTTACTCATACACACAGTAAGAGGAACCTGCAGATATTGGAGGCCATGTACATCAAATCAAAACAACCAACACTCAATAAAATCAACTTTAAAACAGGAAATAACATATTACATTGCATTTGACTAGATGGTTTTGTTGTCATTTCGCGCTATCCCGCGGTGTGACGTCATAAAACCGCATCGCAAACTTAAGAACTGCGTTTATTATTTTTGGTAACTATTGCCGTTGCCAAGCGGAGTTTTATGTCAACACAAAATAAAATCGTCGGTGATGGTGGATTTTATAATATTTCAGTTTAAACTACCTCACTGAAGATGGCTCATGTGAGCCGAAAGCTTAGAAGAAAACCAATAAATAATTATCCAAATGTTGGAGAATTTTTGTCTTTATTTTCAACTGAAATTAAAGCAAAAATACGACGTTTAGAACGGCTCATGATTAAACATAATAGACATTCATTGTCTCTTATATTTAATAGAATATGTCTAGAAAAAATATATATATATGTATATATGTGTCTATATATGTATATATATATATATATATGTATATATGTGTCTATATATGTATCTATATATATATATGTATATATGTGTCTATATATGTATCTGTATATATGTATCTATATATGTCTATATATGTATCTATATACATATATGTATGTATATGTGTCTATATATATGTATCTATATATATATATATGTGTCTATATATGTATCTATATATATATGTGTCTATATATGTGTCTATATATATGTATATATGTGTCTATATATATATCTATATATGTATATATATCTATATATGTATCTATATATATCTATATATGTATATATATCTATATATGTATCTATATATATCTATATATGTATCTATATATATCTATATATGTATCTATATATATGTATATATGTGTCTATATATATGTATATATGTGTCTATATATATGTATATATGTGTCTATATATATGTATATATGTGTCTATATATATGTATATATGTGTCTATATATATGTATATATGTGTCTATATATGTATATATGTGTCTATATATGTATCTATATATGTATATGTGTGTCTATATATGTATCTATATATATATATATATGTGTGTGTGTCTATATATGTATCTATGTATATATGTGTCTATATATATGTATATATGTGTCTATATATATATATATATATATGTGTCTATATATATGTATGTGTGTATATATATGTCTATATATGTGTGTGTGTATATATATGTGTATATATATGTGTATGTGTGTATATATGTGTCTATATATGTGTATGTGTGTGTATATATGTGTCTATATATGTGTATGTGTGTGTATATATGTGTCTATATATGTGTATGTGTGTATATATATGTGTCTATATGTGTGTATATATATGTGTCTATATATGTGTGTCTATATATGTGTATGTGTGTATATATATATGTGTCTATATATGTGTATGTGTGTGTATATATATGTGTCTATATATGTGTATGTGTGTATATATATGTGTCTATATGTGTGTGTATATATGTGTCTATATGTGTGTGTGTATATGTGTGTGTGTATATATATATGTGTATGTATATGTATATATGTGTCTATATATATGTATATATGTGTCTATATATATATGTAGGTGTCTCTATATATGTGTGTCTATATATATATGTGTCTATATATATGTCTATATATATATGTCTATATATATATGTGTATATATATATATATAAGTGTCTATATGTGTCTATACATGTGTCTATATATAATATGTCTATATATATATGTGTCTATATATATATGTGTGTGTCTATATATATGTCTATATATATGTGTCTATATATATATGTGTCTATATATATGTCTATATATATGTGTTTATATATATATATATCTATATATGTGTTTATATATATATATATCTATATATATGTGTATATATATATGTGTATATATATATATATGTATATATATATGTGTGTGTGTGTATATGTGTGTGTATATATGTGTCTATATATGTATATATATGTATGTGTGTGTATATATGTGTCTATATATGTATATATATGTATGTGTGTGTATATATATATATGTGTCTATATGTGTCTATATATATGTATATATGTGTGTGTGTGTGTATATATATATGTGTCTATGTATATATATATATATATATATGTGTGTGTTATATGTATATGTTGCACATATATTATTTCTATGATCTTAGAATGAGGCTTTGGTGGTATATGTTAAAAATAGTTAGTTTTTTGTTTAGTATTTTAGGTTTAATTTTCAGTGGGGGCATAGAATTATTATATATAATTTTTACAATAATGTCAATGGTTTCTTTAACTGTAATTACTGCCTATTTGCATCCTGCTTTCCGTTTTGCTGGCACTCTTCCTTGGTGGTTCCTGCATTTGAGAACTTAAAGAACCTTAGATTCCTTTAATTATCACCCTATCAGCCTCCTTCCTACTTTTCGCAATGAACATTTCAACACCAGGGAAATCTCTAAGAGAGATTTCACATCTCATGGCAACGGTATATATTTCAAAATGAAAATAAAAATAAAAAAGAGAAATAAAAAAATAATTAAAAATATGACAGTTAAGATTTGAGAAATTTACATCACAAGAAATTTCGGAAGCAAATCATGTCTATTTTTAGATTTTAACTTTTAGATAGAGTTGTAAGTGAAGAAATGGAAAATTTGGCTTGTCTAGCTTTACAAAGGAAAGGGGTTAAAGGAATATGAAGTGGTGTTAAATTGAGAATTGGGTTTGTACTATTTCTATGATATTATTATTATTACTTTTGGTGGATACCCATATTTAAATAAATGATCTGTTTATTCATTAAACATTGTTTGTTTATGATTGTTTACTGAACTGAATATATGAGAAATCTTCTATATAACTGCACACCATTTATCTTTGTCACATGCTTGTGGAATTATATCTTTTTAATTTTTCACTGCAGGGCATCGGACTGGAAACTTGATGCTCCTGATTGGACCGGGCGGTTGAGGGTCATCTCCAGGGGCAAGGATCTTATACTTCAGTTGGAAGATAAAGTTTCAGGTGGGTACCTTTCACTATTATTATTATATACCTAAAATTGGAATAATATATTACGAAAATAAATGGGATAAGTGTAAACTGTGTAGATGTATTGGGCAGGGTGATTTTCTTGTGTTTTTACTATAGATATGCATTGAAAAATATTTACTATCTATATGCATTTAAATCATTTTGACAAACATAGAACATTGTACCCACAAAAAATGGCGTTTCAAAAGGACAATTTACACCACTATTATTTTAACTACATTCACTTATTTAGCAATGTTTATTTTCAAGATTATAAAAAATTATTTATTATAAAGACTTATTTACCATTTTATAAAAAAGTAAATGAGAAAAGAATTTTTTTCTTTGAAAACTTTCATAAAATTATCAAAATATGTAAAACATCTACATTGCAATATTTATTTACCATTTTATAAATAACTATGAAAACAAGTTTTATAATCTTGTAAATAAACATTGCCAATAGAATAAAACATAGTTAAGATAATAGTAGTTGTCAATTGAAAAAAAAAACATCTTTCTGAAATACCATTTTTTTTCTTTCCCTTCTGTCCATGTTTATCATCATTTTACTATAGAAACGCATTGGGAGTATTTTTCTATAGGAAGCATAGGATTAATTTTACTGTAGAAATGCATTGGAATTAATTTACAGTAAATTTGCATTTAAAAATCCTTTACTATAGGGATGCATTAGAATTAATTTTTTCTATGAAAATGCATTACAAGTGATTTTACTATAACAAAGCATTGAAATTTTTTCACTATAAAATTGCATTAGAAGATCATTTATTATAAAAAAAGCTTTGGAAAAAAATTTTACTTAAAAAAAGATTGGATTTTTAAAAATTTTTTTTTTTACTAAAAGAAAACCAATGAGGATCATTTTACTATAAAAATGTATTGAAAATAATTCTTGTTACGACAGAGCTTCTCTTTCCTTTATCTGTTATTGCAAATTCACATCCCAAACATGACCCTTCAGAACTGAACTCTAACTATACCACCACATTTGGCTAAAATTTTAGTATTCATCTCCAGAAGGAATAGTTACAGTGCTCCTCCATACTGCAGCACAATAGGCTCACCTGTATAATAGAATGATGAAAATGATAATTGTGATAATGATAATTGTATTATTTTAATTATTTGTTTTACCCCTGTTACAGGTGAGGAATTTGCCCGATGCCCTGTCGAGGCATATCCGGGTGTAGCCGTCGAGCCAGTGATGGACTCTAGCAGGTATTTTGTGATCCGGATTCAGGAAGGAGGTAAGAATGGTTTTTACTACAGAAATGAAATGCATTGGAAGCGATTTGACTATAGGAAAATATGAGAATTCATTTTAATATAGAAATGCACTCAAATTATTTTTACTATTAAAGACATTGATAATATTTTGCTATAGATATTCAATGGAAAAAAACTTGCATGCATTAGAATTCATTTTACTATAATATTCTAATACAGTAATACATTTTCAAGGTCCTACTATAAAAATACTACATGAGAAATCATTTTATGATAGATTTCTGAAAAAAACTTCTTTATAAAAATTCATAGACAGAATTTTTACTATATGCATTGCAAATCATTTATGCTAAAGCAATGCATTGAAATTATGTTTACTATTGGAAGGCATTGTAGTAATTTTTTGTTTTCTCTTTTTTTCACTTTATATTTTTTTCTTTTCTGACTTTTCTATTTCTTTTTCCTTTTTACTACACTTTTGCTTTTTTCTTTTTTCTTTTTTTTTTTGTTTATTTCTTTGTTTTTCATTTTTCAATTTCATTTGTTCATTTTCCTTAATCTTTTCTTTTTTTTCTCCTTTATCCTTCTTCTTATATCTTTTTAAAATTTTTTCATTAATCTATACAATTATAAAAAGCTTTCTTTCAGTATATACCCCACCCCAATAAAATCCACTGCGTCTGCAGTTGCCACTACATCTTCAGCTATATAAATAATTACCACTTCTTGAATCTTCCTTTCAGACCGCAGTGCGTTCATCGGGATCGGCTTTACTGACCGAAGTGATTCCTTTGACCTCAACGTCGCACTCCAAGACCATTTCAAGTGAGTTTTCATCCCACTCTGTAGGGTAGGGCATTTCATGAAAGGGTTTCTTAAATGAAGATTGGGGCAGACAGTTTTGAGATTAATAACTAGAAGAATTTTGTCTGCACCTTAATAGTATCAACATCCAGGGAGAAGGGTTTCATAAAATTAATGACCAGAGTGGAGGGTTACTTCTAATGGAATCAACAGCCATAGTGGAGCATTTCTCCTACCCGATAGGGGTCATTGGTCTGAGTGGAGGGTTTCTCTACTTTCAATAAAATCAGTGACCAGATTGAAGGGTTGTTTTAGCGTAGGGTCATCATGAGTGAAAGGAATTGGGTACAGGCATTGATTAGTCCAGTAGTGCATGTTCCCTACGTCTGCAGAAACTGTAACTACTATCCCATCAGTATAAGTTGTAGTATAATCCAGAGGTGTGCCTTATGGATAGTGAACAGACAAAAATGTATATGAGCAGGAATCTTCAACAATACTGTCTATCAGTCTTAACAGATAAATATACTCAGAAAACAACTATATATGTATGGACATTATATATATGAGTTGAATATATGAATCAGAATCTGACAAGATACCAATAAAATTCAGAACAAACTAGAAAACATGATTCAATCTTCTTCAGAAATTGGGTAAAAACGAATTTTTACAAAACAACAATACACTGGGATGCGATTTGGGTTGATTTTTATTAGTCAAATAGGTATCATATTAGAGCAAAAGATAAATATTTTGAAAATATCTATATTAAATGGTACAGAAACATATTATGGCATTGAAAGCAAAAAATATTTACTATGGGCCATGAACAATTTTAAAACAAAAACACCAGTCGACTGGTTATGTCCCCTCGGATGATATGAATGAAAAAACAGGGGAAAAAAATATAAAAGTTATTACATTTTTACAACCATGAAGGCCACATTTATATACAAGCTAATAAAGTAAGTTTGGGAAATCCTCTTTGTCCATACTTCACTAACTTTTAAGTGTCCCACATAGAAAACACAATGTTTTAAAAATTATCAAAGCAACAATATATGTCTGCTACATAAACAATATTTTCATTTTAGCTGAGAACAAAAACAAAATTGATAATCTTAAAAAATAATTTCAAAAAATAAAAATTACATCCTCAATTTCACATATGAGCTTATCCAAAAAAGTTAACTTCTATTCTTTGATATTGTCAGGGAGTCTCATAATAATACTTTCATTATTTCACTATATAAAAAAACCATTAAATTCGTCAGCTTTTATACAAAATTTAAAACAGCTAACCTCATTATGAAAAATAACATTTCACCCAGAATATTCAAGCTACAACAAACCAATGTTATTCATGAATTTACATGTCCATTGAAAAATGGTGTTCTTGATCCACCCAATTTCTTAAATAATTATATCGGCCATACAACTATAAAACTGACTTGAAGGCTCACAGAACACCTTTCTAAACCACAGCTCAATTTGATCTCATTTAAACACACATGGAGACCTACCAAACCCTATGTGGAACATACTTGTTGACAACACAAATATCATAGCAAAAAGTGGCTGAAAATTCTGGAGTAATTGTTAATATAAAAAAAAAAAACCTAACACTGAATAATATCAATTATGAACACTCTAACAAATAGCTTGCCATGTTTGGGATATAAAACATACTCTATGAACCAGCATAACACATCGTACATTCTGTTACACATAAAATAAAATCTATGCTCAATGATGGCTAAAAGTATGGCTGAAAGCACTTTGATAAATAAAAATTACATAAAAATTTATCCACTCAGTGGTTTGATACTAAAATAAAACAGCATGTTCCACTGAAAATTAGGAACCATACCTGGCAAGAAAATGAACTTATCTATAGCACTTATTGTTCCTCACTTTGTGAACATCTTATAAAAAATAGACAGTGTGCCATGGAGTTTAATGTATATTAATTTTTCGTATTGGCAAATTCACATTCCATTTGAAAGTCTGTTCACATTAGGTCTTGCAGACCCTCGCTGTGTAAACAACGAGATAGTTTGCTGCGCCTTGCTGTGATCAATCTGTAGTAGTTCATTCCCCTTTTCCATCATTGACTAATTCATTTCTCATACCTATTATATTTTTATCTGTTTTAAATTTTATCCTCATTATACCCTGTAACATAAAAATTCTTACTTTTAAAGCAATACTCAAGTTCTGTACCATAAAAAATATTAGATTTATATTTATCCCTGCCCTTTTAAAAAACAAAAATAAACTTTATTTTAGACCAGTCTTAATATTTTCTTTTAGTTCAGAATACATTTTTTTT
>JBBBDQ010002327.1:82500-87500 GCA_037127315.1 Ascarosepion bandense
TGTGGAAAACCTTTTTACTAATGTACCCGTCAGTGAAACTATTGATATAATTATAAGAAATGTTTACAGTAATCCTTCATTACCCCCACTCAAAATTAATCCCAACATCCTAAGAAAAATTCTACTAGCTTGTACTACTGAAGTGCCTTTTGTTGATCCAAACAACACTATATATATATATACAACGTGACGGAGTCTCCATGGGTTCAGTGCTTGGTCCAATTTTTAGTAATTTCTACATGTCTAACCTTGAAAATACTACCTTTGCAAAATTTACAAAACCATCAATATATCTACGATATGTTGATGATATCCTACTATCAATTAAAAATACTGATGAAATCTTACAACTTCAAAAACATTTTCAAAATAACTCAGTTTTAAAATTTATTTATGAACTTAGCAAAGATAACAAAATTCCTTTTCTTGATATATTAATTAACACTGACAACAATAAATTTACTATCTCACCGTATCAAAAACCCACTAATAAAAATCCCTCCACACTCAATTATATTAGTGAATGCCCCCACTATTACAAAATAGCCATTATAAAAAATCTATTATACCGTGCAAAAGTCAATTCATCTACAAATCAGATCTTCTACAGTGAACTAAAAAACATAAAACAGACACTCATCAATAATAATTTTCCCAACTACATAGTTGATGAACAAATACATTACTTTCTTAAAAAGCTTAACATGGAAAAAACAACACATGATACTAACCCAACCAATCCTAAACATATCACTCTCCTATACCGTAGCCAGATGCACTCCAACTACCAACTAGATGAAAACATCCTAAAAAAACTCATAAATACTAATATTTCTTAGACAGACTCTAACAAAAGAATTAAGTTCATTATATATTACACTAAATCCACTACATCTAATTCATTTGTCCGCAATGACTCTTCCCCCACCGTTAGTGATTTGCAAAAAACCAATGTAGTATATAAATTCATATGTCCATTTAGAGAATGTATCTCTAACAACCTCAATAATATCTACATCGGCCACACCACAAATCCGCTCTCACGGCGTCTGACATTGCACTTAAATAAAAATTCAAATATATTCCATCATTTAGAACAACACGGTTATCAACGCACACTTCTGAGAAAAACGCTTGTTGATAACACGTACACACTCAAACAAGAAAATAATAAGCAGAAACTAAAAATCCTCGAAGCACTCTACATTAAACAATTTAAACCTGGTTTGAATACAATCAATTTCGATATTTCCAACAACATACTCAAATGTCTGTAATCAGACCAGGGACCATAACACCACTATTTTGTCACTGTCTTCGGCCATCCGCCACGGTAGGGATGGACTTATATTTTCAATTCAGTTATCTTTATTGTTAATAGCTTAAATGTTCTATGTTTACTGTGTGTTAATATTTACTCTTTGATAATGGCTTATGTGAGCCGAAAGCTTAGACCCGATAAAAAATTCAACAAATACTGTGATTTTTTGTTGTCTTTTAACGACATCACCATCAAGTATATCGGACGGTATGAACAGATCCTACACAAAATTAATAGACAAAACTTGTCTATATTATTCAATGAAACCTGCATTAATGTATATATATGTATATGTATGTATATGTGTATATATGTATGTATATGTGTATATATGTATGTATATGTGTATATATGTATGTATATGTGTATATATGTATGTATATATATGTGTATGTATATATGTGTGTATATATATGTATATATTTGTATGTATATATGTGTATATATATATCTATGTATATTTGTGTATATGTATGTATATTTGTGTATATATATGTGTATGTATGTATATATGTATATATGTGTATATATGTATGTATGTGTATATATATATGTGTGTATATATTTATATATATATATGTGTATATATATATGTATGTATGTGTGTACCTATATATGTGTGTATATATTTATATATATATATGTGTATATATATATGTATGTGTGTACCTATATATGTGTGTATATATGTATATATATACATATATATATATATATATATATACATTTATTCATATATATATACATACATATGCATACATGTATTCATATATATATATACCCGCAACAATATAAGTTAGCTGTTATAAAAAACTTACTTAAACCCACACAAATGATATCTTGTTCCAAATCTATATTTTATAAAGAATTACACAACATTTAGCAAACACTAGTCAATAATCGATTTCCTCAGTCCATTATTGATCAACAAATTAAAATGTATCTCAACAAAATTAACAATAGCTCTAACACTAATGATAATATTAATAATAATGATTTACATCAAATTTAACGTAACACTATTAACTTATACTATTGCAACCAAATGCATAATTATAAACAAGATGAAAAAACTCTCAAAGACATAACACGTAAAAATGTTAAACCAGTGCTAAGTAATACTCATTTAAGCTCATTATATATTATAAAAAGTTTAAAACAACTGACCTCATAATCTATAATCACCCAACAAGCACTAAACTAAATTCTCTACAAAAATCCAATGTAGTGTATCAGTTTACATGCCCATTCAGAGATTGCATCTCTGATACTAACCAAAAACCTAGTACATATATTGGTTTTACTACAACCATGCTATCCCATAGACTTACATGTCATCTTTCTAAACAACATTTCTCTGAAAAACATAAACATGTAGGTAATATCAGACAGATTTTGATCAACAATACGGTGATCCTTACTCATACACACAGTAAGAGGAACCTGCAGATATTGGAGGCCATGTAAATCAAATCGAAACAACCAACACTCAATAAAATCAATTTTAAAACAGGAAATAACATATTAAATTGCATTTGACTAGATGGTTTTGTTGTCATTTCGCGCTATCCCGCGGTGTGACGTCATAAAACCGCATCGCAAACTTAAGAACTGCGTTTATTATTTTTGGTAAATATTGCTGTAGCCAAGCGGAGTTTTATGTCAACACAAAATAAAATCGTCGTTGATGGTGGATTTTACAATATTTCAGTTTGAACAACCTCTCTGAAGATGGCTCATGTGAGCCAAAACCTTAGAAGAAAACTAATAATTATCCAAATGTTGGAGAATTTTTGTATTTATTTTCAACTGAAATTAAAGCAAAAATATGACGTTTAGAACGGCTCATGATGAAACGTAATAGACATTCATTGTCTCTTATATTTAACAGCATATGTTTAGAAAATTACTTGCTGCCTCAGTATACTAAATTTAAGTTACATGATGCCACAGAATTAAATGATCCTAACACCAAGAAATTTCAATGGAACCTCCTAAAACATCAAATGCACACAGCCAAACAGGAATTACAACAAATCAACACTGAAATTGTACATATTAAAGGAATTTTACAGTCTTCTACCACAAGTGAAAAATTCAAGGAAATATTGGATTTATTATACAAAGCAACACAAAAAGAACATGAATCCCATAAACAAGTCATCCAAAAAAAGCTAAACAAATTATATAAAGGAAAAATGCTTTTACCAAACATCAATGACAACTTCATTAACCTATCAGATTACCAACTTACTCCAGATGAAATAGAATTCCTTAATCTCGGACCAAATTTTCATGTCGCACAAAAACCTAATTCAATGTTTAAACGAATGGAAATTTAAGCTTTATACTAACAAATATTTCAGCTCGAACAGGACAACCATATTACTACACAGGTAGGCTCAAATGATTTACTCAAAGCTGAATCAATCAAGCACTGTTAGCATAAAAATCCTAATGATATTATAAATACGCCTCTCATAAAAGCAGCCACACATCTCAAAAATAACAAAAATATTGTTATCTGATGTGCCGATAAAACCAATACATTTCTTATTTTAAACAGACAGGAATATCACTCCAAATTACAGGCCATTCTGGACGATCACAATAAATTTAAAAAATTAACTAGTAATACCACAACCCAACTTAAAAAACATATTAATAAACTTATTACTGCAAACAATGCTGAAATAGGATCCTATAAACTTCAAAAGATTATAGGTGATTATCAGCCCGGCTACCTTTATGGAAATGTAAAAATCCATAAAAAAGATCATCCCCTCCAACCTATCATTTCTCAAATACCCACACCAATATATAACCTTTCGAAAACACTTAACAAACTAATTACTCCCTATCTTCCTGGTAAATATAGTATTAATTCCAAGGACAAATTTTTACAGATTCTCCATTTTGTAAAACCTAAGAATCAAATAATTGCATCTTTGGATGTCCAAAACTTATTCACAAATGTTCTTGTCCAGGAAACAATTGACATCATTATCCTTGATGTATACAATCATGCTACTCTCCCATCAATCAATATTAAACCCACTATATTAAAAAAAACTATTATTAGCATGCACCACACAAGTACCCTTTCATGATCCCTTAGGCAATATTTATACGCAAATATATGGTGTTGCGATGGGATCTCCTTTGGGTCCCCACTTTTCTCATTATATGCCAAATCTAGAAAATAAAATAATCAATGACAATAATAAACCCTCTATATATGTAAGATACATAGATGACATCTTTGTTTTAGCTAAGAATATCGATCAAATTAAATATCTTAAAAACAAATTTGAAAGTCACTCTGTCCTCAAATTTACATTAGAACTTAATATTAACAACAAAATCCCATTCCTTGATGTATTCATTGATTCTAGCACACATAAATTTACTACATCTCTATATAGGAAACCAACTAGCATAAATTCCTGTCTTCTTAATTATAATAGTGAATGCCCCCAACGTAATGAGTTCGCTCTTATAAAAAACTTACGCACACAAATGATATCTTCTTCCAAATCTATATTTATAAGGAATTACACAACATTAAGCAAACACGAGTCAATAATGGATTTTCTAACTCTGTTATGAATAAACAAATTAAAATGTACCTCAACAAAATTAGCAATAGCTCTAACAATAATGATAATATTAATAATAA
>JBBBDQ010002327.1:95000-117500 GCA_037127315.1 Ascarosepion bandense
AGTTTCTAACTGTTAAAAACTTATTTTCCAAAAAATTTATTTATGAGCTCACTTAATACTTGTCTACATCATTTCACTGGAATTTTAAATGGAAATTTATTTTATTTTATCATTCACACATATACTAACTTTACCAACTCATAAGTGCAGACATTCATACATGATTCTCTCATTTTATTTAAAAGAAAAATGTTCATCACTTGATACTTGTATAGATTATTTCACTACAATTTTGAACAGAAATGTATTTTGTTTTATCATTTACGTACATACTAATAATACTGACATAAACTCACTTAATTCATCTTTAATTTAAATACAAATGACATTAATTTTGTATACTTACATTCAAAATAAATATCTATTGTTTTTATTACATGTTAGCACACAAAAATTAACACATAAGTTTTTTTCTCAACATTTAAAAATATTCATTCATTGCTTTATTACATGCGACACATATCTGACCAATGAAATCAAACCTCAACATGTTGTTTGTATCTTTTTTAAAAGGTTTTTAAAAATTTTTAAATTATTTATCTTTAACAAACTTCTTTAGGAATTTTTTTAAAGTGAAATATGTTGGATTAAAGACACTTTTTTCTACCTGTTCTTTACTTATTCTAGTCATCTTGTGAGATTTTGATCCATATATTCAACTGATAATATATATATATATATATATATATATATATAAAGGAAAACTTAACATATCATCTAAAGTGGTTATAAATTATAATTCATTTCTATGCACTAATTAGTTCATTTCATCAGACCACATTTTATTGGTTTCATTCCCTATAAATATTTTCCCAGATTAAACATTTTTTAAATGAAATGGAAATCAAGTAACATGACCCAGAATAGAAATCTTTAGCCTTATCGCAAGTAAGGATCATCACGGCCAGGGGAGAAAAAGTTCATTGGGCAGAAAGAGTGACCATAAATTTATTACACACAAACTCACAAGTACTTGAATACATGTACATATACATCCATACATATGAACATACCTATGCATGCACACATACATACTTATACACATATGTACATACAAATGTGTCTATGGGTACACCTACATATACCCACATACACACATCAATCCATATCCATATATAAATATTGTGTTCAAACATACATGTATAATTAATAACACGTATTTACACAAGTATACTAACAAACCTCATATATGCTCACAAAATACATATATTTACATACTTACACATACACACGCATATATATGCATACACATGCCCACTCATACATATATGTATATACATACTCAAAATCTTCTATGTATACATATAAATTTCTTATCTATACACAATCTTGCCTTTCTACAACCATGTACTCACCTAAAGACCAGACTTATATAGAACAAGAACAATGCCAACATATATATATATATATATACACATAAGTGTCCACTTTACACAAACAAATAGGGGGACCTACATGAAATTACATACATTTGGTGAAATTGTAGTTATATCCATATACTGGCCTATATCATTTGGATTCAGATATCAATATACATATACATGAGTATAATGATCAATAAAGGAGGGTACAATCAATTACATTCTTAAAACATGCATATAATTGGTGCCCCCATTTACACAAAAAACATAGATATAACTAGGTGCACCCATATACACAAAACATGCATATAACTAGATGCACCCATATACATGTAAAAAAAAAACTTACATATTGAAATACATGCATAATTACATAATACAATGTAGTTGTATACATGTACTGGCATATACACCTATTAACACACCAATCAATAAACCCCTGTCTTAACTATTAAAACAGAAGCTTTTAGGTAAAATTAGTCTTTATTCATCAACATTGTGTCTTTTTAGTTTGATACACTGATTCCAACGCTTCCCTAACAATTCGATACCTTTTTTGTAGGACAATTTGTGTTTGGCCTCAAAATATGCCTCAGTTTCCACTATCACTTCTTCCTTGGAACCAAATCATTTTCCTTGGAGCATTCTTTTGAGTTCTGCAAACAGCCAATAGTTGCTGGGGACCAGATCTGGAGAATACAGTGGATGCAGAAGCAATTCGAAATGCAATTCATGTAGTTTTATCATTGTTAAGATCAACTTATGACACATTGCATTGTTTTGGTGAAAAATCAATTTTTCTTCTTTATTTGTGGCTGTTTTTGTGGTTTCTTCCTTCAAATACACCAATAATGCTATATAATATTTGCTATAGATGGTTCTTCTTTTCTCAAGGCAATCAATGAATAAAAGACCTTGTGTAACCCAAAATACAGAGGCCAAAATCTTACCTGCTGATGTTTGTGTCTTTGATCACTTTGGACAGCTTACACCTACTGCTGTCTACTCAGCTGACTGTCAATTTGACTCCAGAGTGAAATGGTGGATCTCTGTTTCATTCATTGTCACATATTTACGCAAAAACTCTCTTGTTGTATTGAAACAGTTGCAAACAACACGATGAATCATTGACATGTTGTTATTGATCAACTGAGAGTAAACACGGCACCCACTTTGAACACAACTTTCTCATTGACAAATGTTCCTGCAAAATGGTGACTACTCTGCCTTCCCTCTGTTATCTTTCACAACTTCAATTTACGATCAACCAAAACGATTTTGTGGATTTTTTTGGTGTTTTCTAGGACTACTGCCGATTTTGGGCAACCTTAGTGTTCAACATCATTTGTGTTTGTGTGACCACATTTAAAGTCAGCATGCCACCTCTTAACCATTGTTTCCAATGGAGCAGAGTCCGAATAACACTTATCAAGCTATTTCTTTGCTTGAAGAGTATGCTTTCCTATCAGAAATCAAAATTCAGATGTTTCCATTGTTTTGAAAATTTACAGCAGTAGCTTCACTTAAATAACTGTAATTTGTAAACTAATAATTCAACTGAGCCCAAATTTTGTCAGGTGCCATTTGAAGGTTACTTCATAAAAATCATATGAATTTTTTATTAGTGGCATCATCTATATGTCAAGCCCGTTACTTATTGAGTGCTGTGTTACATAGATTTCCACTTTTATTTCTTCAATACGTAAAAGCCTCTAACGAATGATCAACGCAAGATAGGGAATGAATCTGCAAATATGACAGAATGGGGTAACTTTAAGGTTCTATATGATATATAGTTTATATTTATTTTCATGATGTCAATAAGGAATGATTTAATTTCTCCGGCTTAATATTTAGCTAGTTTCTCTGAATTTGATAATTCTAATTTTTTCATCTAAGCATAAATGGCATCTATTTCTGAAGTTGCTGAGGGTTTGAGATTTACCTATAAATCTTCTACACAGTTTGTAGAGAGAGATTTCTGTCCTTTAATTCCCAGAAATGTTTAGAAAGAGCAGTTTGATATTTAAGAAGGGGTGTAGATCATATCATATTGCTCTGGATAACATAGATTGAGCTCTCTATACAGATCTATCACTTAATATTTTATAAGCAGATTTTTTTGGATGATCCTCACCATTCATGGACTTGACATCATTATATATATATATATATATATATATATATATATATATATATATATATATATATATGTGTGTGTGTGTGTGTGTGCATGTGTGTATGTGTGTATATATGTGTGTATGTGTATATATATGTGTATGTGTATATATATGTGTGTATGTGTATATATGTATGTGTGTATATATATATGTATGTGTGTGTGTATATATATATATATATATGTATGTGCGTGTATATATATATATATATTGTGTGTGTGTCTGTGTGCAGGTATAAATGTGTGTATATATGTGCGTGTGTGTGCAAGTATATATATATATATATATATATATATTGTCATCCACATTATCTGTTTCGCTGTATCACAGCTCATCAGTACGGTTAGACTCTGATTGCTTTTTCACCCAGGATTGAAGGCAAACTTTTTAGCGCATATATTATCATTATACGCGCCCAATAGCTAGAGTGCTCTAATTCATTTTACTGAATGAGCGATTCATACATGCCAGAGTAGCTACTGTTTTTCAAAGTCTACCATTCTTCCAGAGTGCTCAATCAGGGTGTGAGAGAGTAAATATTGTCATCCGCATATCTGTTTCGTTGTGTCACAGCTCATCAGTACAGTTAGACTCCGATTGCTTTTTAACCCAGGATTGAAACCCAACCAAATTGGCATCAGTCGGCGATTCTACCTCTGGGCTATGAGCGTTCGGTGGAAGAAGGCAGACTTTTTAGCACATATATTATCATTATACACGCCCAATAGCTAGAGTGCTCTAATTCATTTTACTGAATGAGCTATGCGTATATATATGTGTATCTCCAAAGCATTTGACAGTCTGGTATGCTGGCCTTCTATGCAAGTTGCAGGATATGGTATAACTGGACAATTGTTTGACCTAATCCAGTCCTTCCTTTCAAGCCGTACAATGAGTGTAGTATTGAATGGACAAGCCTCCCAATACTATCACATGAATGCAGGTGTACCTGAAAGCTCTATTCTAGGTCCCACACTTTTTCTTATCTATATTAACGATCTCCCTGATGTAATAAGATCCCAAGTGGGCATATATGCTGACGACACTACGGTTTACTCTCGTCTTGATCAAAAATCTACCGAGGCTGACAAAGCAAACCTCGCTGCCGAGCTTGAAAAGGACCTCCAATCTGTGGTGGACTGGGATAAGAAATGGATCGTTAAATTTAATGCTTCCAAAATGAAGCTGCTATCTTATAACCACCACAGACAATCGTTTGTCCCGCCTATTAACATGTATCAAGCTTCTCTCCCTGAAAGTAAAACACTGCGTCTCCTCGGATTAACTCTTACATCAGTGCATTGACTATTGCTGCCATATCTGGTTGGGTGCTCCTGCTATCCATTTAGGTGTCCTCAACGAAATCCAACGGAGAATCTGTAATGTGATCAATCCCGACTTGGCAACTAGAATACAGTCACTTTCTCACTGACGCAGTGTGGCTTCCCTGTGTCTCTTCTACAAATACTTTCACGGCTTCTGCTCCAATAAACTTAGCTCACTACTACCTCCTATATATGAATTTCCTCGAGCCACAAGATTAGCAACTAGGTCCCACCCTTTTACTGTGAAACCAATAAATTGTAAACGCAAATTCTACTCCAGCAGCTTCCTTTCTCGCACTTCCCATCTGTGGAATTCCCTTCCTCATACTTGCTTTCCCGGCAACTATAATCTCCAAGAATTTAAATGTAAAGTCAATAGTCATCTCCTGTCTCACTATCTTACATCATCTCTCTCATGCTTTTTCTTCTTCCACCCCACTCTCATCAGTATTCTCTTCCTTCTACTCTCTTCCTGACACCCCCTGCAACCTCTTATTCCTTCTCATAACATTCCTCCTGTGTAACCCCCTGCTCAACAGTGGCAGCAAAATGCCTTACTTGGGGCGACACGATTATAAAAAAATTTTGTGTGTGTGTGTATATATATGTGTGTGTGTGCATGCACATATGTGTATGTATAAAAAAAAATGTATATCTGTGTGCATGTATATATATATATATATATATAGGAAGAGAGAGAGAGAGAATTAAAAGTGTGAGAGGCCATGGACGTTTTATTTAAAGTGTATATTTATTGATGTTTAAAAATATTATACAAGCAAAATGATATTTGTGATGCTACACGTGTTTCAAGTCTTAAGATTGACTCTCTTCAGGTGAATAAATTTGTGGTTTTATATATCGGGTTCCTTTTGTTTGTGATGTCCAAGTCCTTGTTTATATAGTTAAGTTGACTATAACGTTTTTTTCTTTTTTTCTTCCTTCACGGGCGCGTTAATAATGGCTAATGCATTTAGGAACTTTCATGAACCCAGTGTGTGCATGCATTTGTGCATGCATGTGTGTCTGCATGCATTTTGGTGTGTTTTTTGTCATTTTGTTCAGCGAAGGCTTGTATTTTTGTATGAATCTTCCTTCCTGCATTAATAATATTTCGTAGTCTGTATTTTGGTAAATAGTTGCAACTTTGAAATTGCCATCACTACATTCATGCATATGTTGGGAGACTGTTTCCTGTTGTATGACAATCTTATATTGCTTTTATGAAGGGATATGCTATTATTCAAGCATTGTGTCACTCCCACATATATCTTTGTGCATTTGTCGCATTTTACAGCGTAAACTACATTTTTCGAGTTGCAGGTCAAATCCGATTTTATTTCGAATATAGTTGCTTTTTCATATGCATGAATGTAGTGATGGCATTTTCAAAATTGCACCTATTTACCAAAATGCAGACTATGAAATATTATTAACACAAGAAGAAAAATTCATAAAAAATACAAGCCTTCACTCAACAAAATGATATAAAAAACATACCGAAACATATGCACACACACCAGGTTAATGAAATTTTCTAAACATGTTTACCGTTATTAACGCGCTCGTGAAGGAAGAAAAAAAGAAAAAAAAACGTTATAGTCAACTCAACTATATAAACAAGGACTTGGACATCACAAACAAAAGGAACCCGATATGTAAAACCACAAATTTATTCGCCTGAAGAGAGTCAATCTTAGACTTGAAATACGTGCAGCATCACAAATATCATTTTCCTTGTATAATATTTTTAAACATCAATAAATATACATTTTAAATAAAATGTTTATGGCCTCCTATACTTTTTATTCTATACCAATTTCTTTTGTTGGAACAACGCCTATTTCCTTTTCTAATATATATATATATATATATTTCATTAGTTAGGTTTTGGTCATATTTAAATTAGACCAGTACACAGTTGTATTAAAAAGTGTCCAATACAATTGTAGAACTTTTGAATATTTTTCATTTGGAACAAGTTATTTTGTGACTTAGGTTTCTACTTTTCAGTGTCTTCAGGAAATTTACAATAACTTATCTTACCTTTTCTTGGACATTCACATAATAGGGATCTTCTATGAACATGCAATTTTCAAAATTTGGAGAAGTTACTTAAAGTTCTTAGGACACTTTCATTCATGATTTAAAACCTTTAAGTAACTTTTCCTAGTTTTGAAAATCGTATGCTCATAGAAGATCCTTGTTACATGAGCATTTGATAAACAATAAGATCAGTTTTTATAAATCACCTGAAGACACTGAAAGGTAGAAATCTGGGTTGTGAAATAGCACATTTCTAAATGATATATATGAGCACTTGGCCAAGTTGATAGAACATTTGATTTCTGACCATGAAGCCCCAGTTCAAATCTCACCATGTTCAATTTGTCTGGAAGGTGACTTCTGGGGGAGACAATCCCAGCATGTGGCACCTTTGTAAAGTGCCTGAAAACCATGCCATGGTTTGGCTCCAAGCCTTGTGAGTGATATTGGCTTGATGACTTTCTTTGAGGAGGCATCAACATTTGTTTTAGCTCAAAGTCACAATGATTGTGACCAAGGTTTTGAGTATCCTGGCCTTGTCTAGACTTGTTGATGCTAGATAATGCACTCTATGCCAGAAATTGTAACTAAGGTTTGCTCACCATAGTTGCAGTATAAACCACAGTTGGGATCTGTGGGTGTTGGACAAACACAAGTGTGTCTGAGCAGGCCTCTACAAAGGGGATTAGCTAGGTGCCCTGGTAGACTGTGTGGTCAGCAATTATATATATATATATATATATATATATATATATATGTGTGTGTGTGTGTGTCAGTATATATAATTGTGTATATGGGTAGGAATCCTTCTTTTATACAAGTTTCTTAAAAAAATATTTAAAATATCAAACCTTATCTACAATAACAATACTCTTGCAAAATCTAAATTATGGAGTAAATATTATTCACAATATTCAGGGTTCTTTATCAAACCAAATTCATAACTAATTATATTGGTTTACCACTACATCCCAATCTAGATGTCCCACATGCCTATATGACCATAGCTCAATTAGGACACATTTAAGCACACACGGAAACCTTCCAACCTCAATCCACAACATACTAGTACCAAGTAAAAGTATAACTGCCTCATCTAGATTTAAAAACAAGATTACAAATAAAGGAAACCCTAACAATAAAAATTGTACACCCAACTTAATAACATTAACTACACATGCCCACAACATGCTGTCTGTGTTTTATAAATAAAACATTCATATATGTTCAGATATGTACATAAAAGTAAGCTACACCTTCAATTAAATACAAAATCATTTTTGATAATGGCTAAAATAATACATGTAAGCACTTAAATATACAGAAATTTTGGTCTGATTTTACAAGCTTTGTGTCCAGGAAAGGAAACATTTGTATAAACACAAAGAAAAATTAGATAAAAGGCTTAATCATAGTTCTTCATCATTCCTCTTCAACAAAACACACACACACACACACACACACACATATATATATATATATATATATATATATATATATGTGTGTATATATATAGTCATCCGCAGACAGATCTGTTTCACTGTATCACAGCTCATCAGTACGCTTAGACTCCGATTGCTTTTAACCAGGATTGAAACCCGACCGAAGTGGCATCAGTTGGCGATTCTACCTCTGGGCCATGGGCACTCAGTAGTAGAAAGCAGACTTTTTAGCATGTATATTATCATTATACATGCCCAATAGCCAGAGTGCTCTAATTCATTAGTTAATGAGCAGTGCGTATATATATATATATATATAAATTTCAGATATTCTACAATTTCATGGGTAATACATATTTCACTGCTGACCTTTACAGCTCGTCAGACCCAAATGATATTATTTGGGTTTGATGAGCCGCAAGGTCAGTGGTGAAATACGTATAGCCCATGAAATTGTAGATTTTCTAAAATTTTTTCTAAATTATATTACTCTGTTAAATTAAATAAATGAATTTAACATTGAGTTCATCCCTATCGGATTTTACCTGACTAATATACCAAGTATTCTATGTTATATAGTCATCCGCTGACAGATCTGTTATGCTGTATCACAGCTCATCAGTACAGTTAGAGTCCGATTGCTTTTAACCCTGGATTGAAACCTGACCGAATTGGCGTCAGTCGACGATTCTACCTCTGGGCTATGAGTGCTCGGTAGAAGAAGGCAGACTTTTTAGCATGTATATTATCATTATACACACCCAATTTAATAGCCAGAGTGCTCTAATTCATTGCTGAATGAGCGATGCATACATACCAGAGTAGCTACTGTTTTTCAAAATCTACCATTCTTCCAGAGTTCTCAATCATTGTGTGTGTGTGTATGTATATGTGTATATATATATATATATATATATATATATATATATATATATATGAAATGAATTGTTTGAACATTATTTTTTATCGATACTTGTATTTCAGTAGATATTCTGTTTTTAATGGAACATTATTATATATTTATTTTGAACAGCCTAATTATTTACGATAAATTTTTATTACAAAAATGTGTGCCATTCGGCAGGATTCAAACCTGCAACCTCTATCTATATATATCTATATATATTTTCATAATAAAAATTTATCGTGAATAATCAGGCCGGTAGATATTAATATATAATACTGTTTCATTAAAAACAGAATATCTACTTAAATATGAGTATCAATAATAAATAATGTTCAAACAATTCATTTCAAATTGTCGGTTGCATATAACCAAGTTTCGTTAATATATATATATATATATATATATATATATATATATATATATATATATGATGATAGGATAGAGAACAAAGTAGGAATTGTATTAATCTAAAATCTCAAAAAAATCTTTTATAAAAATGAAACATGTTAGATTAAAACACATTTCCTACTCCTTTCCTTATTTATTCTGTCATCTTGTTACATTTCAATTTATATATTCAACTATATATACAGAAAAAGAGAAAATGGAAATAAAACAATTAACATAAATACATGATAACAATAGCCAACAAAGCAGTCAATTATTTATTAAGTTGCATACTAAAATATAACCACAAAACTGCATTCAGATCTACAATTATTTCCTACCAATAGTCCTTAGAACAATTTGAAATATAACCGTTAGAATAATACAATAATTCTACTCCTACTGCATTATTGACTAGCATATATAAATACAATGCAATAGCCTGTAGATTCTGTTTAATGATGAAACAGACTGTCACTGCTGGGTGTTGACCTCAATTTCATATATATTTTGAATAATAATAATTTAGGTACCTCCTATCATTTTTCAATACCTCAGTTTTAAAGTGAATTTTTAAAAATAAATATGCTTTCTTGAAGCTTTTATTTTAGCTTTAAATGAAAGCTAAATGATTAAATTTATTATTTCCACTAACCAAAATATTCTGGTGTGTTTCAAATAGAAACTATATTGACAGGAATGTAAAAATTTTAAATGTTTTTTAGCCATTTTTTAGTAATTGACACATTTGTAAACAAAAGTTAATTCTCAGTTTCAAAAATCTTGCAAAAATAAATTATACATTTGTTGACACGTTATTTTTTCTACAATTAGCAAATTTAAAGTTAACTTAATCTAATTTACTTGCTTATAGCATAAAATTTAAAATAAAAGTATTTCTTAACCACAGATATCATTTTTTATTGACATATTAAGTGACTGATGACAAACCAGATGTGTTGACAAGTGTTGTTGATCAGAATTGACATAAATTTACAAAACCTAAATGAATTTTTTTTAAGGGAAGCATCCCTTGAAATATAACCTTTTAATGATAAGTCTCTTATAACATTCCATTGGAGAATAAGAATTTCTTCAGAATATGATATCCTTAATATATATTAATTATAAAATCAATTAAAAGTTTATCTAAATTAAAAGTAGTGTAGTTTTAATGAATTTTTAATTTTTCTATTTAGAGTAGATTTTCAGAAATGTGGCTACTTTTTGGAAAAAGATGTTACATAATTTATATTTCTCAAGAAGTCCTGCATTTAACTACTAAAACAAGTTTTGTGATCAGTAGTGAATTTGAGGAAATTTCCTGAAATTAATTGGAATGGGGGTAATATATGTATAAAAAGGAAAATTTTTTCCAAGATTTTCTAAACATAATTGCATAAATAACTTCATTTGTTTGTGAATAAGTTCTGAAAATTTCATTAAAATCAGGCAATTATTTGGTTTTTGCAAGAATTTCAGAATTAATGTCTTTCTATGCCAAAAAAATGAGTTGCGTAATATTACATTTGCCCTAATAGTAACCTGTAGTTATCAGCAGGTGAATCGCTGACAAAAATAAAAAAGAATTTTTAACCAAAATTTCGAATGTGTTAAAAAGGATTAAAAAAGAACTTTAAAATAATAAAAAAATAATTGTGATCTTTCCTCCTAATAACTTAAAAATTTTGATAATAAAACTTTTGAGTTTTAACCCTTTTAACAAAATGCTATGCTTTTTTCTTTTTTTCTTTCTTTTTTCTTTGTTTTTTTTTTGCAAATGAGTGGAGATAAATATAACATGACAGAATTTTTTTTTTTTCAGGTAAAAAGCATTAATTTAAAAATTCTTGCAAAAATCACACAATGGTCTGATTTTAATGAAACTTTCAGGACTTATTCACAATTGAATGAATTTTTTATTATTATTTTTAGAAAATCTTAAAATATTCTTTTTTACATGTTACCCACCCTCCAATTTCCAAAAACTTTCTAGAAATTGATTACTGTCTGAAAACTTTATTTTATTAGTTAAATGTAGGAATTCTTGGGAAATGTAGTCATAATTTTTCAACTTATTAAAAATTAAAAACAGATCAATTTTAAATTTGCTAATTTTCTAAAAATAATGTCATAGATGTATATATTGTTTTTCCAAGATTTTTATAACTATGAATTAACATTTACAAATGTATTGATCACTCAAAAATGGCTTAAAAATTGAAAAGATTTTAAACATTACAAAATTTTAGATTCTAATTAATATAATTTCTGTTTGAAACACACCAGAGTATTTTGCTTACTGGAAATAGCAAATTTAATTATTTAGCTTTCAATTATGATAAAATTAAAGCTTCAAAAAACTTTTATTTTTAAAAATTCAATTTAAAACTTAAAAATGAGTAAAGATATCTACATTTATCATAGTAAACACTGGTAAAAATCTGATCACCCACTGATAAATAATAAACACAAATTTTTAAACAAAATTTAAAATATGTTAGAAAGGGTTAAAAAAAAATACTTTGTCTTTCTTCTTAATAGCATAAACATTCTGACAATAAAACTTTGTATTAGGTTTAGGGTATTTTAACATTAGGCTATGCTGTTTTTTCAGTGAATTAGACAAGGTACCTATAATGAGGATGTGCGTTGTGGTACATTGGATATCGGCTCGGAACGAGAAATCGGGGAGCTGAGTTCAAATTTCAGCTGAATTCATTGCATTCACTTACACACAAATACCCTTGGGAAAGGTATTAATCCGTCTATTCCTTCCAGTTATGGGTTAAATAACAGGACAAATTGGGTTCTATAGCCTTGGTCAGCAACCAGTCTACCGCAGAAAGCAATGGCAACCCACTGCAGGATAATCTTCTGCCCAGTCAGTCATTTCTCTTTCGAGACATGATCGTCCAAGCGTGTATCACGTATGGCACTTAACTGACTGACCTATAATGATTGTTAAAAATTAAAATTTAAGACACACTGGGTTGTATATAAATATTTTTGTTTTATTTGTGTTGTGCAAAGGGTCTGAGTTAAAGTGATGTAAGGCTGAGTGACTATTGAGCCATTCAAGAAAATGGCTGTCTACATCATGGAGAGAGGAAGGGGAATTATTCAGTCAGAAAAATTAGAGAGTTCTTTTATTATTTTCACCACAATTTGCTAACTAGGTTCTTTGACTAGTTTAGGCTACATGGCCATCATCTGGAGAAAAAAATGCATGTTTGTTAGGAGCAGTGAACTACAGGAATGGATAACTGTCTCTGAGTAAAATGAACTTGGCCTCTAGTTTTCATTTGTTTTTGTTTTTTATTCTTGTTTTTTTTGGTCAGTTCTGGGATTGGTCAAAAGATTTTTTCAAGTTGTTTTCTTAAAGGAGAACTGAGATATACATGAATCTTAGATTATCTCTAATCATTTTGACAGCTTTATTGGTTGCTGTTAA
Organism: Ascarosepion bandense; assembly: GCA_037127315.1. Classification (NCBI taxonomy): domain Eukaryota; kingdom Metazoa; phylum Mollusca; class Cephalopoda; order Sepiida; family Sepiidae; genus Ascarosepion; species Ascarosepion bandense. Next base: position 108,103 of record JBBBDQ010002327.1, read on the forward strand.
AGAGATATGTATGTTACTTTAGTTGACTTGTCCTTTAATTTTAAGTGTGTGTATTGTATGTTCACTACCTGCTATAAATATTAGGCCACCCCAGTTTTTAAAACAATGATGTATTTCATAATATCTTTAGTATTTATTGCCAAGTGGATAATTCTAAATAAAAATAGAATGGTTCTTTTGTTATCATTACTTTACAAAATTTTACAAGGCAGCCATGAATCCTTTGCTTCTGCCAGCCAATAAGTGATTAGCATGGAGAAGAGAGCACAAAAACTGAACAACAGAACAGTTCATTTGATGCACCTTTTATTGTGCAGTATTAACAAAAGAACCATTGTATTTTAATTTAGAATTATTCACTTGGCAATAAATACTAAAAATAGTATGAAATACATCATTTTTGTTTTTAAACTGGGGTGGCCTAATAATTATGGCTGGTAGTGTATATGTATATATTAATGTGTGATTATGTGTATAGGAGACCTGATCTCCTCTGTAACCATGTCTACCTAGGATAGGAGGGGTTGCAGGAGTCAACTAGGTTCCCTCATTGTTGGAATCTTTTATGAAAATAGCAGTAGAGTATATTTAACTATACAAAGTCGATAACATGTAAGAGAGAAATATGGTAGGTGAGCTACGGGGTTATATACTCATTCTATCTGTCCTATTTAGTTGTTGAAACTGCCTTGATAAAGTGTTTTGAGGCACAAAATCATAACTTTGACTTTTGCATCTATTTCTATTCTTTCAATAATAATGAATTTTGCATAGTTATTAAAATCAAGATTTTCTTAGTGGAAATTATTCTACAGGTAATAATTTTTTGTTGGGAGCTAACTTAATCCGATTCTGATAATTATTGATTCTGTAGTGAAAGGACCATTCAAATTTTTCCACATCTTGCTTCTGATATAGTATACATTCTAATAAATAAATAATGTTATGAGTTCTACAGTTGGAGTTGTGATAGATTTTGAAAGGGGTGTTAAATTGGCACTTCTTGTCAATGTTTTTTTAGTTCTCACAAAAATTAATGTCTACATAAATAATTTTTGGTCAATGTAGGCAAATTATGAACACCAAACAACAGTTAAATTCTAAAACTATTTTTAATGTGTAAGAGAGAAAAAACATAATTGAATGGTTCAAAATTATTGACACTTCTACATCATTCAAGATTTGCAAAACAGATGTGTATCCTTTATACTTAATAATTTTAATCTGCAAGGGTTTCAGTTTGCTTCACTCACAGATCAGAAGGAATTTTAGCTCGTTCTTCAATCTCATATTCTTCCAGCTGCTTCAAATTGAAAGGTTTTATTCCTTTCACTCTATTCTTTACCTCCCACCATAAATTTTCTATCAAGTTTAAGCTGTTCATGGGAATATACCTATCTTGTTTTCTTTTAACCAATTTTGGATTAAAAGTGAGATATGCTTCAATCATTGTCTTGCATGAATGTCCAACAGCCTCCTAATCACAGGTGCTTTGCTGTTGACTTCAGGTTTTTGTTCAAAGCCATAAAATAATTCCTTTTCTTTTTTTCATTGTTCCTTCAATTTAAATAATTTTCCACTGACATCAACTGAGAAATAGCTTAACAGCATTATGTTGGCTCCACCATGTTTGGTCAGGATGATATTCCTCTGACTGCAAGTTTCCCTTCTTTTCTTCTAAATGGTAGTTTGGTTTCATTAGACCATGGAACAGAATGCCAACAATGTTCAGGCTTCTTCAGAAAGTCCCTCACAAAATTCAAATGATCAGTTAATGAATTCTTCTTCAACAAATGGCATCTTCTGGGGACTGCACACCTTCAAGATACCTTTTATGAGTTTTAATAATCTTGAAGAATGAATTCTGATAGCCGTCAAATTAGTTCTCATCACTGCAGTATATATTTTTTTTCTACAATGTGCGATACCCTACCCTCATCAGCTTCATTAGCTAAGGCAGTACTAACAGCATTTGCCACCTGACAGAGTATTGTTTTTTGTTTAAAAGTGTCAGTCTCTTGTAATTTATTATTTACTGCAAATCAGATTTTTCAATGTTGTGTTAAAAGCTTTTGAATGTGTTTTGTGTTAAAACATTAGCTTTTGATTGATCATTAACTAATGCACAACACATTCATAGCAACCATTATCAATGACAGAATAGAAGGAAAACAGATGTGTTTCACATCAGAAGTAGGATTGTATTGCAAACATGGTTTTTAATAAACTTTGTTTATTTTGGATCTTGACTAGATCCAACTTGATGCCTGAAGAGTCATGATCTGGAGACAATGTGAAAATTCAGGCAGTGATGTCCACTTTGAAAAGAAAAGAAACAATTGACCATCCAAGAAATATATGGCACCGACATCATTAGGTAGCAGATGACATGTTCACCTTTTTTTTTTTCACATAGTCAGATCACAGCAATTCATAGCCATATTGAAGTCTTAGATATTGTCTTATATCCATCTTCACCAGTGTGAACACTCACAATACCCTTCCTTAAGTCAGAACTGAGCTTCTGCACCTTCACCATGACATTTCAAATGGAATAGTTTGTCAACCTAAAGAAGGTTGCAAAAAGATTGTGAAAGTGATGTTATGTAGTCTTGCCACACGTTATTGTAGATGTTTCAGTATTTTAGATTATTCTAAGGATGATGCAACCTCTATTATTTGACACATATTCTCATATATAGTATAAATCAATGTTTTTGCAATGCAAGGTGCAGTGGATCGGAGAGAGAGATCGGGGTGCCAAGTTTGAATTCCAGTTGAATTCCTTGCATTCACTTATGCACAAATACCCTTGGGAAAGGTATTAATCCGTCTCTTCCATCAGGTTATGAGTTAAATAACAGAACAGATTGGGTTCTATAACATTGGCTGGCAACCAGTCTACTGCAGAAAGCAATGGCAACCTACTGCCAAATAATCTTCTGCCCAGTCAGTCATGTCTCTTTTGAGACATGATCACCCAAAGCGTTTATCACTTATGGCACTTAACTGACTGAATAATCAAACTGTAGGTGCCAATAACTTTGAATTATGCTTAAAAAATTTTATTGGCTGATATTCCATGTAAAACATCACCAGATGTTCTCATTTGGCAAAGATTATTCTCTCCTTGTCCACATTACTATAACATGGTGATATTTTCATAGACAACTAATTTTAGAGAGAAATTAAAAAATTTTTTTTCAACAACAGATGCCAATAATTGTGTGTGTATGTATGTATGTGTTTTTTATATATATATATAATATATATATATATATATATATATATGTATGTATGTATATATATTTCTTTATTTCCAGGTGGCTGAAGAAGGAACGTGAGCTCGAAACGTCATCGAAAGGCCTTCCTGACGCTGGCCCAAAGCTTGACCTGAGCCTCAAGGAAGGCCAAACGATGAAGCTCAACATTGGTGTAAGGAATTTATTTTTTCATATTGCGATATTAGGAAACTCTTTGATTATATGCTTTTCTTTCTTTCTTTTTTTTAAGAGTAAAATGTTACATACTATTTACCTTTACTAATGCATAGGAATTATTATTACTGTAAAAATACATTTTAAATTATTTTTATCATAGATTTTGCATTGGAAAGCACCTTCCTATACAAAGGCATTAATTACTATAGAAATGCACTGGAATTCAATTTATTATAGGAAAGCATTTAAATTGTTTAGTAGAGAAATACATTGGAATTACTTTTCTTTTACAATTGTATTGAAAATAGTTTACTATAGGAAAAGCATTGAGGAATTACACTATAGTAAGCATTTGAGTTAATTTTACTATAGAAATGCTTGGAATTATTTTGATACATATGTGGATATGTATGTATGTATATATATATATAAAATAAAGAAATATATATACACACACACACACTCACTCACACACACATATATGCATATGTCTTAATGTATTTTTATAAAACTCAAATTCAATCGGGCGATAATGTTAAATTTTATTTTGGAAGCACTTCTAACAGAAGACAAGAATTAACAGCCACATGTCTTTAAACAACAGTAAATGCAGTAAAAGTACTGCTTTATCCATATATTATTGGAAATTAAAAACAAGAATCCAATTATTACCTGAAATATTGTAACTAAATTCAAACCTTACATTAGCAAAGAAGACAGATGTAACTTATGCCTTTAAGAAAAACTTTTCATCTTAAATCATATCAATACTCCTAATTTACTTTACAAAAATAGTGATTTAATGACCACATGCTGTTATAGAAAAAATACTTACTTAAATCCTTACACCCAGATTGATATAGCTTCCTCTATATGTTTGCCTCTTTCATTCCCTCTTTTTGCTTTTCCCCACAAATATTTTAACAATTATTAATTAAGCACCTTTAATTTAGCTTACTGCATAGTTTGATTTTTAATTTTAATTATAAATTTTACATTTTCATTTTTATTTATATTTTCATTATATTTTAATTTATTTTTATTAAATTTTATTTTATAAATATTTATATATATGTAATATTAGAATATTTAAATTCTTACATTTTATGTTTCATGCCCACTTTCTTCTTAATGAATTTTTATTTTTTTATTTTATTTTATTTTATATTTAATTTTGAATTTAAATTTTTATCTACATGTAATCTTGGAATATTTAAATTTTAATATTGTTATTAAAAAAAGCACTAACTTTATAAGATTTAATTCCCATGAACATCAAGAGAACTTCAATTAAAATCCATTAAACTGTCAATTCAAAATATGCATCTGATGATTGCATAAGACATAAAACTCTGAGTCGTGCCATAGACATAGGACAATATGTAATATATATATAGGTTTCATTAAAAATAAGGCAGGGTGTGATAGTGAATTTTTTTATGTAATTTTTCATGTGATCTTAATATTTCTTTCTTTTGAAGACATAAATTATATAAAAATTGTCCAAATGTTTTATTCATCCAAGCACTTTCAGCTATAATTTTAGCTATTTTCAAGGATGAATGTTATTTTACATGTAACAGAATATAAGTGGTGTTATGTATGATATGGAGTACTGATATGTGTTATGTACCAAACACAGTAACCATCTTGTTAGTGTGTTCATAGTTGATGTGACTGAGTGTTGGTTTTTGTTTTTTTCCTTTTTCATAAATGAGGCCTATGTTATTTTTGGTCTTTTTGGCATGTGAATGATGCTATGATATTTGTATTTTCAACAAGCATATTCCTCATACAGCTTAGTAGAACTTCATTTGTTTAAATGATGTGTGTGTGTGTGTGTATATATATATATATATATATATATATATAGCAAAACACTGCGTCTCCTTGGCCTAACTCTCTCAGCAGACCTCAAGCAGAATGACTATAGAATCCATAGCTAAATCCACTGCTAAGATGGTTGGTTCTTTGTGCAGGACCAGAAAGTTTTCCCCGTCTGAATCCATCTTGCACGTATATAAATCTACCATCTGCCCATGCATTGAATACTGCTGCCACATCTGATCGGGTGCCCCTGCTATTCACCTCAGGGTTCTTGACAAAATCCAACTGAGAATCTATAATGTGATCGATTGCGACTTGGTAGTCTGGCTGCAGTCCCTCTCTTACCGGCATGATGTGGCTTCCCTGTGTCTCTTCTACAAATACTTTCACAGCTTTTGCTCCAATGAACTTAGCTCACTGATGACCTCTATGCATGAATTTACTCAAGCTACAGTACTAGCAGCTAGGTCTCACCTCTTTACAGTGAAACCGATAACAGCTAACAGCTGGGTTGTTTGGATTTAATGTACATGGCCTCCAATATCTGAAGGTTCTTTTGACTGTGTGTATGAGTAAGGATTATTGTATTGATGACTAAAATCTGTCTGATATTACCTGCATGATTGTTTTTCTGAGAAATATTGTTTAATTGTACTCTGATCAGAAAGGTGACATGTAAGTCTACAGGAGAGCGTGGTTGTAGTAAAACTAATATATGTACTGGGTTTTTTCTTAGTACCAGAGATGCAATCTCTGAATGGGCATGTAAATTGGTACACTACATTGGTTTTTTGTAGAGAATTTAGTTTAGTGCTTGTTGGGTTATTAGAGACTGAGGTCAATTGTTTTGAATTTTTTATATATAATGACTTTCATTTGATTATTACTTTCCACTGGGTTAACATTTCTAGGTATTATGTTTTTGAGAGTTTTTTCATCTTATTTGTAATTATTATGTATTTGGTTGCAATAGTATAAGTTAATAGTGTTATGTTTATTTTGATCTACACCATTATTATTAATATTATCAATACTGTTAGAGCTATTGTTAACTTTTTTGAGATATATTTTAATTTGTTGATCAATAACGGAGTTAGGAAATCCATTATTGACAAGTGTTTGCTTAATGTTGTGTAATTCTTTATAAAATATAGATTTGGAAGAAGATATCATTTGTGTTTGTTGAATTAAGTTTTTTATAACAGCTAACTTATATCGTTGGGGGCATTCACTATTATAATTAAGAAGACACAAGATTATGCTAGTTGGTTTCCTATATAAAGAAGTAGTAAATCTATGTATGCTAGAATCAATGAATACATCAAGAAATGGGATTTTGTTATTAATATTAAGTTCTAATGTAAATTTGAGGACAGAGTGACTTTCAAATTTGTTTTTAAAATGTGTAATTTAATCGATATTCTTAGCTAAAATGAAGATGTCATCTATGTATTATACATATATAGAGGGTTTATTATTGTCATTAATTATTTCATTTTCTAAATTTACCATTTAATAATTAGAAAAGAGGGGACCTAAAGGAGATCCCATTGCAATACCATCTATTTGTGTATAAATATTGCCTAAGGGATCGTGAAAGGGTATCTGTGTGGTGCATGCTAATAAGTTTTTTTTTAATATAGTGGGTTTAATATTGATTGATGGGAGCGTAGCATGATTGTATACATCACAGATAATGATGTCAATCGTTTCGTGGATGGGAACGTTAGTGAATAAGTTTTGGACATCCAAAGATGCAATTATTTAATTCTTAGGTTTTACAGAATGTAGAATTTGTAAAAATTCGTCCATGGAATTAATACTATATTTACCAAGAAGGTAGGGAGTAATTAGTTTGTTAAGCGTTTTGGAAAGGTTATATATTTTTTTTTTTTTTATAAGTGTTTCACCCCGAGCAAGGCATGTCACTGCCACTACTATGCAGGGGGCTACACAGAGTGGAGAAAGGATGATTAAATATAGGAGATGTCAGAGGGTGGGTGATAGGCGGGTAGGGATACCGAGAATGGTTAAATATAGGAAATGTCAGAGGGTGGGTGATAGGTGGGTAAGGATACCGAGAATGAGGGTTGGGTAGATGAGAGTGTTCTGAGAATAATTGGGAGGTGTCTATTGACCCTTACATTTAAACACCTGGAGATTGTAGCTGTCGGGAAAGCAGACTTGTGGAAGGGAGTTCCACAGGCAGGAAGCACGAGAAAAGAAGCTGTTGGAGTAAAATTTACGCTTACATCTTATCTGTTTAACTGTAAAATGGTGGGACCTAGTTGCTAATCTAGTATCTCGTGTAAATTCCTGCTTAGGTGGTACCAGTGCTCCAAGTTCATCGGAGCAGAAGCCATGAAAGTACTTGTAGAAGCGGCACAGGGAAGCCACATCACACTGGTGAGTGAGTGAGTGGTTACAGCCGGTCTGCCAAGTCAGTATCAACCACGTTACAGATCCTCCTTTGTATTTTGTCAAGAAGCCCAAGGAGAGCAGCAGGGGCACCTGACCAGATATGGCAGCAATATTCAATACACGGATGAATGGTAGATTTGTATATGTGCAGAATAGATTCAGGTGGGAAAAACTTCTGGGCCCTGAACAGAGAGCCAACTTTCATAGCGGTAGATTTGGCAATGGATTCGATATAGTCATTCCATTTGAGGTCCGCCAAAAGTGTAAAGCCAAGGAGGCATAGTACATTACTCTCTGGGGGGCTAGCCTGTCCCATGCTAATGGGAGGTAGATGTGATTGTCTATGGTGGTTAGTTGATAACAGCTTCGTTTTAGAAGCATTGAAATTTACTAGCCATTTCCTACCCCAGGTCACTACAGATTGGAGGTGTGGGTATTTGAGAAATGATAGGTTGGAGGGGATGATCTTTTTTATGGATTTTTACATTTCCATAAAGTTAACCTGGCTGATAGTCACTTATAATCTTTTGAAGTTTATAGGATCCTATTTCAGCATTGTTTGCAGTAATAAGTTTATTAATATGTTTTTTAAGTTGGGTGGTGGTATTACTAGTTAATTTTTTAAATTTATTGTGATCGTCCAGAATGGCCTGTAATTTGGAGTGATATTCCTGTCTGTTTAAAATAACAAATGAATTGGTTTTATTGGTACGTCGGATAACAATATTTTTGTTATATTTTAGATGTGTGGCTGCTTTTATGAGAGGCGTATTTATAATATGATTAGGATTTTTATGGTAATGGTGTTTGATTGATGCAGCTTTGAGTAAATCTTTTAAGCCTACCTGTGTAGTAATATGGTTGTCTTGTTCGAGTTATATGCATGTATACATGTGTGTATATATATATATATATATATATATATATATATAATGTATATTTATTCATAAATTATAACATGGATATGTTATAATATCACTACAAAAGTAGCCATTTTGTTTCAACACTTTTGTGTCTTGTCAAGTGATGTGATTATTTTAAAATGAATGGTTGAAAAGGTTAAAAACATGCAGGACTCCTTTAATCAGGGAGGCATTATTGTATATACAATGTGGACCAATCAGAGTAAAACAACTTCTAATTTGGAAAGTATGTGGGTAGGCTTAAGATTAATCTTGGTGGGCATTGCTATTAAGATTTGATCGAAGTGAGATCAGTATTATCAATTAACACTTATATCTACTTTATTCTTGTTGCGGAAAAATATAATAATAATTATAATAATAATAATATGTGTACATGTATATATTTTACAATAACTACGTGCATATAGACAAATACACATATGACCCGGTCGCTGCAACACATAAACATCACCGGATGAATTAGGTAGATAAGGCAATAGTAATGAAACCGATACTCTTTAGCCCAGTCAAGGAGTCAAGGAAACCATCACACTGCACTAAGATAAACGACATATACAAGTAGGCTAATATCTTCAGACCACAGGGGGTTCCAACTAGAATACTCACACGTATACACACGGACACACGTACAGCAGTTAGAATACACACATACATACATGCACACATATACATATATATACACACATACATATCCATATATACATATACACATACACACGTTCTCGTACACATATACGTGCACATACATGCACACATTCACACAACATCATCAGATAGCCCTGAA
>JBBBDQ010002327.1:135000-140000 GCA_037127315.1 Ascarosepion bandense
TATGTATATATGCATGTATATAAATATATATATATTTATATGTATGCATGTATATGTATATATATATGCATGTATATATTTGCATGTATGTGTATATATATGTAATTGCATGTGTATATATATATATATATATATATATATATATATATAAATATTTCTATGTATAAAAGAAAAAGTTGGAGAAGCCATGAACATTTTGTTTAAAGTGTAGATTTATTGTTATTATTATTAATATTTGTTTCTTTTGTATAATATATAAATTGTCCATAATATTATTTTCGTGGATACATGTGTTTGGAGTCCATAGTTGACTCTCTTCTGGCAAATAAGCTTGTGAATTTACATATTACGATCCTTTTGTCTTTCTGATGCCTAAATACCATGTATATGTAGATAATTAGTCAGTGAGCAGATACGAAAGTTCATATACCTGTGTGTTTTTTGTGTTTTTTTTCACACTTGCTTGTTAAATCTCTTCCATTTTGAGAATTATTCACCTTTCATTGACCAGAAAATGTTTTTACACTGACTTGCATAATTTGATTTCATCTTTATACTTCAAAAATGTTTTCTTCGATTTTTATTCAGTTCTACAATACAATATACAAGGGTATATGTTTAATAATACTAGGGGAGTGGTTTGACTTTGGGTGGATGTATAGTGGTTATTCATTGGGTTTTATGTATGGTTTGTAATTGTTGTTTACTAAATCTAGTGTGATATCAAGGAAGTTTGCTACTTTTAAATTTGTGTTGACTATAACTTTTAGGTTTAAAACTTTGAATTCTCTATGTATTAGTTTTATGATTTTGTCTAAACTTTTATAAAAAACAAACAAATTTAAAAAAAACAAGAAAAAGTACACACCCCAATACAAAATAACATACATTAAATTAAGGAGATACCAATCCAAAAACAAAACAACACCTACCAACCCCTAAAGCAGCACCAGCCCTTTCAAGATTAATAGATTAACCTATCATGAACTCTGCCAAAAACAAACACTTAACCCTAAGACCAGTAAAAAGGTCAACGGAACTCAAAATACAGACTAACCACTCTAACACCCAAAAATAACAAATGCAACACAAATAAACTGGCTTTTTCAAATGGATAATTCTCATTTCTAAAAACATCACCTGAGGATGAAGCCAAAACATAATGGGCTGGCTTCGAAACATGAGAAATTTTTTGTGTAGTGTTACTATGAATTTAAAAACATTGTAACAACCATTACACATATATATATATACACACTAGCAGTATAGCCTGGTGTTGCTTGGGTGTAATGAAAGTTTTAAAACTAATTCATTGTCCTGGTGCTCAGACCCTTTGGATGTTGGCATAAAAGACTAAAAAGCAATAGTTGTTTCCATTTAAATCGAAACTGTAGACTGAAAGAAAAATGAATGCATGCAAGTCAAATTTTGATTTCCTGGTATCAATATCAAATAAGATTTTTCGTTGTAAACTGAATTTTGAAGGCTAAATAAGTCCTCTGAGTAAATGGTATCATGGCTGAGACTAAGAACTACAATTATACCTAGTTAGAGCCAAACCCGAAACAAAAACTAAAATAAAAGCGCTGAAAAACTGATTTTGATCAGACCCAGTAGGATATCAGGGTATCAATTTCTAATATCAGAGTCAAATAAGTCATTCTAGGATAGAACTGCAACCTTAAAACTTCTGAATATCGTTTCTTATGTCTTTGTCTATGAGTGTATCAAATTTGATTAAAATCAGACCACTCCTTCTATAACCCGATTTTTTTTTATTATCGATTTTCAATATTTATCGGGGGTACCTCGACACAAAACCTAGCTAAGAACACTTGCAGACACTTATAGTACATTTGTGTAAATTTTCATTAAAATCAGTTCAGCTGTTTCGGCATCTATAGGTAATGGACAGACACACACACACACACAAAGTTTAATTTATAAATAAGTTTAGATATATACGTATAAATGTTTTTATTTCGGTATCTTAAGATAAATTACATTAAAGATTTTTAATAAAATAGGATATAATAATTATATCAGCTATACAACTATGAAACTGAGTCAGTCTCAAGCTGCAGCTATCTAAATGAAGTTCAGTTTAATCTCTTTTAAGCATACACAGAAACGTACCAAACCTCATTTGGAATATACTTATTGACAACACAAACATATCATCATCCCCATGCGGGAAAAGACTATAAATAATGGATGCTTTATTGATAAAAAAGAAAAACACAACGCTCAGTATTTAAACTAACATGCTAACAACAAACTTAACGTGTTCAGTACATAACACATACACGCAACTCTACAACATACATAACACCACATACATTCTATTACACGTAAAATGACATTCATCCTTGAAAATAGCTAAAAGTATAGCAGAAAGCCCTCAGATAAACAAAATGTTTATTGGCTTAGATTTTTGTCGCCTAGGATATACCCTGTTTTCTCATAACATGAGGGATCAGCGTATATGCTCATGGAACAAGTTAGACCTCAAATTTATTGATTTAAGAGGCGATTGAGAGCTTGCGCTTGTTAAAACATTTTTAGAGTCGCCAGTAGTCTTTAGAGACGAACTTGCAAAATGCTATATGCTGCTTCATTCTATCAGCAAACAGCTTAGCATCATTTAGGATCCTCTTGCACTCATTACAAGCAGAGGCAAAAAGGTACCTATTATGGTCAGACACATGCTTATGATAAAGTCAGAAGAAGTGATTTCTTTGGACTATAGTGGTTGAGCATGTAGGGGAGAACCAGGGAAACAAATGAGGTTTAAGTCCTAACTTTCTGGCTGGAATGATAGCATTGATGCTAGCTTTAACCCAAGAGAAGATCCCAGATGCACAGTCTTCAACAGGAAGTTTGCTGTTTGGGGGTTCCTGAGGGGAGGGGAGGTTGAAGGTTTTTTTTTATATGCTGTAATGTCTTAGTCATGCATGTGTTAAAACAAAAACTGTTCTTTTTTATTTTTTTTATTTTTTTATCGTGTCACCCCAAGCAAGTCATTCCACTGCCACTATAGCGTAGGGGGTTACATAGAGCGATTGGGTATAGGGAGAGAGTGGGTGTGAGTTAGTGTGTTAGGAGGTGTCTATTGACCCTACATTTAAACTCCTGGAGGGGAAGCAAGCATGTGGTAGGGAATTCCACAGGCGGGAAGTGTGAGGAAAGAAGCTGTTGGAGTAGAAATTGCAGTTACATTTCATCGGTTTCACTGTAAAAGGGTGGGACCTAGTTGCCAATCTAGTATCTCGTGCATATTCACATCTAGGGGGCACCAGTGATTTAAGTTCGTCAGAGCAGATGCCATGAAAGTATTTATAGAAGAGGCACGGTGAGAGAGTGACTGCAGGTGGTCAGCCAAGTCTGTATCAATCACATTACAGATTCTTCACTGTATTTTGTCAAGAACCCCGAGGAGAATAGCAGGGGCACCCGACCAGATGTGGCAGCAGTACTCAATACACGGGCGGATGGTAGATTTATATAAGTGCAGGATAGATTCAGACGGAAAGAATTTCTGGGCCCTACACAGAAAGCCGACATTCATAGCAGCGGATTTAGCAATGGATTCAACGTAGTCATTCCACTTGAGATCCGCTGAGAGTGTCAGGCCAAGCAGGCGTAGTGTTTTACTCTCTGGGAGGCAAGCCTGTTCCATGCTAATGGGAGGGTGGTGTGGTTGTCTGTGGTGGTTAATTGACAGCAGCTTCGTTTTGGAAGAATTGAATTTTACGAGCCATTTCTTACCCCAATCCACCACAGATTGGAGGTCCTTTTCAAGCTTGGCAGCGAGGTTCGCCTGGTCACCAACACCAGATTTTTGATCGAGATGAGAGTAAACTGTGGTATCATCGGCATACATGCCTACTTGTGATCTTATGGCATCGGGGAGATCATTTATTTAGATCAGAAAGAGCGTAGGACCTAGGATAGAGCTTTGCAAGCATTTCAGAACATTACTACAGTATTCATAGCTGATTTCATTAATTGACAGCTTAAATGTTTTAGTGAATATTGCCTCAAGAATCTGTAGTTTGCTTTTGTTGTTTTCTTGATGTAGGATTGTTGTATTATCAATCATTCTGTTTTTATATTATGAATGTAGACAGGAATGTTGTTGTAGATGTCTAGAAATGAATAAATGTTCAGACAAATGTAATGTAAGACGTCTAGTTCATGTCAGTCAGTCATTTAAGTCAGTCATACACGCTTGGGCAATCATGTCTCGAAAGAGACATGACTGACTGGGCAGAAGATTATCCTGCAGTAGGTTGCCATTGCTTTCTGTGGTAGACTGATTGCCGACCAAGGCTATAGAACCCAATCTGTCCTGCTATTTAACCCATAACTGGAAGGAAGAGATGGATTAATACCTTTCCCAAGGGTATTTGTGCATAAGTGAATGCAATGAATTCAGCTGGAATTTGAACTCGGCTCCACGATTTCTCGTTCTGAGCCGATATCCAATGCACCACAAAGCATGTAGTTGTTGTAAATTCAACGCATATTTATTTTGTCAGAAGTACATTCTCCCATGGGACATTTGAATTGATATATAATGTTGGTTTTGCGTAACTCATCGGTTGGTGGGGAGGAGTTATTGCAAATAATTAAATGAGTAGTATTGTACCTTTTATTATTAATTTTAATTTTATATTAGGACCATTGGGAGGTATATCAGTATGAATGAAATTTTTCATTTTCTCATGTTGTTTGTAGTTATTATGCATCTGGTTACAATAGAGGAGTTTGATATTTTAAGGTCTTTTGTGGAAGTACCATATTTTGTTTCATGTGTATTGAGGTTTTTGAAATATCATCTTCAATGTGGTTTGGGAAGTCGTTATTATAGAGTCTGCTTAATATTATTTAGTTCAGAGTAAAATATCTTTTTTTGTGGAGGTGGTGATTTGTGCTTGATTACTTAAGTTGTGTATAATTGCTATTTTGTAGTAGTTAGGGCATTCACTCTGATAGCT
>JBBBDQ010002327.1:162500-170000 GCA_037127315.1 Ascarosepion bandense
CCCCTATGTAATAGGGGTCACAGGTTCGAATCCTGCTGGGTAGCACACATTTTCGTAATAAAAATTTATCGTAAATAATCAGACCTGTAGATATAAATATAAAAATACTGTTTAATTAAAAAAAACAAAATAAAACAGAATATCTAATTAAATACGAGTATCAGTAAAAATAATGTTCAAAATAATTCATTACAAATTGTCAGTTGCTTATAACCAAGTTTCGTTAAAATTCGTTAATTTGCGTAACATGTTTATATATATATATATATATATATATATCTTTATATTTATCTCTCTCTCTCTCTCTCTCTCTCTCTCTCTATATATATATATATATATATATATATATATAACTGCTAAAATTTCATTGTAATTGATACAATGATTTCTTCATTGCATTCTCTACACACACATACCTCTCTGTCTCTCTCTCACTCTCTCTCTCTCATATATATATATATATATAGTGCCACTCCACTTTTTTAAGTGTAGATTAGTAATAATTAAATTTCATAATAGACACTTTTCATTCAATATTTGCAGTTACATAATTGAAAGCAATCACCAAGTGTTGATTTTTAAAAAAGTGTTTTTTTTTTTCATTAGTTTGTGCACTTATATTTGCATATATATGGGTGTATATGTATATATCTCATTCTAATTTTGACCCAAAAATGCTATTTCTTCTTTCTTTATCTTTTTTAGGGCAAATCTGGGACAAAATCCCGGCCAAAGCTAAACACAGGCATTGGTGGTGGTGGTGGCAGTCTTTTACTCCCACCTCCGGGGTCTGGCACAAAGATCCCTGCCCCACCTGGATTCCAGCCTCATGCTGCAACTCCACCCTCAGCCAGTCCGGCTGCATCATCATCGTTGTCTTCATCTGCTTCTCAGGCACTGGTAGACCTGGGTCCCCCTGCAGATACGATTGCAATAGGTGCAGCTGCTGGTGGCAGGGATCCACCCTCATCAACTGCAGAGGCATCCGGCTGGGGAGACTTCACCAGGTATATTCATTTTTACCTCTTAACAAATTAAGTTTCTAAAGTTTGTTTTAGTGTTCTCTCATCATTCCTATTCTGCTAACCATTTACACAAGCTCATTATGCGCTGCTTTCTTGTCACTCTTGCCTTCAAAATGTCCTGTCATTGTAAATTTACTAAGCCCTCTTTATTATGTGTCCATAAAATTTCAAGTATCTTACTGATATTCATTCCAAACTTTTTTCTATATTTTTGAAAACTTCATAATTGCTCACATGTTCAGTCCAGCATCGTTTTATTTTGTTACTTCAAGTCTCTTCTTCATCTCTGAGAAGAAATCCACTTATATATAAGAGGTCTAATATTCATTAACAGTTCAGAATCTTTTTCTTTGTTTCTAATTCACTTTAAAAAATATTTTAATATTTTACTTAGCTTTTGAAAGGCAACTTTCACAATGTGTCTATGAATTTATAAATATTATGTACAACCAAAATGAAAGCAAAAACTCATTATCCTCTGTTTTTTAAATTTTACCAAACAGAAGAAAAAAAACTACATTGAATATTTTTTTGAATGCTTATTTATAATTTTCCAGTGCAATTTTGAAATTCTCCCAATTGCTGTAAATAACAACTTTTCTTGCTATTTGTTTTTTTTTTTTTTAAATAACATTTGAAGAATCCAAAAATCTGTTTTCAGGTTTGAATATTTTAAAAATAACTTTTATCTTTTAACAGCTGTTAGATTTTTTTTTTTTTTTTTGTATGGATGTATATAAAGGAATTTTGATTTATCACTTTTGACCATTCTAATTTTCATAAAAGCATATAGAATAAAAAATAATATTCTTAAACTAGTGGTCATGTAGGATTATAATTTTGCAGACAAAATAAAAATAAAGGCATCAATGAAAAATTTAAAAAACTCTAAGGGAACACAAACAATTACCATTATCAATTCAATAACTCTTAAACAATTTTGCCTTTTTTTTGTAAATCTGTTATTTTAATACATTTTATTAAATTCATAGTAAGTAAAAACAATACAATTAAATATTTTATGGCATGAAGCAGGTAAGAAAATAATAAAAATATAAAATCAGTGTATTAAGCACAAAAGTATCATTTATCTAAAAATCAAAACACTTATGAAAATAAAATTATTAATTCTACTAAGCTTAATAAAATGTTTAAAAAATACTGAAAAAACTTTATTTTGATATGGAAATTAGTTTTTCTTTTAATATGGATTAGGTTTAGGCTGTTAACTTTCACATAAAACCAAAATTCATTTTTTAGAAATTCTGTTGCTGTACATTATTCATTTTTATATATGTATGTAGGTGTGTGAAGAGTAAATCGTCAACCATTTTATATTTTTCTGGCGTATACATATTATTTGTTTCACATGGGTTCAGACTCAACAGGAGGCCTATATCAAGTGCATTGTGGGAGTAGTGCTGCTCTGAGGCAAGAGGCTGGCTGCTGGAAGACCCTATGTCTGGCAATAGGACTCTGCACCATGCCATACAATCAGAAGAGTCTAGTGATTTCTGCAACCTCATCACCCTTTACATCTGGCCTCCTAACTTCCCAGACTGCAACCTTCTTGATTATTTTGTATAGGGCAGTTGAGTGAAAAAACCAACAATATTCCTTGTAACACGAACAATGAATTGAAGACAAGGATTATGGCAGTATTAACCAACTTAAGCAAAGAGGCTGTCCAGAGGATCTGCAGAATATTCTGAAGTCGTCTGGAGGCTGTGGCTTTATAGAATATATTTACTCTTTAGTATTTCAAGATATTTTTGTGCAATTTTGATAACTACATCTGTTAAAATCAAATTTTAGTGCTATGTTCATTTTTGCATAATTTAAACAAATCATCCATTGCACATTGTGTGTGTGTGTGTGTGTGTGTGTGTGTGTGTGTGTGTGTGTGTGTGTGCGCATGAGATTTAAATTTTCTGTTAAGATTAATGCAAATCTAAGAAATAAAATTTCTTTGATGTTATACTAGACCTGGTTAATAATAAATCCCAACCTTATGTGAAAACAAATGCAAATCCAGTATATATCCACCCAAAATTTAACCACCCTTTATCCATAATCAAGCACATGCCCTCCTCCATAAAGTATAGAATGATCAATAACTCTTCCAGTGAAGATATGTTTTATAAACATAGTAAATTTTATAACACTGCCCTAAAAAATAGGCACTTAAAAGATGTCAACAAAACCTCCACAGTAAAATGGAAAATCGTAAAAATGATAAGAAGTTGTAAATTTTTACATGAGCTATGTTTCCTGTGTTTACAGGAAAAATTTCAAATAATCAAGTTCCCTAACAAAAAAGCTTTGTTAAAGCAACAAAGCAAAAATAGTAACATGCCAACATTGTCTATCATTCACCTTAAAATATAGTTAAAAAAAAATTCTGCTATAAATACAATTACCACAATTAGATAGCTATTATTTCATTAATATATTAGGGGCCACCATCCACTAATAATTACTTTATTTCTTTTACTTAACTTAAATAATGCAATGCTTTGTGGTTTATTTAGTATTATGAGCATCCTATATAGATATTCCTCAGTTTTAATTATATCAACAAACACTTTTAAAACACCTCCAGAAAAAAATCACTTCTACAAAGATCACCACAATCTGAAACACACATGACACAGTTATTGTAGCCATATCCCATCATCAAATATTAAATAATGTAGACAACACCAAGAGCTAGCTTATTATGACCTCTTTATTTACTCACCCAAAACCACCATCCAACCTTACTCCCTCATCCAATATAAACTTTGCTTTCTATTGGTTAATCAAGAATTACCCACAAGAACATTCTTAATTAGTCCTTATGCCCCTCTTAGCTGTCTGGAAAAGGGTAACAAATTGTTTTTAAATTTCTATAAAAACCAATCCTATCACCAGTGTCCAATGCTTGCCTGACTAAGTACAATTAATAGTACTGAAATATGATACCTTTTGTGTAGTGATGTAAGATGTTTTTATTATAATTACTTATAATAAGAATATTACAATGATAATATTGCTATACTGATATATATATATATATATATACTTTTTGTTAAAGGATGAGCGACAAGGAAGATTTTATTAATTTTCGATTTAATTTTTCCAGTATTATTACATGTTTCCTTTTTGCTAGAGATAAGGAATGTAAAAATGTTCCATAATTTTCAACTTTCAGACACTCATGTACAGTGGGGAAATTTTCTGAGTTTGCCATCTTACAGAAATTGGAACAGTCTATAATTTTCAGGGTAGGTCTGTCTTGAAAGTGAGGAATAGAATATTAAAAAAAATCTAGAAAATTGCATATTAATTTTTCAACTTTTATTTGTTTTTTATTAAAAATATAGATATTTCACAACCTACTTACCAACAATGATTCAGGCCCCACAAAGAGATAAGAAAATGGAAGAAACACCAATTGACTATCAATCTACCTCTGTTAGGTTGTTGTCTTGCATGAAATGGGGACTTTATCTAGTTCCTTCTTGGGTAATGTGTAATTGATTAAAGTATGTATTTCAGGATCTAATCTGCTCTGTGGCGAGAAACTCTCTACTCACTGGGATATCTTTTGTAAAATTTCATATTTCTATGTTCAACTGTATTTATAAGCCCTGGGAATTTTCTGGTATATCCCTCTCAGAGTTGAAAAGTGTCTGGGATAAATTGGGGATATCATTTTCCACACTATGATTTTGCCTCATAAATGTCTCAGACAGTTCTATGGTTTCATTAATAAGTTCACTAGTATCTTTTTCCTTATTTACCTTATCTTTTTGTTTTCTAGCTTGTGCACAGGTTACTACACATGAAGGGAATATCTCTAGAGCTCCCTGCTCAATAGTTTCTATGGTTTCTGGAATGACTGGTATTGGGTTCATTTTAGGGTTCAGGATCACTTTTTCACCTGCTAGATCATTCCCTAATATCATTCCTATTCCTCTCATGAGTAAGTGCTGCTATATCCCAACTTCACAGGTCTACTGACTAATTTCATGGAAAGGTTGACCCAGTGGAGGTGAACATCCTTGTAATTTCCATTCACACTGGATTATTACATATTCACCCATGGCAGAGTTAATCCCTTGTGTGACATAATCTTCTAAGATAAAGGACTGAGTGTCTCCTGTGTCCTTGGGGACTTTCACAAATGTTTCATTTTTAGAATTTCTCACTGGTGATATATACGTGATACAAATGGTTTATATTCTTCTCTTATAATTACTCTACAAGGCCTTAGATTATTCTCTGGAAAATATTTATCTGCTGTTACTAACCCTTCAGGATTTCTCTCATTGGCACCCTTAGTTTCTCACTTCTTACTGGTCCAACAGACTACCATTAGATGTCCTGTCTTATGGCAGTAATCATCAAGTAATGGGTGAATTTTTTCTTTTTCTGTCCAATGTCCAAGTGGTGAACTACTGGTCTTTCACAGATCAAGTACTTTTACATGAAATGTATTTAATTATTTAAATCGATCTCACTTTATGCTGCCTTTAAAACTGAATTTATTTTGTAGTGAAAGACTGTCTGGCTTGTGTGTCTGACTTGCCTTATGTGTTAGCACATATTCATCCACTAAATGGCCATTGTGTACCCATTATCAATAGATCTTTCATCCAGGTATATTTTAATGTCATCTGGAATACAACGCTTAAATTCTTCAGCTAGTACTAAATGCTTTAATTTCTTATGACTGGATTCTACTATTTTTTTAGAAGAAATCCAACTGTTGAAAATTTATTTTTCTTTTGAAGATGTTCTACATAAGTCTCACTGTCATTTTTTTCTATAAGTTTGAAATTCCTTTCAGTATGCCTCAAGCACTAGTTTGTATATCTTTCTAACAGCTGCCTTTACTATTTCATAGTCTGCACTATCTTTGATAGACAAAGCGGCATAAACCTCTTGAGCTTTACCCTTTAATGCCGTTTGGAGTAGTGTGAGCCATGTATCTAATGGCTAACTTAAATTAGATGCTGCTTTCTCAAATTGGAGGAGGTATTTATCAGTATCTCCCTCATTAAATGGTGACACTAACTGCATTTGCTTAGTTAAATAAAACCCATTTGGTTTATGCTCTCTTCTGTTGTATTTTTCTCTGATTTGGGTTTCTTGTATTCTAGCTATTTCAACTTCTGTGTTATTTTTAGCCTTTTCTATTTCTAATCTAGTGGCAATCCTGACCTTCTCAATATCTACTTGACCTTGTGAAAGCTCAGGTGTTTCTGTCAAGATCTGTAATAACACATTGTCATCAAACATGTCATTGTCGACCATGTGCTCTGCTATAATTCTTACTATCCATGTTTTTCTATGTGATTTTCTTACATCTAAGTCTGGCTTCTCTCTGACTACTATTAGATCATCTTTTTTTTTAATCTCAGCAATCCTTCTATGGAGGGAGATGCTATCAACTCTATATCTGCCATTTCTGCCCACCAACCACAGCTATGACAACTACTATAATTAATTACGCCACGGGCAGATTCGGTTGCGTAGAAGAGGGTGAAAGAGAAATAAAAAAGAATAATCATTGGACAGAAAAAATTAAGGAGTTAAGACAGGAATTAAAAACCCTTCAGAAACAATTTCGAAAAGCCAGTGAAAAGGAACGTCTGGCACTTGCGGAGCTTCGCGACATCGTGAGGAATAAACTTAAATCCACCAGAAAAGCAGAGTGGCTCAGGAAACGGAGAAAAGAGAGAGCCAGAAAAAGAACAGCTTTCATAGCAAACCCATTTGGATTTGCTAGAAAGCTACTTGGTGACAAACAAACAGGGCAACTGAAATGTTCTTCAAGCACTGTTAATTCTTTCCTACACGATACATTAAGTGACCCTGATAGAGAGAAAAATCTGGGCGGAAACAACTCAGTGATCACACCCGAACTTCCAACGGTAAATTTTGACATGAGAGAACCAAGCTTAAAAGAGATCCAAGATGTCATACGAGCAGCAAGATCGGTGTCAGCTCCAGGGCCAAGCAGTGTGATGTATGCCGTATACAAGTGCTGCCCAAGACTTCTCAGGAGACTATGGGTTATAATCAAAACAATATGGCAAAGAGGTAAAATAGCCAAACAGTTGAGATTTGTGGAAGGTGTTTGAGTCCCTAAAGAGGAAAATTCAAAAGATATAGAACAATTCCGAAGTGTCTCTTTATTATGTACTGGAGGCAAGATATTTTTCAGAATTTTGTCCCGGCAGCTGGAGAACTTTGTTAAA
Source organism: Ascarosepion bandense (assembly GCA_037127315.1). NCBI lineage: Eukaryota > Metazoa > Mollusca > Cephalopoda > Sepiida > Sepiidae > Ascarosepion > Ascarosepion bandense. The sequence continues at coordinate 169,774 of JBBBDQ010002327.1, forward strand.
GAACAAATATATTGACACTTCAGTGCAGAAGGGTGGGATTGCTGGAATACCAGGCTGCCTCGAACACACAGGAATTGTGACACAACTGCTAAGAGAAGCAAAAGAAAACAAAGGTGACTTGGCCGTTTTGTGGTTGGACATGGCTAATGCTTACGGGTCCATTCCACACAAACTGGTGGAGCTTACTCTTGAAAAATATCACGTTCCAGGTAAAATTACAATGCTTA
>JBBBDQ010002327.1:180000-190000 GCA_037127315.1 Ascarosepion bandense
CAGAGGGATGGGAAGAAATGGCTTTGTCGATATTGTCAGAGATGCTGTCAAGTAACGAACAGTCAGGGGAGGAAGGGGAGCGGTAGAGAAAGAAGAGATAACTAATCGAGCTTAGTAGTGAGAGATGGAAGCACATGAAAGAATGATCCAGGGATTCAAGAGATGTCACCCTGACTAGGGGAAGGTGTTCGCCGACATACACACCAATCCCATTCATATGAACATTGGAGTCCTTCCTGAAGAGGGGAAGGTAGCCAGGAATGTAAAACTCAAAAGAGAGGATAGAAGGGTTAAGGTTAGTTTCACATAGGCCTAAGATATCAGGTGAGTTAGTGTGAAGGAATAAATCTACGTTAAGGAAATGGTTAGGGTTAGTGAAGAAGATGCAGGTGGGTTTGGGCGTTTTCAGACTAGCTGGTTTAGTTTTGCTATTATGTTTGTTTTTCCATAGTGATTCAGTTGAGGAGAGGTCTTAGAATAGAATCAGTCAATCACTTATTTGTAGCATGTGAAGGATGGAGACTGGCACGGCCTACAACATAATGTGGCCTCGGTGTTGCCCACCGAAAATTCATGCAGGGACACCTGTCCATGCGCGATATGGCACTACAAGAACCACAGTATTATTCAACTGTTGATCAGAGCAGCCTCTCAAGACGCTGTGCAAGAGTTTGGGCTCCTAACTACCAGTCGGAAGCAGCAACCAGGAAACTGCCAACCCGGTACCCTCAGAATGTAAAGACGTTGCCACCATACTCCGTAACTGCAAAGAGCTTCCAGCTGAGCTAACACTAAGACCAAAGAAGGGGGATGAACCGGGAACCCCTTCCTGAACAGGAAACAAGGCGATCACCTCTATTCTTGTTCAAAAGAGTGTGAGACCAGGCAATAGCAGGAACTATCTACTCCAATTAAAAAAAAGAAAAGGAAAAGAGTAATTGAAGTTTGCTAAGTTTTAACTTAGTGTAAGTCGAAAAGAACCTTGAAGCAAAATAATTTACACAAACTACTTAAGTTAGTGACAAAAGAACAAATAAAATAAAAATTCAATAGGCAAAGGGGAATAAAAACACACAAAAATTTAAAAAAAAACAAAAAAACCCATAAATTAAAAATTGCAGAAAAACAGTGATTCCAGGTTGACTTACTGCAAGCAGGTAACACACAAAAGTTGATTTAATTAAATTTCTGAAGACAAAAATAAAATTTGAAGCATTTTTTCAGACAATATAGGCTAGTTACTGCTCGTTGGTAGAAGAGAAATCCACAAACCACGTGCGAGTGGCTCAAAGACTATCGTTAATTCCCTTTACAAGACAAAATCGCTAACAGAATTAAGATAGATAGTACCACAGTTCATTTATATCGAAAAGAACCTTGAAGCAAAATAATTTACACAAACTACTTAAGTTAGTGACAAAAGAACAAATAAAATAAAAATTCAATAGGCAAAGGGGAACAAAAATTTAAAAAAAAAAAAATTAAAAATTACAGAAAAACAGTGATTCCAGGTTGACTTACCACGAGCAGGTAACACAGAAAAGTTGATTTAATTAAATTTCTGAAGACAAAAAGGTGATATATTTTGTCAATGTCAGCAAAACACTTCCTTGGTGCATAAATCATCAACCTGTATGCTCTCTTTTGCCTGAGAATGCTATTTGAGAGTAGACCTCAGGAGCTAGTTGAAATTCCCAGAACAGATTGTGACATCTTCTCTATTCCCAGATTTATTAATCTGGTCATTGGTCACCAGAAAGGTTATAATAGCCTGGGAGGAAAATTTGGAAGAGGCCTTTGAAAGAAAGCTTCAAAAGTACCAGGAGCTGATTAAGAACTAGAGATCTAATCAATGGTGGTCTACCTGTCTTCCACTTAAAGATTTTTTTTTTTAAAGTGAGGTATTGTTTCATGGGAGAAACTATCCTGACTATAAATAGAAATCAGTTACCTGTAATATCTAGTGGAGTTCATTGTGAGCATATGAAGTCTCAGGCTTGCATGTATGTGTGTTGCATACGTTAAGTTTTTATGCTCCTCTTCCCTTGGGTTTTTGCTTGGGGACAGAGAAGCTAATGTGAGTGAGCGTTCTTGTCTTAACTGTCTGCCAAACTGCTTCCTAGCGTGGTGAGTGTCTCTTCTCTTGTTTTTCAAATCCGCTCTGCCTTTTATTAAAAACGCTTTCATATGGCATGTGTCAGTAAGTCAGCAAAATGCTTCTCCTTAAAAGTCTAATGTCAATTTCATATGTTTGGCTTAAATCACCCACTTACAATTTTGCACTGTTGTCTGCCGATCTGGATGTTTGGAGACGAGATTTTGTTGACTTTATACATTTACCTGCCAACGTTAATTATAATTTCCATCCTTATGTGGGTGGTCTTCTTCGGAATCAACCAACAATTCAATCTTCAGCCACTCCTTATCGCTTCCCAGCGAGAGAAAGGAAGAGAAGAAATAAACAAGGAAGAAAGAGATAATGAAAGAGTTTTCTACTCTTCGCGAGGCAAGCCTTCCATCTGGTTTATGTTCAATTGTTGTCATATTTGTCAATGTCTTTTCATGAATGCCTTGTGTTTTGCCTCTATCTTATCTCTCCTGGCCATGCCCAGTGCCTATTTCTTTCTTTTTCTCTTTCTTAGCTCTTCCCAAGAAAATGAAAAATATACACACAGAGATATTCTCCGAATATCTATTCCAGGTTTCGAATCCATGGTCTGTCAATACTATTTTAACTTGTGTGCATAAGTTTAACACTTCCACCTTTCCACGAGCCTATTCTGGTCAATGTGCACCAGATCTAACTCTTCTACCCTGGTCCCTCAACCTCCGGCGTCTTCCTCTTAGAGTTGAGGTGTCTATTCGGTCCTGAGTGAACATAAGGGGTTGGCCATAGGTCTGCTAAGCATCACCCAAAAATATGCAACTCCCATTGACTTAAACAAAACAAAAATAACTTAATTATCTATTATACTAAATTTAAAACTGCTAACCTCATCCTCAAAAGTAACAGTTCACTTGCAAGATGTAAACCACAGAGTACCAATATTATTTACAAATTTACATATTCTTTGAAGAACTGTGTTCTTGATCAATCTAAATTCATAAATAATTACATTGACCACACCACCACATAGTTGACAAAAAAATTAACTTTGTATTTCTCAGACCAGAGTTTAATTAGATCTCATTTAAACACACACAGATAACTACCAAACTCTATCTGCAACATACTTGTTGATAACACAAGTATCATAGCATCATTCACATTCAAAAAAGGCTAATAATAGAAGCATTATTAATAAAAAAGAAAAATTCAACAATTAATATCAATTATGAACATGGCAACAATATGCTTACTGTGTTCAGAATATAAAACTAACACATGACTCTATGCGCACACGCACACACACATAAACAGTACACATATTCAGTTACATGTAAAATAAATCCATCCTATATAATAGCTACAAATATAGCTGAAAGCACTCAGAAAAATCAAACATTTGGACAATTTTTATATAATTTATGTATTTAAAAGAAAAAAATAAGATCACATGAAAAATTATATAAAAAAACTTAACTGTATCTTCTATCATTTTAAGTAAAATCTGCATGCACACACACACACACACACACACACACATAAGAGAGAAAGAAGAAAACTTAACACATAATTAAACATTTATAAAGTTAGAACTGATTTTGGTAGTTTTGAAATGACAGACTGCTTTATCATGCCTGAAAAATCAAATAGTTTCTTTTAACTTAGAATATTAAAAGAAATTTAGGTTAGCACAAAGAGGAAATAAGATTAGGTGAAGAGTAGAGGTGTATACAATTTAAAACTGAGGCAACGGTTACACTGGAAATATCACAAAAATAAATAAATGCATACACTAACTCACACATATACAAAAAATCTGAAAGGAAAAACAATGTAATATACAAGAACAAACAAGAGAAAAGATACAACTAAACACAAAACACATGCAAACACACAAATTCACAACTATAAGATGCCATATATTCACATACTAGTATACACATAATATACACAAAACTAAGAATAACCAAAATAAAGAATAAATACAAATAAAACTGTAAAAAAAGAAAAAATGAAAATGGGCCTGTATAGTATAACTATAATTACAATCACAAAAAATTTGAAGTTAAAAATAACAATATAGAAAAATTTTTATTTCACAAGGAAACTTTCACAAAAATAAGAAAAAAGATTCACAAAAAATATACAAGACAAACAGGAGAAATAATTTAAATTACTAACATAAAAGAAAAAGAGCCTATATAGTAAAATATAAAATACAGTCACAAGTAATTAACAATCACAAAAAATAAAAAAGCCAAAAGTTTTAGTTTACAAATAAGAGAACAGATTCCCAATAGAAAATTAATATTCTATATTAGTTAAATTTTTGGAATTATCCTCTCCATTTTTACAGGTTTGTAATTATTTTATATATATATATATATATATATATATATATATATATAAAGATATTTTGAAGACTTAAACCAAAATTGCGGACCATCAGTGAAATACTGATAAAAAGGCATTCATGGCAGACAGTCTTGGTAATAAAGTACTCAATATCAAATTTAGAGTATTATTACAATTGATTCAATAATTCTAATTTGGGATTTACTGGGTTACAGGAATGGACCCATCTCTCTTCACCCTAAGTTATAGAGTGTGATGTAAAATATCTAACAATGTGTTTGAGAAGCAGACAATTTTTTTAACCTTGATTGACAACCAGTCTAGGAGAAAGCCCTAACCCATCTTTTTCATTTTTCTTTGCAGTTCACAAAGTTCAGCTAGCAACTGGGTTCAGTTTTAAGCAACCCTCTCTGGAATCAGGTCAAAGTTTGGACCATTATTTTTGGATACACCATGGACCAAGATGAATGCTTATCCTTACCCTCACACACACATACACACACTTATGGCCATGGAGATTGAACAATTTCTCCTCCCCTTTCCCCATGGTTGAAGAAGAGGCGAGAAGTATGCTGGGAAGACCATTGGATGGAGGAAGGTTGAAGGAAAAAGGTTATGTGTATACTTATAATCAGAATGAGATTGGAATGTTCTTGGTGGGGCACATGAAGGAAAGAAGTGAAGCCTAACCTTAGCCTCACTCTAACCTAAGCCTTCCCCTAAACCAGGATGCTGTTTTAATTTGTAACCCTAACCACTGCTATTATCCCTACTTTAACCCTACCCACAAACCCTATGACTTACTATAATCCCACCCAACTCCAAAACTAAACCCAACTCTAACTGCTGCTTTTTTAATTTATAATTCAAACCCAATGTTAACCTAACTGACCCAAACCATGCCTTATCCCAGTGCTACATCTAACACTACTGCTTTCTTAATTTGTAACCCAGACCTAACACAACTGTATCTCAATCTTAACTCAACACCATCTTAACCTAACCCTGACACCAAATTACTTCTGGAATATGTAACTCTAAAATTCCACTCTAAAGTTAACTCTACCTGACCCTATCTATTGATTTTTTTAACACACACCTAACCCTGTCCAAATACTAATAGCTGCTTGTAGCCCTAACACAACCCAAACCCCGCTATATCCAAACCACTGCTTCTTTAATTTTTGACCCTAACCCACCTCTACCTTAAATCAACTGAAGCACCAACCTAACTCAAACTCTACCCCAACCCCTGTTTCTTTAATGGGTATCAAACTCATTTTACACTTGGCCAATCATTCAAATCCTTCATTTGGTCCACATATCATTACAATTTCTTATTGCCTCTCCTAGCATTTTGCATTTCCTAAAGTCTTCAGGCCTTCTCCCCCTCTGACTCCCCCTTATATCCGGAGATCCTCTCTTTGAAAATCCCTCCTTCCCCCTTTTTTAAATTTTTTACCAGGTCTCATATTATGCCTTTCTATTTTTGCTGCATTGGTGCAGGGTTCTTACATTCCATGCCTTTAATATGATTTTAATCTTGTGGGTGGGGGTCAGGTCAAACTCATCTTTTCCAGGGTGGGTGGGGGGTCAAGACATGCCAGTTTCTTCCTGGTAAGGTTGGGCCACACCTGTCTTTTTTTTTTTTTTTCAGGGTTCAGTTTCTGAATGAGCTGATTCTCCCCTTTAATGCCATTATCTATGTTAACAGGCTCTTTGTTAAGTTCTCTTACCATTCTACACCCAGTGGGTGCAGGGCGGCTGATCTAGTTGCTGACAGCCCAACCATCTAAAGAATTACTCGCCTACCCATTAAATTGCAGGGGAGTAGTTTGCAGGTCACAAGTTTGTGGGTGTAGGGTGATGGAACAAAGGTAATCTTTAATGGTAAATACCATTAAGAGGTGTTTTTCTTTCTTTTGCTTTTCTTCCTTTTTCTTCTTTTCTTTTTGATTTTTCTTTATTTCTTATTTTTTCTTTTCCCTCCCCTCTCCTATTAATTGACACCAGCAAACAACAAAACTCATCTCAACTTCATTTACATCAAATCAATAGTCCACATTTGAGCAAGCCAGCAATTCAAATAAATGGTCCTGTTTAAACAATCTTTTTTTTGCTTTTTTTGCAAACACTAACCCTCCCCCACCACCCGGTAATTGTGATTGGCATTGTTTTATCAGAGCAGGACATTACTTTGACTACACAGGCCCTTGTTTGGCTGATATTACTTTTTGCCCCATTTTCATCCCCTCCTGTTACCTTAAATTGTGGATTATGAACCCTTACTTGGCTTTTGACAACTGTTCGTTTCTCACTCAGTCTGGAGTCTGGACAAGCCAACAATTCAATTTAACGGGTCCCTGTTTGAATGATTTCTTTTTGTTTTCTTTGTTTTTCGTTTTACTTTCCTTTTGTTTTTCCTTTTTCTTTTTGTTTTCTTTTGTATTTCTTTTTTCTTTTCCTTTATTCTTTCTTCTCTTTGTTTAATTACTCTTCTGCACTTTTGATATTTAAATTTTTTAAATAAAAATAAAAGAATTAAAAATTAAAGTTATCACGTCTTTATTGTATTTTTTATTTATTTTTATTAATTTTATTTTTTTAATCCCACCACCAATCCAAAATATTTAACCCCACATTATTATATGGTTGTTAGGAATGATTATCAATGAAGTGGATTATCAATAAATTCTTGCACTTATATAATATCAACTTCTGCTATAGTCAAATATTATGTTTTTCGCATCATTCAGTAAGCCTCTAACTTGAGTAATTCTGGGACCTTAGAATCAAAAGATTCATTCTTATTTATAATCAAAGATTAAAATGTAGAAGCATGGTCAAAAAGAGAAGAAAAATAGTGATTATTTTTAATGTTTTGAGATGTAGGGATCCAGTGTGTAATAAAATTCAGTATCAAATTTATACCAATCTTCTTGAAATGGTATCCATACTTAGTTTTTATATACTATTCATTTGCATCATCTTACCCAACAGGGGCAATGAGTAGAGACAAATGTGCCCATGCCTGACCCAATGAGAACAGCATAATTTGATTGTTCACAAGAGACAGAATCATCTCAGCAACTGAAAACACACCAGATCAGGCAGCAGTGTTTTCCTATCAAAGAGAAACACATAAGTGAACACAGCCCAATAAGTGTGGCATATTTTCTTTATATATATATATATATTCTGGGATATGACGAGCCGTTGTGCGAAACCGCGGTAGGTCTTGGCGATCTTGCAATTTTTTCTCGTGTATATATATATATATATATATACTCTGTGTATTTAAGCAGCAAATATTTTATTCTATTTAGGGAGGTAAATATAAAAAACAACATATTTTGTTTCAATTCATTTTAATGATCAACTTTTTCAAATTACAAATCCTTCTCAGATATGGAGAAAATTCTGTCAAAAATTATCCACAATTCATTTTGAAAGAACTTTTGTTAAAGCTTTTAACTTTCTTAAATGATCATTGAGGTAGGTAGAGGCAAATAGCAAGCTATATAAAACTACTTTTGTGATAAAGACAAAGAGAGTGTGCAGTAACTGAAATGAGTTTTTTTTAATTTTTTCACATACATTTGTGGGCTGATAAGTTATTATTGTAAATATTTATGCTTGTTTGTGCTTTATGAATATGTTTTCTTTTTTTAATCAAGTTATCGAAGAATCATAAATCGATTTTTCAAAATTTAAAATAGTATACCTCATTTCACAACACTTTGCCTAAGTCACTACACAAACTAGTTCTAGGAGACTCACAATTTCTAATAGACCCTGATAATAACATAAGAACTTTAAAAAATCGCAGAAATGCTTTCTTTAATTCAATGGTAATTGTGTTTTTAACTATACATTAACTGTGTTGACGTTCTGACAAAGTGATGACAGATCTAGTGTTTTTCTATGGTGATTTTTATAATTTTTAAGTACTCAATAATCTTAAAAATTTAGGAAAGTATTCTCCATAATCTAATGTTTTATTGAATTTTAATAAATTTAAAACAAAAATTTATATAGTTATCACACTTATTTTCTGATAATGCATTCTATGGTTGCCCATACTTACAAAAAGAGCATGTTTACATGCTTATAAGAAAATTCAAAATTCGTTTGAGAATATTACTGTTTGATGCTTTGTATTAAGCTTTTACATTTTTGATTACCAACTTTAGATTTTCACTTAATAATGATATTATCAACTAAAAGGCTGAAATTAATTCAGAATTTTAAAAGTTAATAAATGATTGTAATGAAAATTTTTAAGAAGTGAAAACAGTTTTTGTAAAAATTCATTAATCATTGAAAAACATTTTTTTCTTACAACTGTGTTCTTAATATATCTTACAAATTTAATTAAAAGCATTTCTAATTAAGTAGATAGTTTTACTGCATTTGTTGTTTTTGTTTGATGATTTAAATTCTCCAAGAAGTGTGGCTTTAAACTAACATAAATATGAAAAGGCTGAAATTTCTCTACATTTCATGAAAGTAAGTGGTGGTAAACAATGTAAAAAAAAAAAGTTTTAGCATGATTTTTTAAAAACAAAAGATTTCAGAAATGATCCCATTCATTTGTGAATAAGTCCTAAAAATTGTAAGTCCAACAATTATTTTGCAAGAATTTCCAAAGCAATGTGTTTTTTACAACAAAAAAGATACTAAAAATCTCAGTACTAATACTTGGTCCACCTGCTGATGTTAAAATACAAGTTTTTTAACAAAAATTCCGGATATGTTGGATTGAGAAATTTAATAAAATACTGAAAAAAATGTTTCGTCTTTTCTCTTAGTACTTGTCATGAAGATTTTCATAATAAAACTTTGTTTTCATCAAATTTTGTGCACTTTTCATCAGTGTATACTCTTCCATAGAGAAAAAATGGAGGTACCTGTGTATATATGTGTGTATTGTGTATGAATGCATACATATATATTACTTTACATCTGTGGTGCAACTCATTTTCATGCACTACACAATCATCAAAATGACTGATTTACATATAAGTTAACTTAATGTTCATTGAAGTTGAATATTACACAGGGTACTATTTTTTTGATTTAAAAAGAGTATAATATAAATAAACAAAAATTACATGAAGATAAAAAAAATATTTTTAAAGCCAATTCAGGGAGTGGAATTTTTTATTTCTATTTGTAAATATTTTGCAGTGAAAAGAAAGAAAAAAAAAGGGAGTGAAAAAGAAACATGATTGCTAACTTCTTCAAGGCACAATCAGCATACATTACCACTGTTGTATGGTTTGGCTCTTTCCAAGTTATGTCAGGGTTGTCATTTTTCAATTTTATTTTATATATATATATATATATATATATATATATATATATATATAATAATAATAATAATAATATTTATTAATAAATTATAACATTGATATGTTATAATATCACTACAAAAGTAGCTATTTTGTTTCGACACTTTTTGTGCCTTTTCAAGTGATGTTGTTATTTCGAAATGAATGACTTTAAAAGGTTAAGAACAAGCAAGACCTCTTTCAT
>JBBBDQ010002327.1:222500-232500 GCA_037127315.1 Ascarosepion bandense
ACACATACATGTATATGTATATATATGTATATATTTACATATATATCTATATATATGTAAATATATACATGTATATACATATATATGTGTATATATATACATATATATCTATATATATACATACATATATATGTGTATATATATACATATATACCTATATATGTATATGTATATATATACACATATATATACATATATATGTATATATATGCATATATACATCGATCTATATATATATGTATATACATAGAAATATATATATACATGTCAATGTATATACAATAATGTTGGAATAATACTCCTTGTCAAAAGAAACACTATTTTAAAAATTTCTCAATACAAAAGTAGATCTAATAATATTATTTGTTCATAAATTATAACATGGATATGTGACAATATCACTACAAAATAGCCATTTTGTTTCAACACTTTTGTGTTTTTTCAATGATGTGATATTTCTTAAATGAATGCTTTAAATGTCCGAAAGCGAGCGTGGCCCCTTTAATCAGGGAGGTATTATTGTGACAATAATACCTTCCTGACAATAATACTTCCCTGATTAAAAGGGCCACGCTCGTTTTCGGACTTTTAAACCATTCATTTAAAAACCATCACATCACTTGAAAAGACACAAATTTGTTGAAACACAATGGCTACTTTTGTAGTGACATTGTTTCATATCCATGTTATAATTTATGAATAAATAATATCTATGTATATATATAGAAATGTATATATACACTAATATATAGTTATGTATATATATACAAATATATACATATGTATATATAAATGTATATATATATATATATATACATATATATAGATATGTATATATAAATGTATATATATATACATATATACATATATATAGATATGTATATATTAATATATACATATATATATATACATATATATAGATATGTGTATATAAATGTACAGGAAAAACAAAAAAGTTTTAAATTTAAAATATATTATTTGACAGTATTTATTCATTTCTATTATTATATTTGATATTTCAAACCGTCCTCGTCCTCTCCTCAGAAAAATATGATTTTAGAATTTAAATTAGATACGTTTTCGCGATGAGCGTTCGTGGAGAGTTTGTTTACATCACGTGACGCAGTAAGCGACAGATTTTTTTTAATATTTGAAAACATAAACCTATCTTTAATGATAATTATAAATGTTGTATAAAAGAAAATATTTTTAAGTATATCTAAAAATGTTTAACTATGGAAATATTTATAAAGATTCAAAACACCTGAGTCCCTATTTACCCTAATTTGTATGTTTTTAATTTTAAAATCAAGCTTTTTTCTTTCTTTCCGCGTTAGTATGTAGAACTAAAATCTGAATCGATTAGTAAATATTTGCAGTTATTTAATGTGTGTCTCGGTTGATTGAAGTTTACTGCTATGGGGGAATATGGGTTGTTTCGGAGTATGCTTCGTTTATGATTATTGAAAAGGAATCAAAAGCTATATGTATATATAAATGTATATATATAGACATATATATATATACATATGCATATGTGTCTATGTATATGTGTATATATGTGTATTGTCCATACTGTATGTTTAGTATGTTCCAGAACTACCCCACGTGCAGTCAATATAGTTTCCACAAGCAATGGTGAGATTGGGAAAAATCCGGGGCGCAAATATATATATATATATATATATATATATATATATATATATATGTGTGTGTGTATATATATCTGTGTATATATCTGTGTATATATATATGTATATATATATATATGTGTATATATATGTGTCTATAAACATGTATATGTATATACATCTATATATTTATATGCATATATATATATACATATATGTTTATTATGGGATACATTTTTTTCTATTAAAATAAGCAACAGGAAATCACAATAAAACATTCTAGAAAAATTGGATCAAAACGGCACTAGAATTTAGATTACATTTTTATATTTCTCAACCAATCAGCTAAAAACTTAGAATAAGAACATTCTAGAAAAATAGGATCGGAATAAATTAACACAAAAATATTTAGGCCCCAAAACAAAATAGTAAAATAATAAATCTGATTGGTCAATAAATGTTTTCACACCATAATGTTAGGAAGATTCTTTGATCCCCTATTAATGTATATAATACACACAGTTAGAAAAAAAAGGTCAGTCACCAAGCTAGCCATTAAGTCCGCATGCCACCGATACTTTGTCCGGCCAAGTCATTTCTTCCACGCCAAAGTTCATGACCTAGCTCCGAGGACCTTGAAAAGAAAAAACCGACGAACTTTCTTTCAGCAACGCGACACGCTGTCGCCACCTGAAATGAACTAAATGTAAGTAGGAAAGACTTATTTACGGACTCTGCTAATGTAAACTTATACACATCTTTGAACAAATTTAACTTCTTGCCAAGTTTTATTTCCCAAAAGGCAATTTTCGCATCATGTATTTTATTTGTTTCCACGTACCATTTTATTTTTCACATAATAAATTGTTTGTTGTTTAATGTCCGTTGTGAATTATTCCTTTCACTTTGCGCGATTGTAAAACAGAGTGTTGTATTTGTGGGGGAAATAATCTAGAGAGCCAGACCCGTAAAATACGGAAACACATACAACCCAACAAATACCAAAATCCCCCACAAAATTGGTGACCTTCCGACTGGTGAAAGCACGTAACACAAAAAAGCTCTCATATTAGAAAACAACACAAAAATTACCACAACGCGTAAAAGATGGAAAACAACGACATTGAACCCACAACAGCAACAATATCAGCCAGCATTCCCAGCTACAACCCAACTAACATACCAGTATGGTTTTCTCAGCTAAATGCACTTTTTAGCGCTATAAAAATTACATCGCAAACCTCAAAGTATGCATACGTCGTGGAAAAACTTCCCACCGACGTGGCGGCAGAAGTGGTCGATTTGCTAGACCATATGCCTGAGGACAAACCATATGATACACTAAAGAACGCCATTATAAGACGTATGGGTACATCGGATGGAAAAAAGTTACATGATTTATTTAACAATTTGACCCTTGGACATATGACACCCTCACAACTCTTGAGGAAAATGAAATCTTTGTTGGGAAGCAGCACCATGTCCGAAACGGTGTTAAAAAAACTATGGACAGACAAACTCCACACTCATACAACACAGATACTCGCATCACTCCCTGAGGATTTAGACTTGGATAGATTATCGGAAATAGCTGATAAAATACACGACAATAACCAAAACCAGAACATTTACGCCACATCTTACAACCCAACAAATGACGCAACACAAAGGAATGCACCAACACCAAGAAACACAACATCACAAACAACCACGCCAGACAGGTATACTGAACTGCTGCAGGGCATGGCAAATCTAACTCTGCAGGTTCAAAGTTTGGTGAAGTTTCAAGCATCCGAACGTTCCCGTCCTTACAGAACCTCCTCACGACGCAGAAGTCGAAGTAGATCGAGCTCATTTTCTAGAGAGCGACGCACCTATGATACCTGTTGGTATCATTTCAAATTTGGATGTGAAGCAAGGAAGTGCATAAAACCATGCAACTTCAATTCGACCTCACACACTTCAACACAAAACCAGGGAAACGGTTACACCGGCAGCAAGTAAAGACGACATTAGTTGCTGGTATAAAACAAGGAAGTCGTCTATTTTACATCCGAGACAAAAATACCGGATATTTATTTTTAGTCGACACCGGCGCACAAATCAGCGTTATTCCACCGGATCCCAGAAAAAAACACCAACTATCTTCATTCACACTGCAAGCAGCAAATGGATCAAGAATTGACACCTACGGAGAGATAGCACTGACGCTCAATTTGGGTTTACGCCGACCTTTTCCGTGGATCTTCACAATAGCCCAAGTAAAGACACCGATTCTTGGAGCTGATTTTTTGTCCCATTTCAACGTTTCAGTGAACATGGCTAGGCAATCTCTCGTCGATTGCAACACAGACCTAACAGCAAAGGGAATCACCTCAATCTACAAGTCAACAGGAATCTGTGCGGCACTACCAGATGCGAATGGACTACAAGAGTTGATTACAAAATTTCCAACTCTTACTACGCCCTTTAAACATTCTGATGAAGTTCGTCACACAGCCAAACATTATATCACAACCTCTGGACCACCCACACATGCATCACCACGCAGATTGCATCCAGAGAAATATAAAGTAGCAAAAGACGAATTTCAGCACATGTTACAATTAGGCATTATACGTCCTTCTAGTACTCCATACTCCTCACCGCTACATATGGTCCAGAAGCCAGAAACAGGTGCATGGCGACCTTGTGGGGATTTCAGGAACCTCAACGCAAAAACAGTTCCTGATAGGTATCCAATCCCACATCTACACGATTTCGCCATGGGCTTGCAAGGAACCAGAATCTTCACAAAACTAGATTTGGTTAAAGCTTACTACCAAATTCCAGTAGCCGAAGAAGACAGAAAAACAGCAATTGCAACTCCTTTTGGACTTTTCGAATTCACCAGAATGCCATCTGGACTAAGTAATGCTGCCCAAACTTTCCAGAGACTCATTGACGAGGTATTGAGAGGGTTACCATTTGCTTTTGCTTATATCGACGATGTCCTCATTGCTAGCAATGACATCAAGGAACATAAAGACCATTTATTACAAGTTTTCGAGAGACTAGCACATTTCGGCTTGAAAATCAACATAAGCAAATGTGATTTTGCTGTCTCGAAATTGAACTTTTTAGGCCACATGATAGACGAACAGGGAATCACACCTATCCCAGAAAAAGTCACAGCCATACAAAATTTCCCACAACCAACATCACTGCGACAACTTCGAAGATTTCTCGGTTTGATAAATTACTACCGTAGATTTATTCCACGTTGTTCCAGAATATTAACCCCGCTAACAAACATGTTGCAGCAACAAAAAAATAAAAATGCAAAAATTCAAATTGAAGGAGAAGCTTTAACTGCTTTTCACAATGCTAAAAAAGCATTAGCAGATTTTACCAAGCTCTCCTACATTTCTAATGACAACACTACAACACTTTCACTAACAACAGACGCGTCAGGAGACTCAATTGGAGCAGTCCTACAACAAAAACAAAATGGCTTGGAAAAACCAATATCCTTTTTCTCAGTGAAATTGAACACTGCACAACGAAAATACAGCACCTTCTCAAGGGAGTTACTGGCAATTTACTTGTCCATAAGGCACTTTCGTCACTTACTCGAAGGACAAGATTTCACCGTTTTCACTGACCACAAACCACTTACTTACGCCTTACATGTAAATACCGAGAAATATACGCCCAGAGATACTCGACAACTGGACTATATATCACAATTTACCTCGGATATCCGATACATAAAAGGTTCAGACAATATTGTGGCAGATACACTTTCACGCTCTACAATACAATCTATTGAGTCGGTAGATCTCACCTTCGAGCTCATTGCAGATGAACAAAAAAGATGCCACATTAGACAAACTAAACGACACTTGCCTACAGCTGAAGGAACAGCCTGTTCCATTTGGAACAAAAACAATACTTTGCGATGTCAAAACTGGTCACTCTAGACCGTATATACCACCATCACTAAGAAAAAGGTTATTTACACATTTCCACAACCTTTCACACCCTGGACGCCGAGCAACCGCAAAATTAATCAGCAACCGTTTTGTTTGGCCTAATATGCACACTGACATAAAAAAAACTGGACTCAAACATGCTTGAATTGTCAGAAGAGCAAAACAAACAGAAACACAAAGTCTCCTCCAGGACAATTCAAAAAACCAGACGGTAGGTTCACAAACCTACACATCGATATTGTCGGACCATTGCCAATAGCAAATGACTGTCAATATATACTTACTATCATTGACAGATTTACAAGATGGCCTGTGGCCGTCCCACTTAGAGATATATCAGCAGAGACTATCTCTAAAACCATATTACGAGAGTGGATCGCAGTCTTTGGTTGTCCTTCAGTAATAACAACAGACAGAGGCTCCCAATTTCAATCAACGCTTTTCGATGAATTTACAAAGTTATTGGGAGTCAAACATATAAAAACAACAGCATATCACCCCTGCGCAAATGGATTAATCGAAAGATTCCATAGACAACTTAAAACAGCTTTAACAGCTAACAACAACTCCAGAACATGGTTTGAAAATTTGCCTCTTGTTTTATTGTGAATAAGGAATGTTATCAAAGAAAACTTGGGATGTACAGCTTCCGAAATGGTTTTGGAACATCTTTAACACTTCCAGGTCAATTTTGTGAAAAAAAAGCTTCCTTACAACCAACTACAACTTTTGTAAAAGATTTTAAACACAAAATGAACGATTTAGTTTACACACCCACAAGAACACAAACTAAAGAACTTTACACACCAAAAGACCTTCACGACTGCAAATACGTTTTTATTCGAAATGATGCAGTCAAAAAACCTTTGTGTCCTACCTACTCCGGACGTTTCCAGGTAGTTGAAAGACACCACAAATATTTTAAACTCGCCATAAAAGGCAAATTTGATACTGTCTCCATAGACAGACTAAAACCAGCGTACTTAGACTTACCAATAAAGGAAAGTACGACTGAACACTCTACAAGTACACAAAATACCACATTGTCCAAACCAACCTCCACGCCTGACAAATACACCGACAAACACCAACACAAAGGCTGGAAAAAAGGTACATTGGCCGAAACATCTTAAAACTTATATTACATATTAATAAATACTTCCATATTTATCAATCTGCGGTGGGGGGGGGGGGGGGGGGTTATGGGATAAATTTTTTTTTTCTATTAAAATAAGCAACAGGAAATCACAATAAAACATTCTAGAAAAATTGGATCAAAACGGCACTAGAATTTAGATTACATTTTTATATTTCTCAACCAATCAGCTAAAAACTTAGAATAGGAACATTCTAGAAAAATAGGATCGGAAGTAAATTAACACAAAAATATTTAGGCCCCAAAACAAAATAGTAAAATAATAAATCTGATTGGTCAATAAATGTTTTCACACCCTAATGTTAGGAAGATTCTTTGATCCCCTATTAATGTATATAATACACACAGTTAGAAAAAAAAGGTCAGTCACCAAGCTAGCCATTAAGTCCGCATGCCACCGATACTTTGTCCGGCCAAGTCATTTCTTCCACGCCAAAGTTCATGACCTAGCTCCGAGGACCTTGAAAAGAAAAAACCGACGAACTTTCTTTCAGCAACGCGACACGCTGTCGCCACCTGAAATGAACTAAATGTAAGTAGGAAAGACTTATTTACGGACTCTGCTAATGTAAACTTATACACATCTTTGAACAAATTTAACTTCTTGCCAAGTTTTATTTCCCAAAAGGCAATTTTCGCATCATGTATTTTATTTGTTTCCACGTACCATTTTATTTTTCACATAATAAATTGTTTGTTGTTTAATGTCCGTTGTGAATTATTCCTTTCACTTTGCGCGATTGTAAAACAGAGTGTTGTATTTGTGGGGGAAATAATCTAGAGAGCCAGACCCGTAAAATACGGAAACACATACAACCCAGCAAATACCAAAATCCCCTACACTATATACAAATATATATATATATATAGATAGATAGATAGATTGTGTGTATTTTGGCGGCATTTTTCATTAATGCAGGTTTCATTGAATAATATACACAAGTTCTGTCTATTCATTTTGTGTAGGATCCGTTCATACCGTCTGATATACTTGATGGTGATGTTGAAAGACAACAAAAAATTTTTGCGTTTTTCTCAGAAGTGAAGAACATTTAAAACAACACGGTTATCAACGCACACTTCTGAGAAAAACGCTCGTTGATAACACGTACATACTCAAACAAGAAAATAATAAACATAAACTAAAAAACCTCGAAGCAATCTACATTAAACAATTTAAACCTGGTTTGAATACAATCAATTTTGATATTTCCAACAACATACTCAAATGTCTGTAATCAGACCAGGGACCACAACGCCACTATTCTGTCACTGTCTTCGGCCATCCACCACGGTAGGGATGGACTTATATTTTCAATTCAATTCTCTTTATTGTTAATAGCTTAAATGTTCTATGTTTACTGTGTGTTAATATTTACTCTTTGATAATAGCTTATGTGAGCCGAAAGCTTAGACCCGATAAAAAAAATCAACAATTACTGTGATTTTTTGTTGTCTTTCAACGATATCACCATCAAGTATATCAGACGATATGAACGGATCCTACACAAACTTAATAGACAGAACTTGTCTATATTATTCAATGAAACCTGCATTAATATATATAGATATATATATACATATATGTGTATATATGTGCATACATATGTATATACACATGTATACATAAGTGCATATATAAATGTATATACATACATATATGTGTATATATATATATATACATACACACATATATATATGAGTATACATATATGTATATATGTGTATACATATATACACATATGTGTATACAGATATGTGTATACATATATACACATATGTGTATACAGATATGTATATACATATATATACATATGTGTAAATATATATGTATATATATATATATGTAAGCATATAAATATATATATAAACATATATTCGAATCCTGCCGAATGGCACACATTTTCGGAATAAATATTTATCATAAATAATCAGGCCGGCAGAAATAAATATATAATACTGTTTCATTAAAAAGAGAATATCTACTTAAATACGAGTATCTATAAAAAGCAATTCATTTCACATATGTATATAGGTGTGTATATACATATGTACACATATCAGTATATATATATGTGTATATTTATGTGTATATATATATGCATATATTTATATTTACATATATATCGATATGTATATACATATATATGTGTATATATATATCTATGTATGTATATGCATATATATATACATATATGTGTATATATGTGTGTATGTATACATATATGTATATATATATATATATGAATATACATATACATTTGTATATGTATATATGTATATATAGTTATATATGTGTATATATACATATATATATGTATATATATGTGTATATATACATATATACATATATATATGATCATACATATATACATGTATATATATGTATATATATATGTGTATATATACAAATATATGTGTATATATATACATATATATATACATACATATATATACACATGTATTTATATATATGTATGTATATACATATATATACACATATATGTATATATATACACAAGTATGTATATATATACATACATATATATACACATATATGTATAAATATGTATGTATATACATAAATATACACATATATGTATATATACATGAATGTATATACATATATATACATATATGTATATATTTGTCTATATATTCATATACATATATATGTATATATATGCATATACATATATACGTATATGTTTATATATACATATATGTATATATACATGTATATATATACATATATATACACATATATGTACATAGATATGTATATATATTCATAAACATATATATGTATATATATGCATATATATATATACGTATATATTTATATATACATATATGTATGTATATGCATATATATACATATATATATACAAATATATGTATATATATGCATACATATATGTACATATATATATACATATATATATACAAATGTATGTATATATGCATATATATATACATATATGTACACCTATACGTATATATATATGCATATATATGTGACTATATATATACATATATATAGTCGTATATGTATATATATGTATATATATGCATATATATAAACATATATCTACACATATTTGTATATATATGTATACACGTATATATACACATGTATATATAAACATATATTTACACATATTTGTATATATATTTATACACATATATATATACACATATATATAAACATATAAACCTACCCATATGTACGCATATTT